>OY754313.1:10164526-10555440 GCA_963573325.1 Astragalus glycyphyllos | reverse complement strand
TAATTGTTGGATCTCAAGAAACAGAGATCCATAACAAAACTCATCATCCCTCACAAATGTAAAGAGACGTATATTTATGTTGTAACATTATCAAACATTCTATATGAAAAAGATAAGGGAATTTTGATTTCTATTCATTGACTCAGAAACTGAAAATAACTATCTCTAGAAATATTATCCAACACATTCTACCTGCAAGGTTAAATCTTTGATTCCAGCATTATGTAACAGATTTGAAACCTGAGACTTTACTGATATCTTGTCGGTATCTGTTGATACATGTAGATGCAGTGTCCCTACCACATCTGAGTTTGTGAAGCTCCATGAATGAAACTTTTGAATACCATAAACACCCTTTATCTTCAAAACATTAGTTAAGGAGTCTTTAAGGTCATGCTCATGTGCCCTTGGAACTCTTTGGAGCAAAATTTCAGCTGAATTTCTGAGTAAAGGTATCACAGAGGATACAATTAAAACTGAAATGAAAATTGAGCATGCAGGATCAGCTACAAGCCACCCTTTGTATTTAATTAATAGGGTAGATATGCAAACACCAACACTCCCCAACGTGTCTGCAAGAACATGCAAGAATATCCCTTCCATATTATGATCGATATGGCGATGGCTATGCTTTTGGTGAACAAGTGGAGCATCATGACTATGGTGATCAGCATCAACATGGTGATGACTATGGTGCTGATGGTCATCATGGTGATTGTGATTGTGATCATGACAATCACCATGGTCATGGTGGCTGGCATGGTCATGATGATCATGGTGATCATGGGTATGGTCATGATGCTTAAAGCTCTGAATGTTGGAATTGTCTGCAATATAGTCAGCCTTCCCCTCATGACTTGAGTGATCATGGTGATCAGCTTGGTGATGATGGTCATGGCAGTGGGAATGTTCATGGTGATCATGCTGTCCAGCATGGCCATGAGACTTAGAGCTCTGAATGCTACTGTTGTCTGCATGACACTCAACTTTCTTCTCATGATTAGAGTGGTTGTGATGAGCAGGATCACCGAAGCACGAATTGTCTTGGCAGTCACTAGAAACAGAAATAACTTCTTGATTGCTTTCATGTCTTTCATTATGGTGGTGGGAATGGTGACTATGGAGCTCTGAGTGTGCATGTGAATGTGAATGCGAATGTGAGCATGATCCACCATGAGCATGATGATGCTCTTCATGAAAGAATATCAAACCAATGACATTGACTACAAGCCCTCCTACAGAAACAACCAACAAACTATTAGTTGATATCTCTTGAGGATCCAATATTCTCTCAAAGGACTCCACTACTATTAATGCTCCCACAAGAACCAGAAAAACAGCATTAGTATATCCCGATAGAACCTCAAATCTTCCCCGACCGAAGTTATAGTGGTTATTCGCAGGCAATCGAGATATATACGAAGCATACAACCCAATAGCCAAAGCAGCACAATCAAACAACATGTGACACGCATCCGATATCAGACCAAGACTATTGCTCATAAACCCAACAACGAATTCCACAACCATATAACCAGCGTTGATCAAAAGAAAAAGCGCGATTTTCCTCGACTTCCTCTCACTCAAAATATGTCTTATAGGCTTCATAACCATGTCATTTAACAACTGTGAAGACTCATCTCCCAACACAAGATCATGTGAATCAAAAGGATCCAAATCTCTAACAGCCACATAGAGTAATAAACCACAAAGCAACAAACCCCAAAGTGAAATATCAGGATAATAGAAAAGTTCCAATATCAAGGTACACACAAAAGTCACCAAAAACTCTCTCTTAGAGTCTTTAAAACTCAACAACTCACCACCACCTCCACCGCCGCTACCGCAATAATTCTCGCTCAAAAGCACGCCAAAAATTACGGTATTCGCCAAAGGCCAAGCCAAATTCCCAAAGGAAACACCATCTTCATCAGATTCATAAACAAAAAAACTAACAACAGCAGGAACAAAAAGCACAATTGTAGTAAAAAACAGTGTAATTAACCTAACCCTTTTATAATCCAATTGCTTAGAAGACCCTAAATCCATCGAAATACTCTGTTCATAACAAGCAAGAAATCCAGACATAAAAGGAAGCAACAATTGCCAAACCTTAACACAATTTTCTCCATTCTTAGACAAAGGAAAACACTCAATTCTATACCAACCAAAAGACAACATGAACAAACCCAAAAACAAGCACACAAACCCACGAATTTCACCCCAAAAATTTCTCCTTGTTCTTCGAAACCAACGACCAGTTACACTCCCCATCAATTCAGCAATAATCATCGTGGCGGTACCGCAATACCGAAGAGCTTGAAATCGAAGAAGAAAAACCAAAGCAAGAAGAATCGATTTTGAAACTAAAATTCTTTGCTGAGAATGTGGAATTGATGAGAAAATGAATAAAGGTTGTTTGAATTTATGTTGATGAAAGTGAAAAGGGTTTTTCGAAGTCGAAGAGGAAGAAAAGAGAGAGAAAATTAGGGTAAGGAAAAAGGAAAGAAGTGAAACGAGGAAAGTGAAAGGGAAGAGAGAAAATGAAGGGGAAGAAGAACGAAGGAAAGGGAAAAGGGAATAAAGAGAACGAAGAGAGAAGAGAAGAAGGAAGAGGAATGAGAGGGAATTGGATTTCGATTTCGATTTGGAATTGAAAGAGAATGATGAATTTGAAAGACGGTGTTTAGATTTGGATGGTGTTGGGGTTGGTGTTGTTGATGAGTACTGGAAATTAGGGTTTGAGAAGTAGGGTTTGGGAGTGGCGGAGAAAGTGGTTGTGGTGGTTGTTGTGGTGGTGCGCGGTGGCACTGAGAGACGGTGCGGTCGATTGCGGTGAAAATCAGCCATGGTGGATCTGTAGAGTGGAGAAAGAGAAAAGTGAAGTGACCAATGTAATAGTGACAGTGGTCAACTACTACCACAAAGACTGGAGTGTAAACACGTTTTGGGGATACAAACGTGATTTTACATACTACTAGTCCAAACGCGTCTTAAAATTTTGGTTGAATTTTCTTTCTTAATTATTAGTATTATTGTTTTGGAAAAATTGGTCACTAACAAAAACTAAGTTAGACAAATTTGATTTACAGCAAGGTTTAGTACAACTGACAAAGTCGATATTATTAGATTTGACATTTTTTGCAGTTTGTGTATGAGTTTATGGATGGTGTTTGTCACTTCGTCTATAAATAAAAAAAGATGGATTTAATTGAGCTTAAGGTAATGGTTGAGGTTGTCGGATATTTTAAGTAGTTTACGATAATTAAATATATGAAATCAATAAAAATTCAATGATGACCGACAATGTCGCCGGTAAGGTTCTGTTTGGCACGTCCGTTAGCGGATGAAACTAACAGATGAAATTAGCGGGTGAAGCGTACGCGTGTTTGGCAAACACTAGCGTTTAGCATTTTTTGGGTACCGTTTAGCGCTTTTTAGACGCTACTTCAAGTAGTGTTTTTTGAAACGCTAGCGAATAATAGCGTATAGCGTCTCACTAAATTCTTATCAGTCCTCCAAAGAGACCCGACGATGGTTTGACAATCTAGTGGAAGTCACTATTGCCCCAAATACAAAAACAGAGGTGTAACCTGATTCAAGAAGACTTTATTTTATAGGCAAAATTACACTAGAGGTCCTTTAAGTTATTTAAATGTAATCAATTGGTCCTTTAAGTTTTTTTCGTACCACTTATAGGTCCTTTAAGTTACATAATGTATACACCATTAGTCATTTTTTCATTTTTCGTTACAAAAAACCCAAATTGGCACTAATAGAGCTGACGTGGTTGTGACAGAACCTACGTATCATTTTTCAAATATGTGTTTTGTTACATTTAGTGGATGGTTGATTGATTTAACAGGTGGCGAAATTCATTAACCATTCAAATAAATGATACGACATCCACTAAATGATACGTAGGTTCTCATTTTTCAAAAAACACATGGTTGATTGATTTTTCAAATTTGTGAGTGTGGAGAAGACCTCTATCTTATTTTCCAAGTGTGTTCCTACAAGGGAGAAACGAAGTATTGTGAGAATTTCGGGCTTTAAGGAAGTTTTTTCTCTTGGCAAGTATCTTGGTGTACCTCTTGTTGGGAGGGCCCCTAGACGTGATGATTATGCCTTTTTGATTGATTTGGTTCGTAACAAGCTCTCCGTCTGGAAAGTGAATCAACTTTCGCTTGCAGGGCGTGTTACTCTCTCGAAAGCTGTTATTGAGGCTCTTCCTATTTATTCCATGATGTCTGCTATTGTTCCTCAAAGTTGCCTTCAAGAGATCCATAAGCTCCAACGTAGCTTCATTTGGGGGGATGAGTCTAATCATAGACGCTATCACGCGGTCAAATGGTCCACAATTACTAAGCCGAAGGCTTTTGGGGGCCTCGGTTTGAGAAATTTGGTCACGATGAATAGAGTTTGTATTATGAAGTTATCTTGGAATCTCAAAGTGAATGAGAATGCGTTATGGTGTCAAGTGCTCAAAGGAAAATACGAAAATCGTTTTTTGGATGACGGCACAGTATCTGCGAAGCCTTCTGACTCTTTTCTCTGGAAGAATATTTCTCATGTTTGGGACAAGATTGATGAGTTCTCCTTTTGGGCCATTGGTGATGGGGCTTCCACTTCGGTTTGGTATGATGCGTGGGTATCTCCTGGGTGTAAGTTACAGCCAGGGGCTGGTTCTATTCCTCCTCAGTTACAGAATCTAAAGGTGTGTGATCTTGTGGATCTTAATGGTGAGTGGAACTTGACTCCTATTATTGGTTATCTTCCAAGTGATATAGTAAGCAGAATCAATGCCTTGTTGCCTCCTAATCCTGATTATGGCAACGACTCTCGGCTTTGGCAAGGTGATGCTAAAGGTTCGTTCTCTATTAAGAGTAGTTACCTTCTTCTTGAAAACCTGCCCAATGATTCTCCTAATCCTCATTGGGCTAAGATTTGGAAAATCAAAGTTCCAGAGAGAGTGCGTTGTTTTATGTGGCTGGTTGTTCATGATAGATTGCTCACCAACAAGCGCAAACATTCTATGGGGATAGGGGATGAGTGGTGCTCTCATTGTGATGGTGAGGTTGAGGATGTTTTACATGTTTTGCGAGATTGTCCGTTAGCATCTGCTTTATGGGCAAATCTTGTTCGAGTTGAAGCTAGGAGTAATTTTTTTGGTGGTAACCTGCAACATTGGCTTGACTTTAATCTCTTGCATGCTAGCTGGAGAGTTGATAACTATGATTGGACCTCTATTTGGGCTACGACATGTCACTGTCTTTGGTCTTGGAAGAATAAAGAGGTCCATGACTCCACTTTTATTAGACCTTTCCGGCCTTGGCGGGCCACCATGGCCCAAGTTAAGTGTTATTATGAGGCTTGCGACACTGTTGGTTCAGGTACGGTGCATGAGGAGGATATGATTGAGGTCCGGTGGATACCACCCCAGATGGGTTGGGTGTGTCTTAATGTTGATGGTGCGGTTAAGCAAGTGGCCAAAGTAGCAGGTTGTGGTGGCATTATTCGTGATCATGAAGGTAACTGGCTTGGTGGTTTTTCTAAATTTATTGGCTTTTGCACTCCCCTTGTGGCGGAGTTGTGGGGTTGCTTGGTGGGTCTTCAGCATTGCAGATTTAGAGGTTGGCCGAGAGTTGTGGTGCAAATGGATGCCGTAGCGGCATGTCAGATTATTCAGGGGACCGAGTCTCGTTCTTTGGATGGCTGGAGTATTGTTCGAGAGATCCGGAAGCTTCTCCGTCTTCCGTGGGATGTGAAAGTTGTGCACATTTTTAGAGAAGGAAATAAGCGTGCAGATGAGTTAGCTAATTTGGGTTGTGCTCTCTTGGAGCCTTTGATTTTTTATGAGCATTGTCCTCCTTCTGTAGGAGCTTTTCTGCTCTCTGATGCTTTGGGTGTAGCTACCCCTCGTTGTATTCGTTGTTAATTTCTCTTCTTTAGGGCGTTAGCCCTCGTTCAATACAAAAAAAAAAAAAAACACATATTTGACTTTGAGGTTAATATCATTCATTGAATGGTTAATGAGTTTCGCCACCTGATATCAATTGACTATCCACTAAACGTAATAAACCATATATTTGAATTCTGTTATTGTTAACCAACAAATACTTTGATGTCAATTTTTATTGTTAACCATATATATGAAAAATTATCAACTAAAGAAAAACATTGAACATGACAGAGAAAAAGAACCATAAGGCATTGACATTGCATTTTGTAACTTTCTTTATACATAGACTTGATAGCAAAGGAAAATGGCAGAAATTTCAACCAACAGTTGAATGTTAGAGTAATGAACACCAATGAGGAGAACCACAACTATATTTTCAGTTAAAGTCCAAGCTCCTGTGTCATAAAAACAAGAGTTTTGTGTAAATTAAAAAAATTTATCCAAATAATGCATAGCATAATTAAAGGAATAGATATGTTGTTTGTCCCTATAAAAATCACGACGGTTCAACTTTAGTATTTATAAACATTTAACTCATTTTTAATTCATGTAAAATACGACATCCATGTGTTTTTAGTCCTCGTCAAAAGACTAAAAACACATAATTTTTTGTTAGATATAAGGACTAAAAATAAATATTTTTTATATAAATTGAACGATCGTGATTTTTCTGGGACAGACAACGGATATTTTCCAAAACTATATTTAGATTTGATTCTACTTGCCAGCATGCATGTCTGCTTTGTTACAAGGGACCCCGTTTCATTTGCACACTGATTCTGCTTCTCATATAGTCTCTGAATTTCTTCTTTGATAAATTTGATCCTCTTCAAAATCAAATGTTAAGACAATAATGAGACTTACATATATTTAAGTAAAATTGAATGTGTTTTGGAGTTTGTTTTGTAAAAAGAAAAAAAAAGTGTCTTTTAGCAACTTGATAATATTAAAAAAAAATCATTCCGAACATAAAAAATAGACATCAAAATAGATGATTAATAAATTTCAAATACATGGTTAATGTTGAGTTATGTTTGGCTAATGAATATATCATAATGTCTCGACTTATTAACCATCAATTGGATTTCATTAATCACGACTTTGACGTGCTCAAATAGACATGTAGCTAGATTATATTTTAAACAGCTAAATATGATGCTTGTCAAAAAAACCAATATATTCATTAATAACATTCAAAATTGTTATTAATGAAGTTAAACCGATGATTAACAAGTTGAGACAACTTAATATATTCATTAACCAAACACAACATTTCAATAAAACATCTTTGAACTACATTAACCATTTATTTTAATGTCGATTTTTTATGTCCAATTTCGATCTTCAAACATACCTCGTGAAAAATAACTAATAAAAAAAAGAAAATGAAACAAACATGGATACATTAAGACTATAAATGAGAAGAGACTAGGTATAAGCTAACATCTATGAAGTTTCATTAGCTAACACTTACTAAATGTGTTTCATGGAAAATAAAAAACTTATGTGAATGTACATTCACAACTACTAACATACCTCATGCTCCTTAAGAAAGGTTCTAGGTCTATTTTCCTTCAATCCCTACAATATAATAAAAGAAATATAACCATGAATCAGTAGATATGCAGAAAACATTAAAAGAAGCCTTGATCTTGAAGCTAGGTGGATTGAGAAAATGTTTTTTAGATACTCAATTTAAAATATCAAATGAATTACCTGCTTTCATTTTATTTTCTGCTTCCAAAGGTTTGTAACGAAAACCGGAAACAAAATGAAAGTAAGACGATATTTTTGCGTAAAAAAGCGAAAATAAGATATGGAAATATAATATGATTTTTCCGTCCAAAAAAGTACTACCCCTGCGTCACAAAGATTAATTTTGTTTCATTTTAGTTGTCGTTTTCAAAGTCTAACACAACATTAACTCTTGCTTAGTCAATAATACATTTAACTATATATTGCAGAGAAAAATATGTACAATGAAATAATAAATAGTTAAGTTATTCTAGGAAAAGATAAATCTTTCCATCAAAACTAAAAAAAATATTAGTCTCGTTAGTATGTGTAAATAACCTTTAAACGAAATGTATTTTGAAACGGAGAGAGTACTCGGTTGACATAAGAATGCTGAGAGAGATGAACCTTAGAAATTGGTGGCTCCTTTGCTATCAATTTTGTAGTTTGTTTGGCTTTAGAAGATAGAGTGAGCTGCAAAGTAGGCCCCAAAATTAAAAGGGTAAAGTAGAAGAAGAAGAAGAAGAAAAGTAACCCATGGTATAAAAATTAACTACAGTTAGTTATTATTACCTTGCTGAGTAATTCTGTCGGTGGTTCATTAAGAACTTTCTTGTCATTTGGTTCCTATGAAAAAAGTTCATTATGATGAAAAACATAGACAAACATGATAAATTTACAATTATAAACTTGAGTTAAATGCATTTACCAATGGAAATACTTTGATATTTCGAAATACACCCCTTTCTCCTTTACTTGAGACTTGCTGATCAAGCACAACAAACATATATATAATAATCAATGACTTATTTTTGTAATCAAAAATAATCAATGACTTATTTAGAAGGGAAAAAAAGGAAAATTGTGTTTGGGGTCTTTTAAGTTTATTTAAAATTTTGAATTCATCCTTTAAGTTTTTTTGTTATTCAAATCCTTCATGTTTTCGTTATAGTTTGAGATGTATTCTCATTCTCAATTTGAAACAAAAACAAAAATATGGGGAACTAATTTGAAACGGATTCCTGTTAGGAATTATAATTCTTAATTTCTAATTCCTAATTTAAAACATAAAGAACTTAAATGAGAAGGGAAAATTATAAAAGACGAATCTGAAATTTTAAATAAATTTAAAGGAATCCAAGCCCAATTTTAGAAAATAAAAAAACAAAAGAAAATTTTGCACCTATAATGATGCTAGAAGCCTAGCAACACAAAAGTTAATGATTACATACCTTATCATTAGGGTTACCTCGGAGTTTGCTAAGGATTTTACTCTTGTCGCACCTTGAGCCAACATTAGTGTTTGTCCTGTGAAAGAAATAGAACAAAATAAGAGCAAAGTTATAATTGCACCTTAACATGCACTCAAAAAATACATGCAAGAATGATCCCTCATGTCATTATGTGATTACTCCCTCCGTATCAAAATAATTGTCGTTTAAGGTTTTTACACACATATTAAAAAATGCAATGATTAGAAGAAAGAGAATAAATATTTTACTAAATTATCCTTATCAACTATTGGTGTCTTTTCCACTATCATTAATGCAAAGTAGAAGTAGTATTTTGGAAGTAGTGTACATAAAGGGTACAATTGGAAAGAATTAATTAATATTGCATTGAAAATCGAAAACGACATTCATTTTGAAACAATTTTTTTTTTGCTAAAGTGACCATTATTTTGATACTGAGGGAGTATAACATAACACAAAAATAATACATGCAAGATGTTACCTTGTTGCTTCCCTACTTGAGATGGAATTTCCATTCAAAGTACTTCCTCCCTGCAATGGAATCATCATCATATAATAGGAATATTAATGCTTCATAGTACAAAACTATACCATTTTTACAATACATTACATACAAAATAGCATCTAATAATACATATTACTCTACATACAAAGTATATCATTCTTTTTGTGCAAAAGAAAAACTACATAAAATAGTTTAATTAAAAAATAATAACTACTTGAAATTATATTACTCATGGTGTTTTCATTGTAGAGATAGACAGCGACGGATGGACCACGATTCCCTGCAGTTGAGAGTAACTGCAGGGCCCTACATTTAGTGTAAATATGGGGAAGAGGGAGAATAATAGAAATGTTTTAGGTGAGCAAAAGACCAAAATATCCTTAATAATAGTGAGAATGTAGGGACTGCAGTAGATCTTAACTGCAGAGGATCTCTATCTCAGTAGGAAAAGCACATAGTCACGCAGTCAATAAATCTTGACCATTGGAAGAATATCAGAGTATTCATATTTGACTTCACGAGAGTCGGCTTTAAATTTTAACTCTAAATATGAGTTGTCTGATCTTCATCTAATGGCTGAGATCTGTGATGATATGACTATGTGACTTCAGAATCCTATTTCGTTCCAAAATCCGCACGACTTATAAGAAAACTACACATTTACATCCTATATGGTTAAGCAATTTATAATTTCTTCCACAAATATAATCGGAAAAATACTTACTTTTTTAGTTAAGGATCGCTCTTTAATCGCCTGAGAACTTGATTTTGTTTGTTCACATGATTCAGTATTAGTTCTAGACCTATCAAAAAGGCACAAAACCACTCAACATTTTATGACATGAGATGTTGTATTTCACTATGAACTTAGAAATAATTGATGTACTTGTGTCTTTGTGCTCTGAAGGCTGTTTGCAAATTAGGTTCTCTAGGAACTGTAACCATTCGTTTAGAAGCTAAATTGGCCACAGTATCATCAACCTGCATCACAATTCAAAGTCACACATAGATTGTGTGAGTTACATCACCAAATTTTGTTCCATATATATGAAAAACAAAAAATGACTACAATAAAAAGATGAAACAACAACGAAAATTCAAAGACAAAAAAGGCAAAGACTGTCTCTAAATGATAGCGACTCCAAATTTAGAGACCAGTTCGACTTTAATTTTCGTTGCTTTTTCAGCTTTTTCTAATAGTGAATTCAAACAAAAAATGGGTTACCTCCTTAGTTTTCTTATGTTGAAAAGAAGTTTGATGCTTCAAGCGAGCAAGCTGTCATGGATACCAAAAATCCAACCAATTGGATCAAAACATGGTTTTTATTTTTTGAAAACAAATCTGTAAAACATATGCATCCAGTCATATCCCACCATGATGATACTCTGTTATATTATTGACTATTGAGTTTAAATTGTTGTAGTATATGCATTGTGTGTAAAGATTTTTTACACTATCAAGTGTTAACCGATAATAATTTAGGGTATATGCGACTTTCAAAATGACTAAGATAAAAGTCGGTCATTTTTATGGTGTGTCAATAGGGCTGGTTGCTAGAATAATTTTTTTTACACTGTTAGTACATACAATAGAATATTTCCTAAAGTATTTATACAAATATCTAAATAGAGAGATATAACTGAATGTATGTGTAAAACATTTTTCCACTTTCAAGGCATAGTTTTCAAATTCTAAAAACTTCAGCATACCTTGCTCAAGTAACCAGCTTCAAGCTTCTGCCTTTTGGTCAATGAGCAATCTGTGGATAAAGAACTATTGTCCTTAACCCTGCAAGAAAGGAAGTTGATAAAAAAACAAAAACAAACATTTAAAATCAAAGGGGTTTGAAATCAAACTTATATACCTTCTAGATATTTGAACTAGTGGAGGGTTCTTTAACTTGGCCAAATGACTTGCTGTTGGTTTCATAAAAGTGAAAACTTTAGATTTTGATGAACTTGACTTGCTGAGAGACTTTGTTTTAGCATCTAATGTATCTTGATATTCAATATCTGAAAACAAAAATATCTCCAGGTGCTAAATCACATCATGCTGCTACCATGAAAAAGGATAATTATTAACAAGACAGACATCAATGAACAAGTTAATATTACAAACATTTGTTGCACCAAAAAGATTTTTGGGTTACAAAATGTTTTAGGGTGAGGGGATGGCTAGAGATGTCGATTTTGACCAATCCTAGCAGGCCAGCCTGACGGCCCATTGCTCAGTGCTTGGCTAGGCTCAAAAAACAGAGGCCCAGAAAGAACAAAAACATTTTGGCCAAACCTAGTTGGTCATGAGCCAAATTGGGCCTATTTTTTATGTTTTTTTAAATATTTTTTGTGTTTCCTTTGTTAACAATTGGGCTGAGCCGACTCTCTGGCCAGTGTTTTGGGCCGGGTTAGGCTACAAAAAACACAACTCGATAGATAATTGGGTTCAGACCATCGCTGACTACTTATGGAATGTTCTAACGCTTTCAACGAAAGTCTATTCTTCGCTCGTGCTTAGGATCAAATTTCGCACTCGCCAACACTAAATTTGTCCATTGCAGAAATCGAACCCAGGAGCACCGAGTCGACCCCGTGTCTTAGGGTAGATTAAGCCACTATGCGAATGATGTTGGTTTTCAATTGTTTCATTCAACTTTAAAAAATTAGGCAACAAGATGAATATAAAATTTCATTATTATATTATTATTAGAAAATGAAAAATAAAAAGGATTACATTTTTTAATCCAAGCATGCCCTTGATTGAGGCATGGTTTCATTTTCTGAAAAAGGAAATTTACAATATTCATTTTGACAGCAATACAAAATCATAATTTAACTATTTAATCCAAACATGATTGAGGCATTCACCGCAATAAAACTTATAATAATCATTTCGACAGCAATGCAAATAAATCATAAAAAAATTCCCGACATGCCCTTTAATTGAGACATAGGTTCATTCTCAATAATAAAACTCATAATAACCATTTTGACAGCAATGCAAAATCATAAAAACATTAACTAATCCAAACATCCCCTTAAATTGAGCCATAGGTTCATTTTCTGCAAAAACTCTGTCATAACCATTTTGCCGCAATACATGATCATTTTCAGCAAAATGATATAAAAAAATTAATAAACGAGTATTCATCATTCTCCATATAGTTCCAGAAGCACAAAGACACAAAAAATAGCAGAAAAACATTGACTCGTAATATAAATAAATTAGAAATTATGAAAAACATTACCTCTGCTATTATTGGCTTCAATTGTTGAAACTTGTTCATGCTCCAAACAAGAAACATTGTTGTCCCCATCAACATTCACATTTTGCATTGCACCTTCCTTTTCACTTCTCAACTTCATAATAAATGCTACACACAAACAATACACCAAAAAAATATCAACCCCATTTTCAAATACAACAAAACATGATAAAAAGGTTTGATTTTTCCTATGATTCTTACGTGAAGGTGGATAACTATTTGCATATTCAAACCATTGTTCTGCTTCAGAAGTATCCCAAAAACTCTCTGGTTTTGAAAAATCAAAGAACATAGGAGCATCAAATTCATAATTAACATCAATCTCATCATCCTCGTACAAACACGAATCCTCTACATCAATCTCCACGAACTCTTCTTCCATGTTTCTCTCTCTCTCTTAACTACCCATGATCATAAAAAGATCCGAATTTTAAAACCCATTTCAGATTCAGAAACAAGTTTGGATTTTTCAATGTTTCCACAACTTGGGTCTTCGTTGTTTCTCACAAAATTTGAACTTTGAAATGAAGAACAAAAAGAAGAAGAAATAGCATCACATATTGAATGATGAAGAAAGAAAATGATCATGAAAATTTTACAACGTAGAATCCCTTTACCGTCTCTGTCGTTTCTGGGAAAATTTTATGGAATTTGATTTTCCCGGAAAACGAGAGAGAAAGTTGGGATGGGTAATTAATAAATTAATTTTCAATAATTAATTTATCCGCTATTTAATTGCATTTTATTTATTTGAGGTGTGTGTGTGATTGAATTGATTCTGTAAGATGCTGAGAATAATGATTGAATTGAGAAAAGATGGATGAAAATGGAAGAGAAGATGTTGTCGGAGAAAATGGCGAAGATTTCGTTTGGTAATAATTGATGAATAAGAAATAAGAAAAGACAGAGAGAGAGAAGAAAATAGAGTTGAAAAAAATATCAGATTTGTTTTGGCTGTTGTTTTATATGGCGCCTTAAGTTAGTAACAACTGCCAACATTACTAAAATTTTTGGTAAAAAAAAACATTACTAAATTTTGAAATTTTGTATTGTGTGGGCAATGGAGTTTAGGCCATCAAATTTTAGAAAAGTTCAATTTTCATCTCTAACATTAATAATTGTTGTCAAACTCTCGTTTAGTCATGGATCGACCAACAACTTGAACTTTTGATTCCTTGTTCTTCAAGTAATTTCACTAAGTAGCTATGAGTTCCTTAACTTCTCCAAAAAGTTGTTAGGTTCAGTGTGAGAGAGGCGTGAAATAAAATAGTAAAATAAAGAAAGTAAAAGACCAATAAAATGTAGAATTTGGTGTGATGTGATGTGATGTGTGTTTTTGAAATGTACAAGGGTCTCAGTTGGCCACGATCCTAGCCTACAGCTAACCACTGTTGGATCGGCAAATATCAACGTTCAGTATTGCGCAATGCGCCCTAGATACTAGGAACTACACTCCACTACGCTCACTCGCACAAAGAGTGCGGTCCAAGTGACTTCGCTCCTATTTTCGCGATGCCTATCCATGCTGCTCTTGACCATTTCAACGCTCCAATATGTCCACGTGCATTGAATACTTGCCATCCACATAACCCTTCGCCTTGCCTGCAATTCCTCCTCAACTATGCTTCTGCTTCCTTCTCGGTATCTAGCTCCTCAATTGAGTTTCCCCGCGATCGAGCTTTCTCTACCCGAGTTGCTACTACTCAGCAAGTATTCCCATGGTATTGGCACCATATCCCATATTTACCCTTTAAACGTGTTCTACTGGGTCTTCTTGCCAAATCCCTTGTTCCTAGCCCTTTATTGCCTTCCTCGGCAAGCTTCTTCTCATGATGGTCTCAGCTAGTACTTAGCACAACTTAGCCACCCTATTATTAATAGCTTCCGCTCTGGAGGAGCTATTTGTCAGCATGTATCTCTCATCCCCTTCTATTGTATTCCGTAGAGACTACCACATTATGCAAAATGGTTGCTCTAAGTCTCTTACGAGGAATAATAAGAGAAATAAAGGGGAAGGGGATGAGTTATAACCCCCATAGGCATACTACCTTGCCTTTTGCTCACTGTACAGAGGCCTCGACCGTTCTTCCACGGAAGGTCCCATCTCTCGGCTGGGTTATTTCATCGGCCAACGCCTCAACAAATTTTAGGTGTTAACAATATTTTTACTAACTAATCACTAGCTTTCAAACTTTATTCAGTTTACTCCCTCAAATTCTTGACGTCTGTTTGCTCCCCGAGTTTAACAACTTAATATCAATTAGACCCCTAACTTTTTCAAATATCAGGGATCAAACTGAGACAGTTGCAAAATTCAATGACTTTGGCTTTGGGCCTAGGCCAAGGGTGCGGTCGCCTAGGGCTTAGGTTTGTAGGGGGGCCAAAAAGATTTTATATTGAACCTAAATTATACTAGTGTTATAACAAAAAAATTAAGTAAAAAAGGCACCCAATAAAAACTTACACTGATAATCTTGATAATATTAATGTGCCAAATGCACCTAATAGTGTTCCTAGTGAACAAGGAAATTCGCATTTTGATACTTATGATCCAAGAAATTAGGAGAATCTTAATAACAAATCAAATGATATCCTAGTTGAAAAGAGGCCTACTAGATAAATGAATCTTAACTTTCTCTTAGACAAATATTTTAGGCATTTTTCATTGAGTATTGTTCTAGAAATTTTGAGCAATGGTGAGATTATTTAGGGTGGGGGGTATTTTCTCACGATTTGCCTAGGGGCCATAGAATGTGAGGAACGAAACTTATATGAGGTAGGAGAGCGTGTAAGAAGTGAATAAGTAATCACTCATCTTTTTTTTTTCTCTGCAGCTTCTCCCCTCCACCATATAGGAGAAATCTACTATCTATTCTCTATTTCTCTATATCCCCCTCCTCTCTCAATTCTTTTCGACCAAACACTAGATGTAAAATTGGATTCGGATTCTCTACTGCACACAACACGTGGTGTGCTAGCGTGAGTCGTCTAATCTAGAAAGAGAACACTTCTCTCTTTAAATTAGACGATCAACATTGGCGCAACATGTGTTGTACGCAGTAAGGGATTCGTGTCATGTAAAAGTTGGAATATGTCAAACTTTCAATTTTGGCGATTGCATCCAAATGGTAGCTGGTTTTGTTTGATTCATTTATGACAATCCTTCCAAATTACAATAACTATTTTTATATAAGTTTTTGAATTTAAACTACTACAGAAAGCTAAAGGAGGAACATAGAGATAGAGTAGAAGACAACATGGTCAATTTTTCTTCACACCTATCGACAATACAAATTTCTAAACTATTTATTTATCTCTTAAAGGAAAAAATGGTTCGTACAACCTATGCAATTGGAAATGCCCTCTAAGATAGTAGATTTGATAGAAAGTTGTCTAATAATGGAATAAAGTTCCAATTTTGTCCCAACTATTTTGTCATGCACTTTAATTAGAGGGTACAATTTTGACCTATTTGCAAAGAAATGAAGTGAAAGAATACAAAGAAAGAAGAATTACGCTCCCTCATTTCAAAATTGAGTAGTCTTGCAGATAACAGGCAAGCGCCAAACCCACCTTTGGACAAATTGTATGAGTAAAAATTCAAATTGGTCCCCAATAAAATAATTGGAGACTAATTTGGTCCCTTAAAAAAAGTACTAATTTAGTTTCTGGAAAATGTAAATGTGGATTAAATTAGTCTCTAATAAGAACTAAGATATCTCTAAAAAATTATTCTAAAATGATTAATTTAAACCACCTTTAAATTTGTTGAGGACCAAATTGGTATCTTACATTTTTTTCCTTTACTTTTTTTTTTTGACAAAGTTTCCTTTACTTTTAAATTGGATTAATTGGTACTTTAAATTATTCTCAAAGACTATATTGGTCTCCATTTTTTTGGGGTTTTTTTTTACCACCTCCTTCTCCCTTATACCCTCATTTTTCTATTAAACTCCAAAATACCCCTAATTTTTTTTAAAAAAAAAAATAGTTTTTTAAAAGTTCCCGGAATTAAAGTTAAATTCGGAAGCAATGTTTTTAAAATTTCTGGAAACACCTCAAAAAGAGAGTATTTCCTGTAGCTATTTTAGCTTCCGCAATTGCCTCATCGGAGGATAATTCCGGAAGCCATTTTGACTTACGCAATTATCTTTTGGCTTCCGCAATTACCCTAAAATGAGATAAATCTGGAAATCTAAAAAAAAAGTATTCCGAGCTTACCAAAAAAAAGGCCTATTTTATGGTAGGAATCAATTTAGGTATTCACTCTTACTGTATACGTATTATTGGTATTTTCCTAGCTCGGGTATTGATGATCTCATGGACGGATCTAGAATCATATTAAATGGGGAGCGATTTTTTTTAATAAATAAGTAAATTTTTTATCCTATTTTAAAGTTTCGTACCGATAAGGATTGATCTGAGTGGTAACCATGTTTAAATCCCACTCTAATGTCTCAGATTCAAGTATTGGGTTCGACAAAAACTCTAATCGAAGGAGACCGAGAAAGCCAAATACACGTGGCCAGTCTAGTTTCCTGGCACAGATTAGTCACCGATAAAGCCGGTGGATACTGTACACTAATAACATAGTAAACAAAAAAAGTTACATTTGTTATTTTTTAAGTTGGTCTTTTAAGTTTGGCAAAAAAAAAGGTAATCTTTTATTTAAGTATTAAAACATTAATTGTTAACAATGTTAGATTTCTTTGTGTCAAGTTAGCCTCTTAAATGGATTTGATGGCATTTCTATGCTCCTATTATCCAAAATGGCAAGAGATTGGACTATCCTCCTGGCTCACACTCTTCGAGAAGGCAACACATGTGCAGATTTCTTAGCCAAGCTTGAGGCAAATTCTACGAGTATTTAAGCGAACTACGAGAGATCTTCGCCTGGATTGGATCACCTGTTGAGGGCTGATGCGAGTGGAGTTTTCTTCATGAGGAGATAGTCTCATCATTTGTACCCAAAAAAGTTAGCCCCTTAAATATTAAAAAGTGCATTATGGGAATATATGAAAATGACCGAAAAGGTCTAACAATGTTAATGTTTAATTATAGGCACTATTTGTTGTATGCCCTTTTCCTAAATGATTTTTTTTTGTCGAGACTATGGTATTCATCGCCGAACGCAGTGACTAATCCTCTCACAGGATTGGAGGCACCTCGAAGAGTGAGACTGTAACACCCGATTTTCGTGCGTTGTGGTCCTCTTATTATATGATTGTTTTATGAATTATTTTTAATGGATAAGATTAAATTATTTTAATTTAGTATGTATTTGAGCTATTAAACTTAATTGAAATCACATTTAAATGTATTTTTGTATGCTCTAGTAATATATTGTTATTATTTGATTTTTAGAATATTTGAAATATTATTATTTTAGTTTGCTTATTTTATTTTATGAAATATTAGTATTTGAGATATTATTTATTTAGAAAGTTATTTTAGTAATTGGAGTGTTAAGATGATAGTTGTAGTAAAATTGGGGTTTAGAAAGGATTTAAAACGGATATTGGGCCTTTTCCTTTTAACTTAGTGGACTTTTTACAAATACAGCCACTTCTGTATTGCTAAACGCACCCCCACCACTAAGCTCTAACCCGTTCCAGCCCATTCCATGCGCAGCCCACACGAATTGACCCTGACCCGACCCGCTGAAACTCCATCTTCTTCCTTGGAAAAACGCAGCAGCAACGAAAACCCTAACCCATTCCTTCTCTCATCGTGTTCTCATCGATTTTGGCCTCAGTTTCATCGATTGGTGCCTCGTTCAGCCAATTTCAGCCACGACCCTCTAACCCAAACGTGTGGATTCCGCCATTTTTGACCAAACCGAAGCTCCACAGCGTGAATCATGGCTTCCGTGACAGACCACCGTCCCTCCTCTCCATTCGCGAGTTTCATCCCTTCTCTACTTCTGATTACAACCGCAACCAACCCAATCATTGTCATACCGGAGTTGTTCCTCTCTCTCTCTAAGACAATGCTGCGGTTTCTTCCACAACCCACATGTGCTGAGCACACATTTCTGGGTATAGTCACCCACGCAACACGATCACTCCTACAGGGGTTTTTACGAAGTTTGGCCTAGCTAGCTAACACAACAAGGTTTTTTTTTTTACCTCCACTATTTACCCATATACCCCCACGTATTATTTTTGGACTAAAATACCCCTGACAATAATTGAACCAATCGGATTTATGTTTTTAATAGGTAAATATGACATATTTTCTAAAATCGTATTTACGTAAATACGATTTCCCTTAAAAATGTCCAATCGTATTTATCTTGGATGAGGTAAATACGATAGAAGAAAATCAACAAAGCGTATGTACCTTGGGTGGAGGTACATACGATTCAGGTAAAATACAAATCGTATTTACCCTCACCCATAGGTAAATAGGATTTGTGTTTAAATCGACGACCTGATTTACTCCCCTGGTCCAACGGCTATTTTTTCAGCGGTGTAGATTGCACGGATAGTATCAACGGTTGATATTCATTTACGAATTCTATAAATACCCACCCTCACCCTCATTCTTTTCACACAAAATTTTCACTCTCAATTACTTATTTCACACATCCAGAATGCAGATTTGCCTAACACAACAGTCTGACGAGAATAGGCTCTGCGATATACATCATGGGGACAACATCACCATGAGATAAGATGGGGTCTACTTTTGGAGTCCGAAGCCGGTTTTATGCTGAATCCACCGCCATGGGGTTTGATGGTTTGAAGGATAAAATGTGGTCAAAAGTTCAAGTGATCGGCGACGCCCGTGACGTCACTAGTATCACTTATCAGAAACCAGATCGTGGAGATGATGGCTGCATTTCCTTCTCGTCCATGTCTATCAAGACCGATGAAGACGTGGCGAACATGTTCGACATTCATGACAGGATTCTGGGGTATAAGCCGTTGGAGCTATACGTGGATAAACAACGGGACGTGAATGAGATTTTACGTCGTCTGCGAGCACCGGAGAATTAGGATTAGGGTTTAGTTTGTTATGTTTTATCTTTGGCAAAATTACACCAGAGGACCTTTAAGTTATGTATTTGTAACAAGTTGACCCTTTAAGTTTTTTTTGTAACAAATAGGCCCTTTTAGTGATTACTCTAGCTTATATATTTTGATGTAATGCCCTTTTAGTGATTACTCTAGGATTAAGTTTTATCGCATGAATGAAATCGACTGACCGAAATTTTAAGGAAACTCGCAAAAAATTAGAAACATAAAATAAAAGTACAAATAGAATCCAGAAAAGTACAAACATAAAATCCAACAACTGGGTAGAATCCATAAAAGTGCAAACATAAAATAAAATTACAAATAGAAAATGTCCTAGTCACGCCTGGGTACCCTCTCCAACAACTGCGCCAGCTGAATGTATGTCTGAGTATGCATACGAATCTCGCCTGTACGAAGCCCCCTTGCAATCACGTCTGTCACACTCTGTACCCAATCAGCATAATCATCGTCCTGTGGTGGCGACGGTGGTGGTCCAGCTGGCTGCTCTGGTGGTGGTGCAACCGGCAAGAGTCTGGGAATAGATACTCTGACGTACCACTCTAAGTAGTCCGCAGCAACCTCACCCAAGTCCCGAGCAGGCCTAGTCGTGTGAAGCACCTCGTGCACAGTGGGTAAATAGTTGGAAATCCGGAAGATGCAGTCATCATGGCTAGGACGACCGGTGAGAGGGAGAACTGGGATGACCTGGACGTAACCAAACTGACGAAGGCACCTATCCGGCATGTACGGAACGGTGATGTCTCCCCAGCTGAGGTGTCCCCTGTAGTGTGAGACATGCTCAAAGGGTCTAACTGCCCGATGACCCTCAAATGGTCGCCAACATACATCATCTGCAGTGAAGTCATCAATCATCCGCCTGTAACTGAGCAACTTCAGCGCATCGGTCTTCTTCCTCTTCCATACCCCAAAGAGTGGTGTGATCTACACATCAGAGGGCTGCCTCTCCACCAGATGAGGAAAGGACCATAAAATCCAGCTCTGAAATTCAAAGATAAATAACTGAGTTATTTAAATTAAAAACTAATATAATTAAATCAATAGCTAATTTAATTAAAAAAATTTACTTGTAACAGAGAGGCATACCCAGCTAATTGTCTGGCCTGGTCAAACGAGGCATAGTTAAGCTGGTCGTACAGGAAAGCAAGTCCAGCCACACCCCATGCATATGATCCAGCACCAGCTGCAGTAAGGTCCTCAAGCAGCAGCAGCCACTTGGCTTCAGCCCTGTCATAGGTCTTCACCGTGAAGATGGTCCAGCTCAGAACCAGAAGGATCATAGCCCTAAGACCAGGAGTCATGTCATCAGACATGGACGATGCAGCAACTATCCGCTGGAGCCAGCTAAAACGGTAATACGGCCCTTGACCAGCTCGACACTCAGAACGGGCGACCTCCTCAATAACCCCGAGATATGCCACAGCAAGCTGAATGGCTGATAAGTCTTATTTTATTATGTTTTTAGCATTTGAATTAAATAAAAATTTTGGAATTTTAGTTCTGTTTTGGAGCTATTTTACTACAAAATGTTGGTTTCTATTTTCAGGACCAAATGATGAAGAAATGAAAGAATTTGGGTGATTAAAGGCAAAGAATAAAAGTGCAAGGTCAAAGGAGCAAAATCAAGCAAATGAAGCCAAGAATCAAGTGTTCACGCACGGACCGTGCGCATCCTAAGCGTGGTCCGTGCGTCCTGCTCAAGGAAAACCAAGAAAATTCACAGAAAGACACGCACAGTCTGTGCCTCCTACACGCATAGTCCGTGCGCACTGTTATAGAAAGAAGCTGAAAAGATTGACGACACGCACGGTCCGTGCGCCCTACCTGCACGGTCCGTGCGCCCTGTGTTGAATCAGAATTTTACAAGTTTTAAATAGCGCACGGTCCGTGCACCCCAGCAGCATGGTCCGTGCACCTTTGTCTGAAGCTAAAAATGTACAAAACTCTTCCAACTCTTTCATTATGGCTTGTAATTCGAATTCAATCCTTTGTCTACTAATCCTAGGCTATAAATAGGACCTCATTTCAGCTGTAATGGTACCTTTGCATACTTGAAAATTACACTCAAAGTTATCTAAGTTTTTGCTTCTATTTTAAGTTCTTGTTTACTTGTTTTCTTTTACTTTCTTGTTCTTTATTTTTCTGACATTTATCTTCTAGCACTTTAACATTTCAGTTCTTTTACATTTCAGTTCTTTATCACTTTATTTCAATTCTCATCAATTACATTCCGCTATTTACTTTTATGTCAATTTATCTTATTGCAATTTACATTACGAATATGAGTGAGTAGATACAAAGTCTTGGGTTATTGGGAGTAATCCAATGATAGGTCCCTAGTAATTCCCCAAAGACTATTCTCCACTCCAATTGTTTTATATTTCAATCTAACTTCGTTGTCCTTCAATTCTTATTCTAAACATCATACGAAGAACCGAAAGGTGAAGTATTGATGTTGGAACTATGAAATTAGACAAGGGAGTCAAAATATGAGAATAGTTTTGAAACTCTTGAGACATTATAAAGGTGTTATGCTTAATGGGTTTTGGTGACAATCAACCATGAGAATAGGCTTGATTGTTAGTTCAAAACACACTTTTGTACTCTGAAAGGAGACATTTGTTATATTTGTTGTCTTGTCTTTGAAATATATTACTTTATAAGTTTGGTAAATGGTCTAAAGAATTACATGGGTTCCTCATCATTGTGATGAAATTATTAACCTGAGATTCTTTATAATTCTGAATTTAAAATCAACAAACCTTCCTTCTTCTAAAATCATTCCTTTTAGCTAATCACAATCGAAAACAAAATCGGTAATTACAAAGTCTCTGTGGGATCGATATTTTTACAATGCGATAGAACCGTGCACTTGCGGCCTATCAATGGCTTGCTCGGTAGTGACTCCAGTGGGTGGAGCTCTGTAGTATCTGCCTGAGAGCGGAAGATGTAGCAAACAGAAGATCTCATCCAAAGTAATCGTCATTTCACCGAATGGTAGGTGAAATGACGAAGTGTCCTGGTGCCATCTCTCAGCAAAAGCGGACAGCAGCTCGTGGTCCACAGTGATATGTCCTGTCTAAATGAGGGGGGCCAAACCTGAAGCTGAGAACCTCTGATAAAATTGGACATTCTGGGAATACGGTAGTAGTCTCTTGGCTAGCTTGTTACCATGGCTGGTAACCTTAACTTTACACTCATAATTCTGTATTTAAAAAAAATAAAGAAAATATTACGCTATGTAAAAAAATAAGTTCAAATACGAAGTCAATGTAAACAAAATTAATTTAACTAACCGGCGTAATCCCAACACGATAGCAGACTTGAGACTCCAGCCCAGCGAACAGAGAAGGCAGCTCCTGATGGTCATCGTCCTAATGCTGCTGATGGTGCTCCTGGTGCTGCTCGTACTGATACTCATACTGATGGTGCTGCTGCTGCTCCTCATACTGGTGCTGATACTCATACTGATGGTGCTGGAGCTGTACGTGGATACACAACGGAGCGTGAATGAGATTTTACGTCGTCTGCGGGCACCAGAGTATTAGGATTAGGGTTTAGTTTGTTATGTTTTATCTTTTATGTAACTTTAGTTTATCGCTTGAATGAAATCGACTGATATGTAACTTTGTTTTATCGCATGAATGAAATCGACTGACCGAAATTTTAAGGAAACTCGCAAAAATGTAGAAACATAAAATAAAAGTACAAATAGAATCCAGAAAAGTACAAACATAAAATCCAACAACTGGGTAGAATCCATAAAAGTGCAAACATAAAATAAAAGTACTAGAAAATGTCCTAGTCGCGCTTGGGTACCCTCTCCAACAACTGCGCCAGCTGAATGTATGTCCGAGTATGCATACGAATCTCGCCTGTACGAAGCCCCCTTGCAATCACGTCTGTCTCACTCTGTACCCAATCAGCATAATCATCGTCCTGTGGTGGTGATGGTGGTGGTCCAGCTGGCTGCTCTGGTGGTGGTGCAACCGGCAAGAGTCTGGGAATAGATACTCTGACATACCACTCTAAGTAGTCCGCAACAACCTCACTCAAGTCCCGAGCAGGCCTAGTCGTGTGAAGCACCTTGTGCACAGTGGGCAAATAATTAGAAATCCGGAAGATGCAGTCATCATGGCTAGGACGACCGGTGAGAGGGGGAACTGGGATGACCTGGACGTTACCAAACTGACGGAGGCACCTATCCGGCATGTACGAAACAGTGATGTTTCCCCAGGTGAGGTGTCCCCTATAGAGTGAGACATGCTCAAAGGGTCTAACAGTCCGATGACCCTCAAATGGTCGCCAACATACATCATCTACAGTGAGGTCATCAATCATCCTCCTGTAACTGAGCAACTTCAGCGCATCGGTCTTCTTCCTCTTCCATACCCCACAGAGTGGTGTGACCTACACATCAGAGGGCTGCCTCTCCACCAGATGAGGAAAGGACCATAAAATCCAGCTCTGAAATTCAAAGATAAATAACTGAGTTATTTAAATTAAAAACTAATATAATTAAATCAATAGCTAATTTAATTAAAAAAAATTTACCTGGAACAGGGAGGCATACCCAGCTAAATGTCTGGCCTGGTCCAACGAGGCATAGTTAAGCTGGTCGTACAGGAAAGCAAGTCCAGCCACACCCCATGGATATGATCCAGCACCAGCTGCAGTAAGGTCCTCAAGCAGCAGCAGCCACTTGGCCTCAGCCCTGTCATAGGTCTTCACCGTGAAGATGGTCCAGCTCAGAACCAGAAGGATCATAGCCCTAAGACCAGGAGTCATGTCATCAGACATGGACGATGCAGCAACTATCTACTGGAGCCAGCTAAAACGGTAATACAGCCCTTAACCAGCTCGACACTCAGCACGGGCGACCTCCTCAGTAACCCCGAGATATGCCACAGCAAGCTGAATGGCCTGCTCAGTAGTGACTCCAGTGGGTGGAGCTTTGTAGTATCTGCCTGAGAGCGGAAGATGCAGCAAACAGGAGATGTCATCCAAAGTAATCGTTATTTCACTGAATGGTAGGTGAAATGACGAAATGTCCTGGTGCCATCTCTCAGGAAAAGCGGACAGCAGCTCGTGGTCCACAATGATATGTCCTGTCTAAATGAGGGGGGCCAAACTTGAAGCTGAGAACCTCTGCCAAAACTGGACATTCTGGGAATACGGTATTAGTCTCTTGGCTAGCTTGTTACCATGGCTGGTAACCTTAACTTTACGCTCATAATTCTGTATTTAAAAAAATAAAGAAAATATTACGCTATGTAAAAAAATAAGTTCAAATACGAAGTCAATGTAAAAAATAAATTTAACTAACCGGCGTAATCCCAACACGATAGCAGACATGAGACTCCAGCCCAGTGAACAGAGAAGGCAGCTCCTGATGGTCATCGTCCTGATGCTGCTGCTGATGGTGCTCCTGGTGCTGGTCGTACTGATACTCATACTGATGGTAGTGGGAATGCATGGAACTTGTACTTGAGCCCCAGGTACAAGGTTCGATTCCCACGGAAGGCAAAAACTCTACATGGGGGGTAGAGAAGGCCATGAGGAACAGTGGCAGGTCGCAGAGATGGGCCCGGGCTGTTACACTGCTGCTACTCCTCATACTGGTGCTGAGGCTCAGCCATATACTGGTCCTCCTCCTCCTCCTCGTACTGATGGTGCTTCTGCTGCTCGTACTGATACTCTGGGGACTCCGGCAGCGGCAGATGTCTAGCCTCGGCGCGCCTACGCCTAGTGGACGCGTGTCCTGCAACTCTGCGGCGGGTGCGTGTGCTGGGAGCAGAAGACGAGGACGATGCCTGCTCAGTCCGCCGAGAAGAAGACACTGTAAAAATAAAAAACAAAAAAATAAAAAAAAAAGGAAAATCGTATTTACATAGCTTAAATGTAAATACGATGCGATTTTATCAATGAAATCGTATGTATCATCAGAGAAGGTAAATACGACTTATTGTTTTGTAGCAACTAGGTGGAAATCGTATGTACGTAAATACGATGCGAAAATTTGGTGGAAATCGTATATAAATACGATGAGCTCTAGATTTTGTCTGGTCAAATCATATGTAAGTGACAAATGATAAATATTTTGTAAATTTGTAATTTTTTTGGGGTATTTTAGACTTTTCACCGTATGCGTGGGGGTATGGAGTCAAATGGTGGGGGTACGAAAAAAACCCACACAACAAACAAAGAGGCCCAAAACCGGCCCACACAACACAATCCAGCCTTAACCCGCAAGGTCTCGCAACACCAAAACCAAAACAGAGAGCCACCTCTACAATCCGAACACGCTCAGGGAAGGGAAGGAGCCCACTAAATATCCAAACATCGCATGCTCAAGCTCCGGTTAGGAATTCTTGAAACTATATCGCAACTCTTCTTCTGCTTTCTCAATATTTTTTTCTTTCTTTTTTGCAGCTTTTGCATATGTGTAGAAAACATGCCTAAAAACTATCCATTGTTTTGAGAAATTGAATTGATTTTTGAATAGGATTTGTATGTTTTGTTCCAATGATCCTTTAGTTTTTTTCTTTTTTTTTGAGGTGTTAGTATGGTGGTTTTACTGCAAGGAATGTCATCACAGTATAGACCTACTTTAGGTTACCTTTGGATAGGGATTGTCTAACAATCCATTTCTGTTAGCTTTTAGCTTCTAGAAATTTCTTAGTTAAAAAAATGTTTTTGGTTCTTATGAAAAAGTAAATGTAATCTTATTGCTGTTGTGTTTGGCGAAGTTAAATGAGAGGGTTGCTGGAAAAAATTGATATGCAGAATTGCACTGTTTAACAGTGCTGTCAAATAGCGGCAAATGGCAATAGTTGCGCTGTAGTGTAGCGGAATTTGAACAAACCGCTATTGTTCACCATCTGCAATATGCCTATCAGTACCATCAAATAGAGGCTTTGGTGGTGGTATAGTAAAGTTGAATTTGAGCAAACCGCTATTTTCCGGAATCCGCAATCAACAACCTTGCTTTTTAGAAACATCTGGGTATTTTTAAAATTAACAAAAAACAAAGTTTAATTTTATTTTTTTAAAAAGAAGAGTGTTTTTGAAAAGTGTATCATAATTTTAAGGTTTCAACTTATATGAGAATCTGTTGTTTGAAAACTAAGAGATATTGTAAGTTTCTTAAGCTGTTTATGATAAAGATGTATGTATTAGTATTTTAATAATGGGTAATTTTAGGTATGCAAATTCATGTTTCCTTAGTATTTTTTTAATTTAATTGTGGATGATCATGAAATAGCATGTTGTAGACTTGGAGTCAGCAAGATGTAATTGATATCTTAATATTTGTAGTTTTGTCAAGTTATCTTATTTTGGTTGCTTATGCAGTGTTGTGATCCTTATTGCTTGAAAAGAATTGAGATTGAATCCACTTACATCAAAGGGAACTGCCATATTGGAAGGTGCTGGGGATTTCTGAAGGCGGATTTTCTTGTAATTGAAGTTTTTGCTTGCAAGCATAAATATGTCAACTTCTCTGTTGCAATTAAAAGAACAAGCAGAGAAGGTCTCAGTTAAAAGCAACTCCAAAGTGCCAATCTTATGTGAAGAATGCAAATCTAACCCATCAAAGTACAGGTGCCCTGGTTGCTCGATCCAATCATGCAGTCTTCCTTGTGTAAAATCTCACAAAGAACGTACTGGATGTACCGGCAAGAGGAACCAGACTCAATTTGTTCCTCTTTCTCAGTTTGATGACAATATCTTGTTATCTGGTACTTACTCTTGAAACTTCGTTTTTATATATTCGGATCTCGAGAACCTTTTTGTCAAGTTGGTTGCATAAGCAGAACAATATTCGTTTCATATTTCATCCGAGTCAACCAAAAGGATCTTTTGATTTTGGTTCCTCGAAGTTTCCATAAGTGATTTTTACAGTAGTTCTGCCTTTAATCTAAAGTTCAATATTCTTATTTGGATTAAATTTTGAGCACTTTTGGATTTTCGTTATAATATCATTCAGCATGCTGCTTGATATTGTTTTGAAGTTGTCAGAAATGTGTACAACCGTGCATCTATAGTTCTGTTGGCGAGTTCATATAATTCCCCCAATATCTGAATCTCTGTATTTATTTTGTGCTTTCCTCCATCTAGATTATAATTTGCTGGAGGAGGTGAAGAGGGTTGCTGAAGCTGCTCAGAGAATGAGAACTAAATTGGGAATGTATAATTCTTGTAACTTACCTCATCCCCTCAGAGTCCTACGAAATGCTGCTGGAAGCCGGAGAACCAAACTACTGTTTCTTCCTAATGGAATGTCAAAAAGAGCGAAGAATCAGTCTCGATATGACCATAGGTATTTTCATCTTTCATGACAACCATTTGTTGTTTCATATTTAGATTGTTAAGATGGATTTTTTTTTTTTGTTTCAAATAAATTTCAATAATGTTTATATTTTGCTTTCAGGAAGAAGTCTATATCTTGGACAATTGAATGGCGTTTTCACTCAACAAATATAGTTTTACACGACCACGGGTAAGCTTCTTAGATGATATTTTTGGGAATCAGATGCTGCACCTTAGTACCTTACCTTGTTGAATGCTTAAGAGTATAGAGAATAAAATTTTGAAAGGATATCTTGCTTATTTCTTCCAGAGTTAGTGAGGATACAAGCTTTTGCTCCATTTTAGAGAAGCACCTCAAACCAGGTCCTTGGAATCATCAACTAAAGGAATTTTGCAAAGATCAACTGGATTGTCTCAAGCTTTTCATTCGTAAATACCCGAAGGTGATTTTTTTTACTTTCTCCATGGTTCAATTCCAGGATATAGTTGGCAGTCTCGTAGGCTATGAAGCACAGATACCGGACAGACACAGACACGCAGAGACCAGTTTTAATTTGAAAAATACAAGTAATTGAAGTGTCGGTGTCTGACACGATACGTGTCGGACACCGGACACGTCTTCAACCATAAGTGTTGGTGTTACAAAGCTCGTAGGTCATTGATATATCCCACATTAACGTTTGACTTTGTTTTAGTAATAAATTTCATCTTGTTCATGTTAATATAGGGTCCCAAATCACCCTTCAAAGAGTTGGATATGAAACCACCAATCAGACAGCAATTGGCAAATGTAGTCCTTTTGGAGTTTCCTGTTGTTTTTGTTTTCTTGCCGTCACACAATATCGATTTTGAAGTTATTGAGGATGTCAATCCTGGTATACATAAATCACTGGAGAAAGATACTGAATGCGACCTTAGTCCGAAAGGTGTATCATTTAGAGAGGAGGTGATAGAAGATGAAAACAACTCTTCAGATCCTATGGTTTTTGATCTCATGAAGCAAGTGGAATCAAGTTCATCACATCAAGTACTTGCCGAAAATACAAATTCCGAGAAGGCACCAAATGATTCATTAGATGAACCCGTGTTTGAAGGAGACATTGTGGGTAATCTTTCACCATCTTCTCTGAAAAATGAGGAACTAACATTTTCCGGAGATATGGCATTCGACGAATTTGATCATGGTTTTTCGGATGATGTCTTTGCTGATCTCATGGCTCACCTGAATCCTGACGACTTCCTTGACTTTGATAGTGACTTTCCCAAGAAAATAGAAAACCAAATTCCAGAATCTGTGTTTGGTACTGATTTGTTCCCCGTGCCGGAAGAATTGGAGGAAGGGGAAATTCCAGAATAGTTGATAGCTATAGGTCACTTCTGATGAAGAATTGGAGAGAAAATGAGATAACATTGACAAGTGCAAGTCATTTATGTTTTGAGGTCCATCCATTGCTTCCAAGAATGGGTTTGGAGCTGAGAAGTTCCAGTTTTTTAGTTTTTTTAATCTACTATGATTTCATGTTCAGTCTCTGGATCACAAGAATTTTGTCCCTAATGATGCATTAAATTGCTCCCTAAATCCTATGTGAAGGCCAAGGTGCTGCTGCTATTTGTATGTGGATTCAGGAAGAGAGCACAAAAGCTGTAGGCATTTTGGTTGTTTTCAAATCACTTGTGGTCAAATTTTGGTAGTGAATTTTACTTTTGTTAGTTGAATACATAGTAAGAGAAATTGATTACATTTTTCAAAGCTTTGTCTTTTCCTTACACACAAGCCAAAATTAACAATGTATCATTTATAATGGATACTTTCATACATGACAATCTATTTTGCTCTATTACTTTGAGCTTCACTTATATCTAGCTTCTTTCAATTATAGTGAAGCAGCATGCCTGCATCTTAATTTGATTATAGTGAGAACATGTCAATGTGAAGGATTATGTACTTGAAATATTTGCATTTAGATTAATATATCTAGTTTATAGGAGTTTAGTTAAAATAAGTTAATAGGTGTTCAATTACGGAGAATTCTTCACAATTGTGGAGGGGTATTTATGGAAAAGCCAATGAATATTTTAAAGAAAATTGAAATGTGGAAGCGTTTTTCAATATATGCAAGTTCAATTCTTATAATATTTTTTAATATCACTTATAAAATATTATTTTTTAACCAACCACTTGATCAATGCGCATGGCATACTCTAAACAAAAATATTGGCCAGTGCATATAGTAATCAAATTTAAATTTTTTGTCTGTTGGAGAATTGCAAGATCCAAGATACGTGAAGCAATCCATAAATAATAAATAAGGGTAAAATATGTTTTTAGTCCCTACAAAATTTTGTTTTTTTAAATTAGTCTCTACATTAACGAAATAGGCGTTTTGGTCCCCATCTTATTTTGCCGTTTTCAGTATTAATCCCTGACGTTAAATGTTGCTGACTGGGCTAACGTTTTTTGAGTTGTCATGTACAGGTGGCTTTTTATTAATCCAAGTGGCACAATTAAATAGGTGTCATCAAAAAAATTTATCCATGTGGATTTTTTGTATTTTTACCAGAAACTTATGTTTTTTTTTCCAGAAAAAAATCATCATCTTCTTCCTACGTTGTTGCAGCCATGAAAGTATAGAAGCTCCAAACCTTCACTCACGTTCTCCCTCATCTCACCACGGCAAACCCCCAAATTCAACATACTGACTCGAACTTTGCCTCTGATTCCGATTCCAGCCTTGGTTCCGTCGATTGTGGCTTTGTTTCATTGATTTTCATCGCCCCTTTAGCCCCAAAGGACAAACTCGGTCTCCTTTCAACTCAGTGAACGACGAAGGGTTTCGAATAACAGTCAACGTCAATGGATTTCGACGAAGGGTAATCATGAAGAAGGTTTCATCACCAACAACAATAGTGAACGACAAATCTGGGTTTCGAACAACAACATTGAATCTAAGTAAATTCGTGAATCTGAATTTGATTTTTTGTGTTTTATTTTTTTAAAATCTGAATCTGAAGGGAAGAAGTGATTATTATCGATGGGTTGATTGAGAATAAAGGATTTTTGTGTTCTATTTACCATTTGATGCAGCAGAATAACAAATTAATGGATTAGGGATTGGATTATGAAGAGAAGAAAGGGATTAGGGATTGGATTCTGAAGAGAAGAAAGGGAAATTGGTTAAGGAATTTTTTTTGAAAAAAAACTTAATAAAACAGAATAAAAATAAAAAGAAAAGCCACATCATAAAAAAAAAAGCCACCTGTAAATGACATGTCAGCATTCTGTTAGCTCAGTTAGCATCATTTAACGTCAGAGACTAATAATGAAAATGGAAAAATAAGTTGGAGACTAAAATGCCTATTTCGTTAATGTAGAGACTAATTTAAAAAAACAAAATTTTATAAGGACCAAAAACATATTTTACCCTAATAAATAAATATCCCTACAGAATTTAAATAAGGCTTAAATATGTTTTTAGTCCCTGTAAATATGGGGTTATTTGATTTTCGTCCTTGCAAAATTATTTTTTTAAAATAAGTCTCTATAAATATAAATTTTTTTATTTTGGTCCTTCCGTCATTACTCCGTTAACTAATTATTGATGTGTCAAACCAATATCACTGTTCGCTTTGCCATGTCACTATTTTTTTTTTTTTTATTTTAAAATGCTGAATTGGATGAAATCCCAAATTAATTTAGGGATTCCTCATCTTCCCCATCTAAATCTATGAGCTTCTATGAGAATCCCTCTTTTTATTCCATACCCCATCTCCAAAATCTCCATTTGCATTCAGTAATTCATTCTTCTGTCGTTAAAATGGAAAGAGAGAAGTTTTTGAAATATGCAAGGGAAGAAGCGACATGGATGGTGGAAGAGAAGAGAATAATGGCTTTGGCAGCAGATTATTTCCATTGGAATCAAGGAAAAGATGAAGAACTTCGTTTGTTTTTTATTATTCGTGAAAAAAGCAAGTTTACTGATTATTTTGTTGTGAGAAAATGAGTTGGAAAAGCAAGTTTTTGCATTTTAATGATGTGGCTATTCTGGAGATAGGGGTTATGAAGATGGGGAATGGAAGAAGAGAGATTCTAATAAAAGGAAAAAAGAGGGATTCTCATAGATCTAGATGGGGAAGATGAAGAATCCTTAAATTAATTTGGGATTTCATCCAATTCGGCATTTTAAAATTAAATAAAATAAAAAATAGTGACATGGCAAAGCCAACAAGGATATTGGTTTGACACATCAGTAATTAGTTAATAGAGTGATGACAGAAGGACCAAAATAAAAAAAAAATTATATTTGCAGAGACTTATTTTAAAAAAATAATTTTGCAGGGACGAAAATTAAATAACTCCATATTTACAGGAACTAAAAACATAAGAGCGTGCACCAGCCGGGAATCCAACCCGGGTCTGTACCGTGGCAGGGTACTATTCTCCCACTAGACCACTGGTGCTTCTTCATATTGAGTGGTAAATGTTATGAACATATTGAATTTTATAAATTTAATTAATTACCTAAACATGTCAAGAAATGGAGGATTTTATCACGGACACCGTACGTGTATTTAGATTGATGAGAAAAATTCTGATTAATATTTAGGGTCCGTTTGGATATAGCTTATTTTGAGCTTATGAAAAATAATTTATGCAAATAAATAAGCTTTTATGTATTATTCATAAGTTTGTCAATGTAGTTTATGAAAAAACAACTTATGAAGCTATAATTTTTGTTAGTAAGAACTTATGAATTAACATAAAAATTTACTTATTTCCATAAGTTGTTTCCCATAAGTTCAAAAATAAGCTCATCCAAACGGACCCTTAATTGATTAGCTCGCTACAAATCATAAATATGGGTGTATTAACACAGTTATGGGTTAACATTTGGATTAAATTGTTTTTTATTATTTTAAGTCCCTCAAAATTTTTGTACCAACTTTGGGTCTCTAATTTTTTTGCTTTTAGTCCCTCATGACATTTGATAACGTTTCATGACTTTTAATAGCGTTTTTTTGACCTTTTATAAACACTATTAAAAGTTATAAGAGATTAAAAGCGAAAAACCCAAATTTTATAGAGACTAAAAATTGGTGAATTTTTTTTTTATGGAGAGGAAGAGAAGAGTGTAGTGTAATGTAAATGCCAAGTTTACTAATATTTTAGAATTAATATGACCCTTTTAATTCACATATTTGAATTAGAATACAATTTAATCCCATATCATAGCAACGTTAAAGAGTGTTGAGTTAGTGGACGCATTTCGGAGTGGAGTATTGTTAGAGAGATCCGCAAACTACTAGAGTTGCCTTTGGAGAAACAGTTTGTTAGCAGATGATTTGATTTTTTATAAGCAGTGCCCTACTTCCGTAGGATCGTTATTGTTTTTTGTAAGAAATTATATTATTAGACGGTTAGACTTGTGTATGTTTAGTTTTTGTTTTTTGTTTTGGGGCTTAAATTTATAAAAAAAAAAATAGTGTTGGATTAGAATTATTAAATTGTTTACTTCGAGGAAGTGAGCTTAGTTTCCTCTTATTTTGATAGGGGTTTGAAGGAGAAGATCGAATCGAATCAAATTGAATAGACTAACTTGACCATGTTATTAGAAGTAATTTTCTTTTGTCATTTTTTCTCATTAACTAGTAGGATAACCGTGCGTCGTGTTCTTTTTAAAAATGAACTTAGACAATATTTAAATAATGTGAACATTACCTCGTGAATATGATCACAAATTTAAAGTAGATAAAAAATGAGTTTCAAATAAAAAATAGATAAATATTAAAATCTAAAAATGTAAAAGTATTATTAAAAAGCGTTGCATTTATCTCGTGTTTTTTTATATATCAGTGCAGCTATCCCGTGTTTATATATATATATATATATCATTGCAGTTATCCCTGTATTTTTTATATATCAGAGCAGTTGTCACGCATTTTTTATACATCACTGCAGTTATCTCATAGTTTCAATTGACTATCTGAGTTGATTAGTAGATTATAATAGATAGTAAAAGATAGATAGTAGATTATCAATAAAAAATATTCATCCCGCGTTTTTTATATGTTAGTGACAATTATTTGTCATTTTTAGGTATTAGTAACAAATATTTGTAACGTGTGTTTTAAATATTAATCAGTTGAAATAGTCACTAAGTCTTCTTATTTTTTAGATAGTAAGTTTATAGTAGTCTTAAAAAATTATAATTATCAATGGCAAATATTAATCTCGTGCTTTTTATATATCAGTGCAGTTATCTCGTAACTTCAATTGATTATTTTAGTTCATTAGTAGATTATAGTAGATAGTAAAAGATATATAGGTGATTATCGATAAGAAATATTTGTTCTAAATATTAATTAGTAGTTTAAATACTCATTAAGTCTTCTTGTTTTTTAGATATTAGGTTTGTAGTAGTAGTCTTCAAAAATTTTAATTATCAATGACATATATAAATCTCGTGTTTTTATATATCGGTGCAGTTATCTCGTAGTTTCAATTGATTTTTTTGTTGATTAGTAGATTATAGTAGATAGTAAAAGAGAGATAGTAAATAATCAATAATAAATATTTGTTTTAAATATTAATCAGTAGTTTTAATAGTCATTAAATCTTCTTGATTTAGATAGTAGGTTTATAGTAGTCTTCAAAATTTTTAATTATCAATGACAAATATGAATCCAGTATCTTTTTTTTATATATCAGTGTAATTATCCCATGTTTTTTATATATCACTGCAGTTATCCCGTAGTTTGAATTGATTATTTTAGTTGATTAGTAGATTATAGTAGATAGTAAATTATCAATAAGAGGTGATAGTAGATTATCAATAAGAGTGTAAAAAGATTTTGGAGAGAAAAATTAAAATTTAAGGTGATAATTTTTCCCCAAAAGGTGATACTTAAAAGTTTAGTAGAGCAATGTTTGTATAAATTTAGAAATTTGGTTAAAAAACTAACGTGAAGTGATAAAAGAAAGATAAGAATTGTTTATGGAAAAAGTAACTGTAGAGTGAAAAAAAAAGAAGAAAGAGAGTGTAAGAGAAAAATGAAAATGATTGGTAAAAAAAGAAAAGTGAAAAGGAGAAAAAAGAGTGTAAGAAGAAAGAGAGTGAAAGAAGAAAAAAGTGTGTTAAAAGAGAAAAAGAGAATGTGAAATGTTATTTTTGTTTTTTAGTGAGTCAATTACATTTTTATCCTTAATTAATATTGGTGTCACTTTTCTCAGATGACTATATAGGTAATTTTAGTGGAGTAGTAGTTGTATATATATATATATATTAAATTAGATATTAGATAGATAAATATTAGATTAAAAATTTGGTTAAAAAACTAAAGTGAAGTGATAAAAGAAAGAGAAGAATTGTTTATGGGAAAAGTAAAAATAAAGTGAAAAAAAGGAAGAAAGAGGGTTTAAGAGAAAAGTGAAAATGATTGGTCAAAAAAAGTGAAAAGGAGAAAAAAGAGTGTAAAAAGAAAGAGAAAAAAAGTAAGAAAAAGAGTGTAGAAAGAAAAAAGAGTTAAGAAGGAAAAGAATGTAAAAATGTTGGAGAAAATAAAAAGTTATTTTTGTTTTTTAGTGAGTCAATTATATTTTTATCTTTAATTAATATAGGTGTCACTTTTCTTAAATGACTATATAGGTAATTTTAGTGGAATAGTAGTTATATATATTAGTATATATTTTTTTGAAGCAAATATATATTAGTATATTAGATTCACCAAATCACCTCCAATATATAGCTGACGGTTGATAAGAATTCAAACCTACAAAAAGACACATAGCAATGATAAATTAATGGAAATAAATACTTTACCACAAAAGTGCAAAATCAAATCAAAGACTCATCAACCACCTGAGCGGCCTATATTACTCCAAAATTTCTCCCTTTTTTAAGATCTTGTAAAATATGAGATCTTGTCATGTGACCCCCAAACATATTGAGAATCTGTTTCTTCTCCCTTGATAACAATATAAAATAATAATTTTGATAGAAACTATGTGGAAGCTTAAAACAAACATAACAAATAGTGAAGTCGATCTAAGGTGAGACAGGCCGTTCAAAACCGAATCAATTTAATAGAAAATTACAAATCGAATCAACCTAAATCAAAAATTGCAAAAAATCGATATTCATCAGATCTATTCGGTTTTTTCAATCAACTGCGCGGTTCGGTTCAGCCAGCAGTTTTTGTTCCACCAATTAAACCAAATCAAACCGAACCACAAGTAACACTAAGGCTTGTTGACTTTTTTTGGGTGAGAAAGGCTTGTTGACTTACAACCTTCACTACTAACTTACTATCCCAAATTCAACTAACTCAATTCTCACTCACTACTTACCCAAATCTAATTAATTCTTTGACAAACTAACAAACAATCCATATTGTTATGCTATATTAAAAAAATACAATAAAATATTTATTTTAATTTATTTTAAACATGGTCGTAACTATCTTAAAAGAATTAAATTAGAGTAATTTATATATTACATTTATTTGAGTAGATTTTTTACAAAAGATCTATGTTAGCCGTTTTTATGTTAGTTAATTTTAATTCTATTTTAAGTTATATTTTGTTTTGGAAAAAACCGAATCAATCGAACCAATCTAAACCACATTAGTATGGTTCGATTTTTTAGGAAGCAAAACGAACCAAACCGCATATAGTTCTACTTTGCGGTTTGGTTCACTTTTTGTCTCAAAACAGAACCAAACCGCACCGCGAACACCCTAGGTGAGATACCACCCGAAACCCTCAAAGGTGAGCAGTGACAGAGCTGACATATATTTTACGGATGGACCAAATATATAATTTTAAAATTAATATGTTAAACTTGGATTTAATATATTTTTGATCTCTATAAAATTGTGGCCCCACAAGGTTTTTTTCACCAATTTTAGTCTCTCATGACTTTCAATATCGCTTAAAACGCTATGGAAATAAAATTGAGGGACCCAAATAGATAAGTTTTTTTTTGAGAGACTTAAACAAAAAATCAAATTTTATAGGGATGTTTAATCCATTGAACTTAATCAGTAAGTAAATAATTCACAATGATTTTTACTTGTACATAATATAAATTGAAGCAACAAATCAACAACAGAGAAAATAAAAAACCAACAATATATAACTATTTGAAAAAGTTGAGCTCGACAAAGCATCAAAGAGTCATATTTTTTGGGCCTAAAAAGATAAATTTTAGAAGTTTTACATCTGTTTGCAACAACCTTTTTAAAAAATTAAGAATAAAAAATAATCTAAAAAGTGAAAATTAATTAAAACAAGAAGCTATTTTGAGTCTCTTTTCATAAAAAATTGTTTTTTTATTAAATAATTTTTTTAAAACGTAATTTTCACTATATTACATAAACACAAAATAATTGTTGATATTAATACCAAAAAAAATTCTTGTTTTTCTTAAAAATCTCTACAAATTAATCTCTAAACTATTTAACATTAAAATCACATTTAATTTGTAATAAAACGTGTCGACACGCATATTGAGACTTTTTTGGTTCGGACTATTGCTGACTACCAACCCACGAAGTGTCTCAACGCTTTCAACGAAAGATTAATCTCCGCTAATGTTTAGTATCAAATTTCACACTAACTAATATTCACTATGCATGGGAATTACTTTCAATGAAAAATTAATCTCCGCCGATGCTTAAGATCAAATTTCACACTAGTTAATGTATGAGAATTGAACTTGCGAGCACTATGTCGACCAATTGGCAACAATATAAAATAATTTGATAGAAACTATGTAGAAACTTAAAACAAACATAACAAAAAAAAGTATATCTTTTAGGGAAAAGAAAAAAAAATCTAATTTAAACAATAACAAATAAAAAACAAAAAAAAAATGCAGAACTTTATGTGTTGTTTGTTCACAATACGAGGATCCCAAAGGAAAGGAGAAAATGGTAATAATAATAATAATAAATACATAACGAAACAAAAAACACACTCTTCTTGTCTTCTACTTCTTCCTCTCTCACATTTCTTCTCCTCATCTTCCTCCTTCCCTCACTCACTCACTCACTCTTCATCAACAACCACACAAACGAAACCCTTTTCAATTCCATTCCCACCATTAACGGGTCAATCAATGACCCAAACCCAAAAACCCGAATCCCCAAACGAAACCCGAAATTCAACAAAAACCCCATCTTCTATGAAACTAATCGTTCCTCTACAAGGTGTAGTTCAAGGCCGTGGAGGACTTCTTCTCGGTAGTTTAATACCTTGTGCTCTTTTTTACTTTCTTCAATTTTACCTTAAACGACGTCGTTCTGGTGGTTTTAACAACCCTCCTTCTTCTCCTCCTACTCCACTATTACCTCGTACTTCTTCTCGCTCTAATTTGTCTACACGTGGATCCATTTCTAAAGTTCGTGTTTCTAAACTTGCTAACCTTGTTGCTAAACCTGATGAGAGTCTTTATTATCTTGGATTGGAAAGGGTTAATGAAGATCCTTATGATGTTTTTGTTAATCCCAATGGAATTATTCAGCTAGGTTTGTCTGATAACAAGGTTGGTTTTTTAATTTTTGGAATTTTCGGATTGTACGATGTTTATGTTTTTTTTTTAAATTTGAATTTTGGGTTTTTTTTTGTTGTAGTTGTGTTTGGATTTGATTGAGAAATGGTTGATGAAGAACTTGGAGGGGTCGATGATGGGGAGTGGTGATGTGAGTTTGAGTATTAATGGGATTGCGCCTTATCAGCCTTTTGATGGATTGCATGAATTGAAAATGGTGAGACAATTTTATTTATTTATTTATTTATATATTTATTTATTTTATTTGCTGTAATTGCTCTGTATGGTAATATTGCTACCTTGCTGTGGTGATATGATGCGATGTTCTTCAATAAAATTGATTCTGAAGAATTAATTTTAAAAAAGTTGAGTTTAAAAACTGACTTGTGTTTGACAATGATATTTTAATAGTGAGTTTAGAAGAATTGATTTTGTTTGAATGATAAATGTAGAATCACTTTTAGGGTATAGATGTGTAGAACTATGTAGCACCAACACCTCCGGTTGAATACGTGTCCGACACCGACGCTTCAATTACTTGTATTTTTCAAAAAAATTCAAAATAAAACCGCTGTCTAGGTGTCTGTGTTGGTGCTTCATAGGTGTAGAGTTCTGTGGGTCCCACACCAGAATTGACTTATCAAACACAAAAGATGGTAATTGTTAGTTTTTATAAGAATCAATTTTATCCACGTGATTCTGCAACCCAAACACATGAACAATGTTTTTCAATATAATCATCTTATTTTAGCTCCCATATAATTGATTGATTATGGGCTCTCAAAATCTTGTTACTCTCTGCATTGTAGTTTACTTGGGGGAATGATGGGGTGAAATGGAGTGTCTGAATCCATGTGCATTGTAGTTTACTTGGGGAAATGATGGAGTGGAATGTTTTTACTCATTTTGTGTTGTAGTTTAGCTTTAAGGTATTGTCTCTTGGTATTTGTTTACCGTTATTGTTATTATGTTGCAATGAGAGTTCCAGCATTTGGATATCAAAAGGGGATAGGTGGTATAGTATGTCATAAGTCAGTTATCCCAAAAGTGTACACAAATTGGTAGACACTTTTGGTCTTGAAACCTAGATAATGTACAAAGCAACTTATCTTGTTCTTAGTTTTGTTTGATTACTATTATTATTATTATTATTATTATTATTATTAGTTTTTAACTTTAGGAGAATGGAAGGAGCAAGGATCAATTTATGAATCAATTATTCAAAAAAGTTTAAGATATTGAGTGAAGGCACATGGATAGAATTCCTAACATAATGTAGGATTGAACCTCTAAGTCTAATCTTATGATTGTAATCCCATCTCAGAGCCAATGCTAGTTGAGCTACAAGCTTGTTAACTGATAGGTTTTTATTAAAAAAGTGTTATTAATGTTAGTGTATCGTCTCATTACGATAAATGAAGAATTTGAGCTTTTAGAGATGTCGGATTTCAGAATTCTCTATTTAACATGCTGGGTAAATGATATCTGTTAGATTTTGAAGATAAATACCTTAATCTTACTGCTGTAAATGATTGTTTTACTCTTACTGCTGTAGATTGTTGTTTCAAAATTCTCTATTTGTCGTCTTAGTGACTAGATATGATTATGAATGAAAGCATTACTGCATTAGAGAGAAAGTTGGAATAGTAGTCATTGTAAAAAAGATGATGGAGTTTCTTAGGTGGTTTAGGCATTTGTGGAGAAGATTTGTAAAATCACCAGTAAGGGGGTAAACCAAATAGAAGATAATCCTTTAGTTATAGACAAAAGGAGACCAAGGAAAACTATAGGTTATATTGATTGAAATGGTCTATCATTATCATTAGACCTGGTTCGTGACAGGATATTATGATGTTGTTTGACCCCAGCTAGTGGAAAGTGTTGCGATTTTAGAATTATTAGCTATGAAACACTGAGACAAACACGTACATCGGACATGATACTGACACAGATACATAGACACCAATAACAATTTGAAATAATTGAAGTGTCAGTGTTGGGGTCCAACACAACACGTGTCGGACACCAGACACGTCTTCTACCTGAAGTGTCAGTGCAACATAGGTTATTAGTTGTCTTGAAGTTTGTTATTTGGTCATCTTTGGCCTCAGGGTTGGCCATTAGTTAGATATTGTTCGCCTATAATCTTTTCATATTTATAATGTTCTATATTCAGATTTAGTTCATTGACCGAGCCTTGACTCAAGGTTGCTGCCTTGTGACCCAGAGATCACGGGTTCAAATCCTGAAAATAGCCTCTCCACTTGCCGGGGGTAAGGCTGTGTACATCTAGCCTCCCTATAACCCACCTAGTGGGAGCCTCGTGCACTGAGCCGACCTTTTTATGTTAAAATCCTGTACATTAAAGTCATGCTATTATTTTATTTGTCAGTTAAACTTCTGTTTGCTTTGATTTTGCAGGCATTGACTGATTTTATGCATCAAGTTATGGGAGGATCAGTGAGATTTGACCCATCTAATATGGTACTAACATCCGGAGCAACCCCCGCAATTGAAATACTGTCCTTCTGCTTAGCAGACCAAGGAAATGCATTCCTTGTCCCTACACCTTATTATCCAGGGTAATCGACAACACTTTCTCGAAAACTTCTACTTCCAATTTCACGTACTAACTTCAAAAAACTAATTATTAAAATGAAATTATGCAGCTTTGATAGAGACGTGAGATGGCGTCCAGGGATAGACTTAATACCTGTTCACTGTCGAAGTACTGATAATTTCAATCTAAATATCACCGCTCTCGAACAAGCATATAGTCAAGCAAGAAAACGAGGTGTCAAAGTTCGTGGAATTCTCATCTCTAACCCTTCAAATCCCGTTGGCAATATTTTGACACCAGATGTTCTTGGTAGTCTTCTAGACTTTGCTGAAGATAAAAACATTCACATCATTGCTGATGAAGTATTTGCAGGCTCCACATATGGAAGTGAGAAGTTTGTGAGTCTAGCTGAAATTCTTGATTCGGAATATATAGACAAGAGCCGAGTTCATATAATATACGGTCTATCGAAAGATCTCTCACTTGCAGGCTTTAGAGTTGGAGTTATATATTCATACAACAAAACCGTTCTTGATGCTGCTAAAAAAATGAGTAGATTTTCATCGATATCAGCTCCAACACAAAGGTTAGTTACTTCAATGCTTTCTGATAGACGATTCATTCAAGAGTATACCGAAACAAACCGAAATAGAATACGACAAGTGCATGATGAATTCGTTGATTGTTTAAGTGAACTAGGAATCAAGTGTGCTAAAAGTAACGCTGGTATGTTTTGTTGGGCTGATATGAGTGGATTAATAAAACCTTATGGTGAAAGAGGAGAACTTGAGTTATGGGAGAAGTTTATAAGTGTTTCTAAAATCAATATTACTCCTGGATCAGCTTGTCATTGCATAGAACCGGGATGGTTTCGAATTTGTTTTACGACGATGTCTTTTGAGGAAATACCTCTAGTTATTGAACGGATTAGAATTGTTGTTGACAGTTGTAAATCTTCTAATTGAAGTTCCATTATTTTTTGACATTTAAGTTATTGTCTTGTTGCTAGAAATCTTGAAAGAGTTTGGTTTTATCTCAACAGGCAAATGAGAATTTTGGTGTAGAGCCGTTTTGGTCAACTTGAAAATCAAATTCCAATTTTTGAGAACTGTTTTTTCTTTTGTCATTCTCAATCATGTTGCTGCAGGTTGCAAAGTTACAGTACACTAGAGATTGTTTTAGTTGTGATTTTCTGCATAATCAGTGGAGGCAAAAGGTTAAATTTTGTTGAAATGTGTTGTTTGTGCAATTAAGAGTATTATCCATAAGTTTGACAAATTCGCAAAGAGCTCTACTTAGACATGAGCAAACCTCCAATGTGGTTCCTAGGGATTAGTGCTTAGAATTAGAAAATGCCAGTAAGAAGTCGTATAAATCAATGTTTTAAAACCAGACTGAACTTTAAATTGGGGAGATCTCTGGGTTATGGTTCAATTGCTTTAAATCGCTTCAAACTCCAACCATTTAGACCTTGATTTTTGATACCAAAGGTTCTCCTCCCTAGCTAGCATTTGCTCATATCTAGCCACATCTCCGTTTGGACCTTAAGGAGTTGTTGGTTCCAACCGCCAACCAAAAGGCAATCAACCTCCTTTAACTTACGCATCAAGGAGTGGTTTTGAACAAAAATGTTACTAAAAGTAGAATTATTCCACTCCTTCAGGCACACCTTGAACTTCCTATAATTGAAGGTTCTAGTTACTCATATGAGACCTCCAACAATTACGAATAACACCTTCAAAGGACTCATGAGTTGGCCAAGTAGCTTCAAATCGAAAAGGCCTGCGTCTCCTATTAAGCCTTTCCCCTTTGTCAAACCGAAGCATAAGGGGTTTATGATTAGATTTGAAAGGGGGAGGGTGAAGAACATCTACCTCAGAAAAGCGTAATCTGAAAGTCAAGTTCACAAGAACTCTATCAAGTCTCTTCCAAACATTGCCCTTCTCCCATGTAAAAGGGCCACCTTTGAAACCAACATTAATAAGTTGGAAACTATTAAGTTGCCCTTCTTAGGCTTCTTACCACCACTCATATGAGTTTCAACAAGAATTAACAAGGAAAAATTGAATTCTCTACGAAGGTCCTTTAGAAGACTTGCAACACCAACCACAACAGTATCTCTACAATCCCAACATCACATTCTTTGAGAAGGTTGGTTAAGAGGAGCCTTAATTGGCTCAGCAACTTCCATAGGCTCAACACTAGACCCTTGCTCACCCATCGGGTTATTCACAAGAGGAATATTGACAATATTGGTCTCACGATTAGCTTGTTCCGAGCCAACTTGGTGTTGGTACTTAATAAAGGTTAATTATAGGCTTAATTATAGTTTTGGTCATCCTATTTTCTCCAACTCACGATTTTAGTTCCTCAAGAATTTTTTCGCGAATTTAGTCCCCCTATTTTCACAAATTCATGATTTTAGTCCCCAAGAATTTTTTTGACGAATTTAGTTCTCCTATTTTCCAAATTGTAAAATCAAAGTCCCCCTCTAATTTGGTCAAAATTGGAATTTAAACATAAAAAATATTATTATTTATTACAAAAATTGTTTTTTATTATTATATTTAATAAATAAAAATTCCATCTTCTTCTTTATTCCAAAACCCATCATCATAACCAATTGGAATTTGTGAGCAGTAGGTATAATCAGGAGCAGATAGCTTAGTTTCTTAAGCACGTTGTCGTGGATTTGTCCTGTCATGTGTATGAAAATGTCTTTTTGAGAGATTTAAAACTCACTTTAATAATCAAGTATATTTGATGAAGAAAATTTAAACTCAAAATTCACAAGAATATCGTTCTGTTTTTTTGACACAAACTCTAATTAGAAATATATGGGTTTCCATTTAACACAAAATATACACCCCCTCAATTAGCAATCTACCTAGATACCCTTACTCATCTAACAAATTACCTTCTCATCCTCTACTCTCTCTCGTGAGTCAAAAAAAGAAAATCCTCTCCTTTCTCGTTCCGCAGCAGCGCCGCACCACTGCCACCAGTAACAGCGCCGCACCACCACGCAGCTACCGCAAGACACCGACAACCACCAGGTCTTCCACCACCGTGAGACGATCGCAGCACTACGTCTCCCTCTGTCACAGTGATTAGATAGAGAGAGGCTGACATGACAATGTCGTTTTCAATGACGAGGTCTGTTGTCTCTGTTTTCAATCCCTTTTTTCCTTCTTTGCTTCCTTGTTTACCTTTTTCAAACTCACGGCTATACTCTCAATTCGTTGATGCTAACGCCGCCGTTTCGTTGTTCAATCGCATGCTCTATATGCATCCTACCCCACCCATATTGGAATTTAATCAGATTTTGAGTACGCTTGTGAAGCACAAACATTACCCCACTGCTATTTCCCTTTTTCTAAGTATGGAATCTAGTAGAGTTACGCCTACCCTTGTCACTTGCAACATCCTAATCAATTGTTTCTGTCACCTAGGTTATGTCCCTTTTGCTTTTTCTGCATTTGGCAATACTCTAAAACGAGGTTTTGAGCCCAATGCTATAACTTTGACTACACTCATTAAGGGTCTTTGTCTCAAGGGTGAGATTCATAAAGCACTTCACTTTCATGATAAGGTGCTAGCACTCGGGTTTCACTTAGACGAAGTTAGTTATGGCACCTTGATCAATGGGTTATGTAAGGCAGGAGAAACAAGAGCTGCAATGGAGCTGTTGAGTCGGATCGAAGGTAACATTGTTCAGCCTAATGTGGTAATGTACAACACAGTTATTGATGGCTTGTGCAAAGATAAACTTGTTAATGATGCTTGTCATTTATATTCAGAAATGGTTGCTAAGAGAATATCTCCTAATGTTGTCACTTACAGTACTTTAATTCGTGGTTTTTGCATTGTGGGTCGGTTGAAAGTGGCAATTGAATGGTTGAATAAAATGATATTGGAAAGTATCAACCCGGGTGTGTATACATTTAATACATTTGTTGATGCTTTTTGTAAGGAAGGAAATGTGAAAGAAGCCAAAGTTGTGTTAGCTATGATGATGAAACAAGATGTGCATCCTGATGTCGTTACCTATAGCTCGTTAATGGATGGATATTGCCTGGTCAATGAAGTGAGTAAGACAAAGAAGATATTCAACATTTTGGGCAAAAGGGGAGTGACTCGTGATGTTTGTTGCTACAATATCATGATTAATGGATTATGCAAAAATAAAATGGTTGATGAAGCCATGAATCTCTTCAAAGAAATGCATCGCAAAAGAATCATTCCCAATACAGTAACTTACAATTCGCTTATTGATGGTTTGTGCAAATTGGGGAGAATTGCATATGCTTGGGAGCTTGTTGATGAGATGCACGATAGAGGTCAAACTCCTAATTTACTTACTTACAGTTCTATATTAAATGTCTTATGCAAAAACCATCATGTTGATGAGGCAATTGCATTGGTAAGAAAACTTAAGGACCAAGGTATTCTGCCAGATGTACCCACATACACTATTCTTATTGATGGACTATGCAAAAGTGGAAGACTTGAGAATGCGTGGGAGGTTTTTCAAGATCTTTTGATTAAAGGCTACAAGTTGGATATCTATTTATATAATGTTATGATCAAAGGGTTTTGTAGCAATGGATTTTTTAATGAGGCATTGGCCTTGCTGTCAAAAATGGAAGAAAGTGATTGCACTCCGAATGCTACAACTTATGAAATTATTATTCTTTCTCTCTTTGAAAAGGATGAAAATGAAAGAGCGGAAAAACTTCTTCGTGAAATGATTGCGAAAGGTCTTTTGTAAGGATGACACGAGGTTCGATGCATTTTAGTTGTACATTTTTAATCACAATTACAGCATCATTTCTTTTGTCTAGTGTGTTTGTAGTTCATAAACCAATAGTTTGGTGAATTCAGCTTGAGGGAAAGTGGTAGATTATTATGATTTTTGTTGTCTTAGGAGTGTTGTTGGATTTGGTTTATACTAGTTGTATTCTGATGAATATCTTATTCTTAACAATAGCTAATATCTAGATGCCTTAGATTATGAATATATGAAATCTTATGGGGTCATGGATATGAGCACGAGTCAAGAGATTGAAATCGAGTCATGAAAGAAAACATTACAAGGAAATGCTTTCCACTAAGTCGACCACATTTGTATAAATTGAAAATAAAGGAGGGAAAAGAGAATAGTGTGACTGCTGGTCTGCTGCAGAATTGAAGGACCAAGCTGAGAGGGAATTGGCATAAACCTTTTCAGTTAGAAATGCTTTGCTAGAAGATCCTCCCATGATCCTAGAAGCTTCCAAGGCGCATTGCGCCCAGCTTCCCGACAGTGTGTGCGCTCTGCAGGAATAAAACGGTTATGCTGACTCATTGCTTAGATTTTCTAGATTAGATTTTTTTTGTGCACTTTTATATGATGTAATAGGATGTACTTTAACCCATGGTTCTCCTTTTTAGCTTCTATATATTATCTTTGTATTTCAATCAAATCATCAATGAAGAGAGAATTCCATTGATCCATTAACTGTTTCATTGCTCAATTGAGCTTCAGCTCTATTAGCTGCTCTATCAAAACGTCTTTCTGTTATTTTATGAGTATATACCCATTTCAGCTGTAGTTGTGGAAGTCATGATCTCATCACCTTTGGCCTGGGAGATTCTGCTTATATTTTTGATGCCATTAATACACTGTAATTACAATACTTCCATTAATGTTATATCCTTTTGAATTTGTTTCCATCAAAATCATTGGTATCACCTGGAGCAGTACTACAATTTGAAGAAAACCTATCTGTAGAATTGACTATGCTAGGCTTTAAGTCTTTTCTTTTTCATCACTTTTTGGTGGGCGCTATTGGCAACATAGATCATGACAACTTGTATTGTTGGCACGTCTGGTTCATCATTACATTGTTTTACCCAATATTTTGATATCTGAACAGATATTGCTAATGTTTAGAGCCGAGTATTTGCAGGCTCAACATATGGATGTGAGAAGTTTGTGAGTCTAGCTGAAATTCTTGATTTGGAATATATCGACAAGAGCCGAGTTCATATAATATACGGTCTATCGAAAGTTGTAAATTTTCTAATTGAAGTTCCATTATTTTTTTGTTGTTGACAGTTGTAAATTTTCTAATTGAAGTTCCATTATTTTTTGACATTTAAGTTATTGCCTTATGTTGCTAGAAATTTTGGAAATTAAGGAAAGTAAACATCTTTAGTCATCAAATATAGCTGTGATGCAGAATCCAGAATTTGTTAACATTGCAGAAGAAATATTCTCTTGCTGACCAAATTCTCAGCAGAAGAAATATAGATTGCCGCAAAGACTTGAGAAATTAAATAAGTTTGGTTTAAAATCAATAGGAAGATGAGAATTTTGGTTGGAAACTTTTTTTTTAGTCCTTCTCAATCATGTTGCTGCAGGTTGCAAAGTTACAGTACACTGGAGATTGTTTTAGTTGTGATTTTCTGCATAATCAGTGGATGCAAAAGTGAAATTTTGTTGAAATGCGTTTGTGCAATTAAGAGTATTTTTCCTCAAGTTTGACAAATTTGTAAAGGATTATAGTTACACATGAGCAAACCTCCAAAGTGGTTCCTAGACGTTAGTGCTTAGAATTTGAAAAATGAAAGTCAAAAATTGTTTAAATCAATGTTTTTAAAATATTAAACTGGTGGGACCTTTGGGTTACGAAAACTGCTTGAACTGGGATGAAATCTTAGTTGAACCGCTCAAATAATCGAATTGTAGGCAATGTTGGTCTAATGTTTAATCGGTCAGTTTCTAAAACAATGGTTTAAATGGTAAACATCTCAATCATCTAGTCTTATCCTATCTATTATTTATCTATTCTATTATCTATCATTCTATGTATTCTATTATTTTCTTTTCTTGCTTTCCCCCCTCTTTTTGATCAAATGTACCGGTTCCATGCACTAACTGACTAACAAGGGCAAGGCCCAACTGATTACACACAACAAAGAGAGAACAATGGGCTAGTACAAAGACAACACTAGGCCCACTAAAACACCCATAACCAAAAAAGAGTCCCATGCTTTTCCCAACCCCTCCTACTCACCACACACCTCTAAACCCTATGAAATCTCAAAAATACCCTTAATGAATAAAAATGTTCATATTTTTTTCTGGGATTTTCATGGGTTCGACGCCCTTCACCAAACCGTTAAGGTTGCCTGATGCCGTGGCATATGTCTTGTGACACACCCCCTACTACGTAAGTTTTAACAAGTCCGACAATATGTCACCTAATCGGTACAGTTCTATAACACCCCAATATTTCTAACGTGTAGATATACTGAAATGCACAATTTTGCTACAATCAGAAGACACATTCCCTGTTTAGATATTGAACATACTAAAATTTTTCGATAATAATACACATTATCAACTAGCAACCTGTCCTCAAATCCATTGAACTTAAACATAGTTCACAACTTAATGGGATAACAAGCCCTATTGTTCAATATCATAACCAGAGAAGCAGAAAAGGGTTTATACAAGTCATATCAAATACAAGTTACGTAACCATGACAGAAAATAACAGGGAAACATAATCAGAGAATAAGACAATAAGTCTTCAACATCTCCATGGACATGTCACCTACTCGTGCCGCTTCGCCTTCTTCTTTCCCTGTTTCTCTGTAAAAACAACAACAATTATAGGGTGAGATAACATATCTCAGTGAGTTCTACCGTGACCCCTAACATTCACTCGGTTCCAATTTAAAAACCTAAGCCTTAGTAATTTAATTTATAAACTACTAGCTTATTTCATTACTCGAAACAACGACTGCCATCAATTGCTAATCTCGGTGAATCGTGCAACTACATTAGCAAAACATCGGCCGCCATCAATTGCTTACTCCCGATGAACTCCCGCTAGTACTTTCCTTAACGGATACTGGGCCTAGGTTAAGGGCTCATGACCTTTCCCGCCTAGTATGCTATTCAATGGGTCGTCATCCCAAAATCGATATAATTTATATATCACACCCACATTGGGCCGTCTTCTAAGAATTCGATATAATCTATATATCGTATCCATATCAATGATAGAATATCCATTTCGGTTTTGTTTTCAAAACATTTGCTCACACGCATACTAATTTCAGTTTTTCAAATCATTTGTAGTTCGAGACAATTCGGTTTAAAACATGTCATTCATAAGCATTTTGCAAAGTATTACGGTTAATTTATCATTTTAGGGTTGGGGAAAGTATTGGAATGGTTTTGGGAACATTTTGACTTTAGTAAAATAATCTGTGAATAGATTCACATTTATGGGAATCAATTCACAGAATGGGAATAGGTTCCCAATCTGTGAACAAAATCACAGTCTGTGAATAGATCCACAGTCCTGGGAATCGATTCACAGAATAGAAACAAGTTCCCAAATTGTGAACAAAATCACAGTCTGTGAATAGATTCACACTCCTGGGAATCGATTCACAGCTTTGCTGTCTGCACAAAACTCAATTTTTCGTATCATTTCGCCATTCCGATCGTTTCCGATACCCATTCTGATCATTCCCTAACTTAAACATACATTATAACAGCAACACAACCAATCCAAACACGGCAACAATCACAATATTAACGTATAACAACAATTCCTCATTCGTTCCGAGATTCGATAATGCATAGTTTTCGAAATACGATTTTTAACTCCAAAAATTATGAAACGCGACAGAGTATCACAAACCAGAAATTTGAAACAATCAATAACGAAAATAAAATCCCTAAACGTGAGTAAAACTCACCTCTTGTGATGAAAATCAAAAACAACCAACGAACGGTATTCAACACGACTTGTCTACTCGAACTATTCCCAGTCTCGAATTTCTCGCTTCCACGAACACCAAATCGATCCCAAATGAACCCCAAACGTGTCCAACTAATGAAGCTTACCCAAATGCATCTTAATCAACAATGTAATCCCAGTTCTACACCAATCTAACCTCAACCTCTAGAACGCGACAACAAACTCCACATTCGGTTTGACAGCATCTGAAAGCTGTTTTGCAACAGGCATAATTAAATTGATTCTTGACCAAAACTATCCAAACCAGCGTCTAATGTGCAGATAATTGTGTCTATTATCTATCCTATGGTTCAAATCCAAAACTGATACGATGAGTATTCGAGGAGTTACGGCTAAAATACGGAGACTAGTTCGGAAACGTTACTACAACAAAAGTGAAATTTGTAATTAAATTTTCTCCCTCAGTACTCATCCAAATCAGGTCATTCTTGTGCCTATTTAGAAGGATTTTGTGTCTATTTTCCAATGAAACAAAAATGAACTTAAGGTTAGGTCTGTGTAAAGAGTTATGACGAAATTACCAGGGATAGTTTCATACGGGTTTCAGGCAGAAATTCTGTTGAAGTTGTATCTTCAACCTCAACATCAAGGAACACGAAATCCACCTCCCAAAACTAACCCAACAGCACCTATTTCGATTTCCAGCAGCTCAAACTCCCTCCTTGCTACTTCAAACTACAATGTAGCTTCAACTCTTTTCTCAATCTAGCTCCAATTTCACATGCAAGCCATTGAAGACTCCAATACTCCATTTTTGGTCATGGAGGCTTCAAACGTCTCTAATGGTGAAAGGAGAGAGAGGATGAATGAGATTATAAAACTGGTATCATCTTGTAGATAATGGAGAATGGGAGAGATTGGTACCATAAACACTCACATGCATTGAAGGAAGGTTAGGTTTCTCCCTCTTCTTCCTCTTCTTGCGCCCTCTCCTTCTCTCTCTACTCACTTCTCTCTCAATTTTCTAAAACATGGAATTCTGAGTTTGAAGAATGAGAGGTGGGCTGTGTTAATGTGTTGGAGCTGAGAGTTAATGAGTGGTAAATGACCAGATTGCCCTTGATTTTAACTCCCACTTAAACTCCTTTTACCCCAACTTCTCCTTAAATAACCACATAGTTAAATACTAGGCATTTTAATCTTATGACTTAGCAACTATATATTGCTTTCGCGACTATCACATATCCATGACTTGATTTATTTTTCACTTCGAATAATACATTGTTCGTTAATTTCTTAAACCGAAACTTACCGAACTAGGGATGTTACAGGTTCCATACTGCCATACTTGAATTTTTGCAAAATTAATATATGCTACCGTTGTTATCTGTCGTACTTGAAATTTGGAACCAACACCAATGTATTTCCCAACAATGATGACAAAGATATGAGTCAACAATGTATGAGTAAAATGAATTAAGATCTGGTAGTTTTTATCTGTTTTTTTTCCTTTGCAACAAAATGAATTTAGTTTTCCCTTTTTATCTCTGAGCAAAGTAACATGGCGATGTTCCGTAATAACGTACATCAAAATGAAAATTATAACATAATTACAATGATGAACTATTTATACATCATATCTTAGCAATATAGTGTAAATTACATCAAAATGAGACTAGCTAATTTGCATCACTATAAAGTACATTGATTGGTGGCTACTGTAGGAAAATGGACAGAATTTAAAAACATTAAAAGGGAACTTAAAAACATTAAAAGGGAATGGACAGACTTTGAAATTATACACAACTATTTGATGCTAATACAAATGCTACAACATCCAACAGGTTTATTTAAAATAGACAAAAGACAACAATAACAGAAAACATTTAAAGGGAATGGCCACTTATAAGTGATCCCTAGCTTGGTACGCTTACCTATTCTTGTGGGTCCCTACTTTGGTTTTTTCTCATAAACTCTTTGTTTCTTGCTTGGGGCCCTTTTTCTTGCCCAACTTCTTCTGTTGCTGCGATGGATGTTGCAAAATTAGGTGCTACCACTTCACAGTTAAAACTCACTTCACTCATTAGTCTAAAACCCTTTTATTAGTCTAAAACCCTGGGCTGCCTCCCAGTAGCGCTTGGTTTAAGAGTCCTCAGTCGGACTAAGCCCTATGTTAGAGTTGTGATAACTATGTAGTGACCTTGTCCCTCACCACTATGTAAATCCATTAAAACAAATTAATGTTGTGTTTGATGCTGTAGCATTGGGTGTTGTAGCAAATGATGTATGTCTTTCAGCCACTATCGTCAGGGATTCATTACAAGTCTTATGTCTATGCTCGAAATAAATTTACCCCTGTATATTAAGTACCCACTATATTCACCCTATGGTCTATGCCTTCCTATGTCTAGGATTGAAGCAATGATTTGTTAAAGTGTCCTTTAACAACCACTACCCATATTAACCATTGAGATCAATTTATAAAGCATGTTTGAATCTATAAATAGTATTTATAAAATATGAATTGGAAACATTTTCACACAAAGGTTAAAATACTAACATAAAACATAACATTAAAAATATTAAAATATCATTACATAGCTTCAAGCATCCCAACTACTAGGAGACTGGCTCATGATGAGCATCACAAAAGAAATATGCACGAAAATGATATCTAAAATCATGGCACTGAGATTACAAAGAAAAGAAAATAGCATAATAGATTACACTATTTAAGCTTCCATGTAGTGACATTCCATGTGATGCTGCAACGTTGCTGTCCAGAATTTCCACTTGATGATGAACATTAGCTTAGAACGAAAATGGGCAGAAAATTATTTCTATCTTTCTCTCCTTTGAACAAGCATCGGTTTTGGATGTGACATAATGCAGAAATTGCTTTTAGCGCGTCAGCGTTTCTCCCCCAACTGTCGCAGAACACCAATGATATAGCATCCGGTGCTATAGTATACTAAACAAACACATTAAAGCACAACATGGGGCACCAAAGTGCCAAAAGATCACAAATTAGTTCCTAACCCCATTTTACTCTAAACAATACTTATTAACTAATTAAACAACAATATTACTTTAGAACTCACATTGGATTAAGTCTAGGAAGTATAAATAACTCTTATAAATACGAGTTATCATACCAATGTATCATATGGTACCCAGATGTAGAATTTTTTGTATATGCAGACAACAGAGATGGTGAAGAAGGGAGAAAGAGGTGGTGGTGGTGGTCTTGGTGGCGGAGGGCAGGAGAGGGAGGTTCAACGCAAAGAAGGGAGAGAAGGAGATGGTGGTGGTTGGAGGGAGAAGGAAGTGGTGGTGGTGCCGGTGAGAGGGATAAGGAGGTCATAGTGAGTGAGAGAGAAGAGGAAGCAGAAGTGAAAGTGAAAGAGAAAGAGTGGGAGTGGGTATATTTTGGGGATTTAGAAAAACTGGGGGATGGGGGAGCGTGAAAGGAATTGGCCCTTGTGTAGCCTGTTGTTCTCGTGTCTATGCTTATTTTATGGGTTTTTTTTGTACCCCCACCATCTTCCCATATACCTCCACAAGATTTTTTTTTTTGACGAAAATACCCCTAAAAAAATTGACCAAAATCGTATATACGTAAATTTTATTAAATACGATTAGATTTAAAATAACAAGTTGTATATACGTATGGCTGAGGTATATACGATTTGTTAAAATACAAATCGTATATACCTAGCTGTGGGGGTACATACGATTTGTAATTTAACAAATCGTATATACCCCCACCCATGAGTATATACGATTTGTATTAATTTATTTAAATTTTTAAAAAAGGTTATAAAAACGCTGCTAAAAATCTGTTAACGACTCAAAACTATTCAAAAAATTATAAAAACACCACTAAAAATCTAATAAAACCAAAATAAGGCTATGCAAATTGTTTTAGATTTTTTGTAGACTATGAAAAATTTTAAAAATTTAAAAAATAGTAAACGATGGAATTTGGGATTTTGAGCCCCCCAATCTCGTAAAAAGTCCCTTCTAAGGGAGTCTTGATCCTTGATTTTTTTCAGATTTAATGGCCGTGGTTTTATTATATCGTCACGTGTTAACGAACTACACCCTAAATAGAACCAAAAAACGGCCGATATTCATATTATTCATATCTAATTTATTTTTCTAAAAAAATATAATTTTAATTTTTTAAATGATTTATTTATTGTTTGGGCTACAAAATCGGATTTACCTATGGGTGGGGGTACATCCGATTTTAAAAATAACAAAATCGGATGTACCCCCACCTTAGATAAATCTGATTTTAATTTTTTAAAATTTTTAGGGGAAATTTAGATTTACCTATATCCGATTTCCAATTTTTTTTGAGCTGGGGATATGTTGTGAAGGGTATTTTGGTCTTTACCCATCGGGCCGAACAACATCTATGGGCAGGGTCGGACCGGCCCAATATTCTGATGGGCTGCAAATTATATGGCCCAAGCCCGTCCAACACCTGCCCATGGGCCACGGGCCAGCCCAACGGGCCACAAATCATTGACTTTTTAGATATTTTTTCTACAAAAATGAACAACATACAAATAGGATTCATGACAACATCCAACATATAAAAATCGATTTTGGCGCATACAAAGCCAATTTAAATCTACATGAATAATACAAAACACTTGGTCCATAAGCCAAAATAGCTTAACATACAGAATATATCTTGGTCCAAAAACTAAAGCTTGACAACATTAAAGGAAAATAATGCAACTGTATCAGCAAATTCAGCAGCAAGCCACCAACGAACAATATTTAACTAATATCCGACAACTGTATCTCCTCTACAAGTTCTGGCACATCTACAATGAATAATACAAAAGAAATCAATGACAAAAATAATGCAACCAATTACCAAAAATCAATAGCAAAAGAAATTTTTAATTTATTAACACCAGATGGTCCAACTTCCTTATAGCCGTGCAACCAATTACGCGTGTAAATGAGGGCTTGCACAGTTTCGGGAAGTAAGCTATTTCTATACTTATGCAAGATACGACCTCCGATGCTAAACGAAGATTCAGAAGCTACTGTTGTGATTGGAATGCTAAGAAAGTCACAAGCCATAGTTACAAGTTGAGAGAATCAACTCTTATTTATCTTCCAATTAATATTGGAGGATGTCAATATCATTCCCATCAAGACATGACTCATTTAAATATATTTCCAATGTGGGAAGTACATACAGCTAAAAACACATACGATCATAACATTTGTAACATCTTTATAATTGATATTCACATCGGTAGATGCAGAGTCTAATTGTACTAATTCATCATAACTTCTTGAGCATATTGGATTACTGGCATTATTTATTATTAGTTATCAAACTCAAAAATAAAAGCATGACAAAAATAAAAGCATGACGAAAGACATATATATACACTCACTGATACACACATACAGCTCAATCAACAAAACTCATCATCCAAAAAATCTCTAATACCTTCACACTATATCTCTAATAGTTGGGGGAAAATATCAACATGAAATTTAGGGGAAAAATAACTTACCAAAGAGAATCAAAGAAATGAATAGCAAGCTGAAAAACAAAATCAGATTAAGTGCTTAGTTAGCTAGCAAATTAAGAAAAACAAAATCAGATTAAGAAAAACAGAATCATACAAAAACCATCATTTCCAAAGTCTCAAAAAACAAAACCCAAATAGAAACTTTGTTCTTCACTTTCAGATCATTTACAAAACCATCATTTCACATAAGAATCCTTCACTCTCAGCTTAATCGATTAACAACACCTAAAAGTAAAACATTGTTCTTACTTTGAAATTTCACTAAATCAAACATGAGAGAGAGAGAACCTTGCGAGAGGAGTTGGAGAAGGAGACCGCAGAGAAGAAACTTGCGAGAGTTGGCGGTGGGTGCACTGTGCGCCTGTGCCTGTGCGTGAGACTCTCACGGTGAGAGACTGAGAGTGAAGAGAAGAAATTTGCTAGGGTTACTTTACGGTGTGTGTGTGTATTTTTGCGTGAGATAATAGTGACTGTGTCACTCAGTATCTATTTTTTCTTTTCTTTTTTTTTGGTCAAATTTTTTGTTTTTTTCAAAAAAATTCAAAACAAAAAAGAAACGGGCCAGCCCGAAGCCCATGGGCCAGCCCGGCCCGACCCAGTAATATTATCGGGCCAATCGGGCCGGGCCAAAAAAGATACTGTTGATTTTGGGCTACTATTTTTAGGGCCCAGACCCGCCCAAAAACTCGGGCCACTGAGCCGGCCCAATGGGCCGGGCCCAAATTGACAGTTCTAATGGTGGGGGTACAAAAAAAAGGCCCTTATTTTATTTGTGAGCCAATTTGTTTGGCTTGCTATCCCTTTGGGTAGGCCAAGCAACTAGTGTTTTGAGGATAAACTTGTGGTACATGTTTGGTACTACTATCTTATAGCACTTTTTTTTTACTAATTTATAGTAGCTTTTGAGCATAGCTTATAATATTTCATTTTTCTCTTGTTTTTATTCTTACTACTTCAATTAAATTCTTCATTATCCTCTATCAAAGGAATATATTCTCTCTCATTTTTAAACATTAATTACAAATGTCCATTTATTTATGTTATTTAATAAACAAGACCCATAAAAATATAAGAAAGACTAATATCTACATCCAATAATAAAGTATATATTTAAAACTTTGCAACAATTCCCCCATGAATTATATATTGCTTCCAATATTTTCTTTTAAACTAATATTAAATTTATATTTATTTATCTGAGCAAATTTAATCTGATTAACACAAAATGTTTGTAACATACTTAAAACTAGATTAAAATTGAAAAATGTCATGAATAATGAATTTTTATCCAAATAAATAAAATTCTAACATAAGGTCATGTCATTGCGATATTTTGGTTGACTTTTCACTACAACAGATTAGGGGAAAGACAACGCTTTTTTTTTTTTTAGCCATAAGCAGCGCTTCCGAGCGCGGCCTAACTTAGCGCTGCTGATTCACTCCCTCAATGGGCAGCGTTTAGAAAGCGCTGCTAATTGGTATCCATAGGCAACGCCCTTGGAAAAAGCGCTGCTTATCATGTTAGGATATTTCACACATTAGTCTCTTCATTATTTATGACACCTATAGCTGTTAAACTCCAACCTTATGATTCAAGTCTCATATTGTGTTTGTTATTACACAAGGTCAAATGACTATGGATAAACGAAAAGCTACTATAAGAGTTTGGTAACAAGATAAGGATACCAACACGAGGTTTCTTCTATTTAGTTAGAAGAGTTAACATGTGAAATGTGAATAAGGGAATTCAAACAGATCATGGATGGTTTAAAAATAGGCAAATGACAAGTGTAGTAGGTCCTATACTTTTATTAGTTTCTTTATTGCGATTTAGTTTTCCATTAATAGAATAGAAATATAAGAATTTAACTCGTATATGATCCTTCTCATGGAGAACTGGAAAGATAAGAATACACGTCAACAAAGCTATGAGATATATCTTGTCCATATTTATCGAGTGATTATCCATTCATACATGCATTTTTTGTTATAACCAGCTAACAAAATTTAATCCACATGTGAAGAACCTAAGTTAGCTATTGATGAGTTGTTTCAACCAAAAAGTGATCCTATATAAATCATGTGTCATGTTCATTGTTGCAATAACAAAGACTTCATATCATACACATTTTAATAATGGGATCTCCATCTTGGGTTGGAATTCTCTTATTAAGTCTAACAATTATATACTCATGTCTTGCTGCAGAGGTTACTTATGATGCTAATGCTCTCATTATTAATGGAGAAAGACGTCTTGTTTTATCTGGTGCAATCCATTATCCACGAAGCACTGTGGATATGTGGCCTGACCTTATTCAAAAGGCCAAGGATGGTGGCCTTGATACCATTGAAACTTATATATTTTGGAATAGTCACGAACCTGTTCGGGGTCAATATAATTTCTCGGGAAATTTAGATTTTGTAAAATTTTTCAAGATCATCCAAGAAGCTGGACTATATGGCATTTTAAGGATAGGTCCTTATGCTTGTGCAGAATGGAGTTATGGAGGGTTCCCATTGTGGTTGCATAATATGCCGGGGATTGAGATGAGAACTGATAACCCAGTTTTCAAGAAGGAAATGCAAATTTTCACCACAAAGATTGTGAGCATGGCCAAAGAAGCAAAGTTGTTTGCATCACAAGGAGGACCCATTATTCTAGCTCAAATTGAGAATGAATATGGAAACGTGATGTGGGATTATGGAGATGCTGGGAAGGCTTATGTGAAATGGTGTGCACAAATGGCTGTAGCACAAAATATTGGTGTTCCATGGATCATGTGTCAGCAGAAAGATGCTCCTCAGCCTATCATCAATACTTGCAATGGACATTATTGTGACGAGTTTACACCCAATAACCCAAAAAGTCCGAAAATGTTCACAGAAAATTGGATTGGTTGGTATCAAAAATTTGGTGAAAGCAGTCCCCGTAGAAGTGCCGAAGATTCAGCTTTCTCTGTTGCACGCTTTTTCCAAAATGGCGGGGTTTTAAATAATTACTACATGTACCATGGTGGAACCAACTTTGGCCGCACTGCAGGGGGACCGTATATGACAACTTCTTATGACTACGATGCACCGCTTGATGAGTATGGGAATTTGAATCAACCTAAATGGGGACATCTTAAGAATCTTCATGAAGCAATAAAATTAGGTGAAAATATTCTTACTAATGCAACAAGGAATGACAAGGATGTTGGTAATGGAGCCACACTAACAACATACACTAGCGCTGCTGGAGCAAGGTTTTGTTTCTTGAGCAATATCAACACCACAAGCGATGCAAATGTTGACCTACAAGGTGATGGAAAATATTTTGTTCCCGCTTGGTCTGTGACCATCCTTGAGGGTTGCAAGAAAGAAATTTTCAATACTGCAAAGATTAACAGTCAAACCTCAGTGATGGTGAAACATAGTGATGATGCTTCTATTAACCTCACTTGGGCGTGGAAAGAGGAGCCAAAGAAAGACACCATGAATGGAAAGGGAAGCCTCACATCACATCAGCTTCTCGAGCAGAAGGAATTGACCCTAGATGCTAGTGATTACTTATGGTATATGACTAGTGTCGATATCAATGACACTTCCATTTGGAGCAACGCAACTCTTCGTGTGAACACCATGGGGCATACACTTCATGGATACGTTAACAAGAGGTATATAGGATACCAATTTAGCAAAGCGGGAAGTAATTTCACATATGAAAAACAAATTTCTCTAAAGAAGGGAACTAACATCATAACTTTGCTTAGTGCCACCGTTGGGCTTGCAAATTATGGCGCTTGGTTTGATAAGATAAAGACAGGCATAGCAGGTGGTCCTGTTCAATTGATCGGGAAGAATGATACGACTATGGATTTGTCGGCCAACCTTTGGTCTTACAAGGTTGGTTTGAACGGTGAGAGAAAACGATTCTATGATTTGCAACCACGAGTTGGTGTATCATGGAACACTAATTCATCGCATCCTCCTGTTGGGAAACCAATGACTTGGTATAAGGCAAACTTCAAAACTCCATCCGGCACAAACCCTGTGGTGGTGGATTTGCAAGGTTTGGGTAAAGGACATGCTTGGGTGAATGGACACAGTATAGGTCGTTATTGGCCTTCTTATATTGCTCCCACCAATGGGTGCAGCGACACGTGTGACTACCGCGGAGAGTATAAACCGGAAAATAAATGCCGCATCAATTGTGGCATTTCATCACAAAGATGGTACCACGTGCCAAGGTCATTTTTGAATAATGACATGAACACATTGATTTTGTTTGAAGAAATAGGTGGAAATCCTCAAAATCTTTCCTTCCAAACTACTACAACGGGAATGATTTGCGCTAACGTGTACGAAGGTGCACTGTTAGAACTATCTTGCCAAACTGGAAAAATAATCTCGCAAATCCAATTTGCTAGCTTTGGCAACCCAAAAGGACAGTGTGGTTCCTTTGAGAAAGGATCTTGGGAGGCTACCGGTAGCCATTCCATGGTGGAAGCAGCATGCATGGGAAAAAATAGTTGTGGATTTACCGTGACAAGAGAAGCTTTTGGTGTACCGATTGGGTTAACAAGCACTACCAATGGTATACCTAGATTAGCCGTACAAGTCACATGTTGACCCAATCTTTTCTCCAAATCAATTTCGAAATTAAAAGTGTCAAATGTAAAAGTTCTATTTATACAACCATTTTTTTATTAAACAGTATAGTAACATTAGTTATTATATATGCTAATTTTAAAGCTTCATGGTTTGGTTTCAATCCAAATTTCCAAACAGTAAAATAATTTTTAAAATTTGTGAGATTTGATCTCCATAGTAAAAGTTAGCAATTGAATGTGAGGAGAGTTATATAAGGTCGCTTCAGTCTTTTTAAAATTTAAACCAATGTGAGGAGAGTTGCCATTGTGATATTCTTAATTACTTTGAAAAAAAAAATTCCGCTACAACGAATTATTCTAAAGTTAGGTTACTTCTATTTCGGTTTATTGCGGAAAAACATGAGGTTACTTCTATTTCGTTAGAAGCGTTAACGTGCGAAATGTGATTATGAGAATTCAAACAAGTCGAGGGTAATTATAAAATCAGGGGAGGTGACAAAAAATCAGGGTGAGTATTCAGTATCCGCTAGCTTATTCAAAATCCACTACTTTTGGCCAAAAAGAGCCTTAAAAAGATAAATCCTATACGAACATCGACTTTACAAGGATGAGTTTATATATACTTACGTTTTTCAGGTTTATGAACATGATACATTGGCTTTCCACAGAATTCACATTCAAGTAGTGCACCGTCATTTTTACCAAATTTGTTGTCGTAATATGTGCCCATCCACACCATAATCAATCTTCTTAGCTTCGAATTCCAGCTTTGATATTAACATCTTAGCCTCATAATAACTTTTTGGCAAATTATTCTTTATAGGTATCGCTTTCATCATCAATTCAGTGACATAATCTAGACCCAACTCAAAAATATTACTCATAGACTTGGGAGCTAAAAGCTTCACACACATTGATAATTTTGACTGGCGAGCCTTCAAATAACAGTTTGTTCGTCTGTGCTGACAAATTATAAAATCTACATGCTTATTAATTCGGAAGTAGCATTGATATATTAAGGCCCATCAAATGACACATTCACCCCGAGAGAACCACAAAACATGTTTCCATCGATTCAAATTCTTCATTAGATGTAACACTAATATCGGAACTGCTTGAAGTGCCTAAGTCAAAACTTTGAAGTTCTTCCCTATGGTCAACCTAAATCCAGTAATTAGGCCTAGCCCCTGAATTATACAAGTGATACTTGACTTTATCTTCGGTCTTAATAGGTTCAGCACCACAAAACAGCATGGAGATCTAATCCCCACTTCAAGTCCAAGCATATCATATCGATTGTGTATTTTTTTACGATAAATCCACCACCTACCTTGGGAGACTGTTGGCGGGTAATGTAATCTCAAAGGCAGGTGATTGCTACAACACTAGCCTTTTTTACAATATTTATTAATAACATCTAGCTACGAATCTAAAAAAACTAGATCAAAAGCAAATACACCAAATGCTGGTGATTGCTACAACACTAGACTTTGCTTTGCATTAGATTGACATCATCTGTAGCCTTTAAGGTGTGTTTGGATGAATATTTTGAACAAAAATATTTCAATTCTCCTCAAAAATTACATTACCAGCAAAAAAAAACCTCATCCAAACACTCTTTTAAAGAAAATTTTGAGGCAAAAAATTTTGATATATAGAATTTGTAAATCAAACCACAATATGCAATGGAGATCCATAATATGCATGTGTAGTTGGGAGCTGGATACTAGTAGATTTCAAGTCAAATTGTTGATTAGAACTTGCAAGTAGTGGTTTTGAGTGTTGGGGTCGAGTTTTGAGTCATGGGGTTGAGCTTTGAAGTCTTAGGAGTTGTTCTTGTGAACACCACTTCATCTCCTTGCTTGTATTTCGAAATTTCTGCACAAATTGGGTTTTTCATCACATTGCAAGTGAGTTCTTATCCCGTTTTGTGTTTTTATTGTCAAATTGGTAAATGCATTATTGATAGTTCTGAATTTGAGTTGATGCATGTGTCGTTGAGTAGTTTTCGTTTGATGAAAAGCTTATTCGAAATGTGTTTGGGCTGAAATTAATTGTATTAATGTGTTTGCATGTTGATATTATTAATGTGTGATGCCTTGATGTTTAACTTGCTCTAAATGCGTTGTTTGTTTGGTAGTTGGTTAGGACTGTTATGAACTGAAGTTGGGTTAGGAGTTAGATGATTTAGACATTGGAACAATCGAAATGAGAATTTATCGAAGAAAAACTGAATTCCGTAAACTACACAGGTTGTGAATCTGTTCATGCTTTGTGAATCGATTCCCAAGTTGTGAATCTGTTCCCATATGGTGAAGTTGTTCCCATTCTGTGAATCTATTCACACTCTGTGAATCTGTTCCCAGCTGGTGAACATATTCCCATCCAGTGAATCTATTCCCATAACTGTGAATCTGTTCCCAGATTATTTTTATGAAACTAAAATATTCCAATTTTACCTATCCAAGTATACCTCTCCTATCTAATCCAATCCATCCTTAATTCAACCTAAGATAGTTTATGCATGATTGAATGAGTTTGGCTCATGTTTGAGATGAACTTGGATAACTCAAGTATATGGTTAGATTTTTGGAAACCGTATAGAAGTTTTATCGAGAGAGAACATGACCTATGTGTTGAGTAATGGACCTAAGTGTCCGAGTAATTCATAATATACCAAGGGGATGACGATCTCGAGTTAGTAGTACACTAGGGGAGGGAAGTCATGACCCCAAGACCTAGCTCCAGATAAGTTGACTCGTTAATAGCTATTAGTGGGGGTGGGTTCACCGGGGGAACCATGCAGTGGTTGTCCGGTATTGTGCTAGAGAAAGAGAAAAGTAAGATAGTAAAACACCGAGATAATAAGTGTGTGGGGTTCCGAAAGAACTCACTGAGATTGTAAATCTCATTGTATATATTGTGGTGTTTTTACAGATAAGCAGGACACGACCAAGCAAATGAAGAAGAGTAGTTGCTGAACTGGGCTACAAGAGTTTGAAGGATTCTACGGGATCGAGTTTACATTTGCTTAGTCTACCCTAATTTTGCAATACGTAAATATTAGGCAAAATTACACCAGAGGACCTTTAAGTTATTTATTTGTAACAAGTTGGCCCTTTAAGTTTTTTTTGTAACAAATAGGCCCTTTAAGTTACATAACGTTGACACCGTTGGCCCTTTTAGTAAAATGTCATATCGTTGATTACATCAAAATACACCAAAGTATGCTTGGTTGCATCAAAATACATAAGCTAGAGTAATCACAATATATAAAGTAGCATTACATCAAAATACATAAGCTAGAGTAATCACTAAAAGGGCCTATTTGTTACAAAAAAAAACTTAAAGGGCCAACTTGTTACAAATAAATAACTTAAAGGTCCTCTGGTGTAATTTTGCCTAAATATTACAAGCTTTTCATATTGATTGTATAATCAAAGTTATTGGATTTTGCAAACTGTACTTTTGGATTTGAAGAAGTTTTAAGTAACGACTCAGGTTTAACTGTATTCAGTTATGTCATTAAGTACTCATTTTGGTATTTTATACCCTTCGGAGTAAGTTTATGATGGTTTCTTCCATTGAGTGATGTTGTGTTCAAACTCCTTAAGTAGGTTCGCAACTCTCATTTATATTGAAATGACAGACATTCTAAATTTATGACGTCTAAATTTAAGGATGTTACACATTTCCTACCAAATTGGGGAGTTCACTAATTCGGCTTATCAATTAACATGAGCTATATCAATTAACAAAAAGTGCTTATCCTCTCCTCCATGTAAAACGGAAAGTATAACAAAACTATATGTATTCTTTTATCTCTACTAACACTATACTCGTGTATACGCATGAGTGTTGTCATGTTATTTTATTAAGGGTTAAATATGTTTTTAGTCCCTATAATTACAGCGAATTTTGTTTTTAGTCCCTATAAAATTTTTTGGGCACTTTTGGTCCCTACTTTTTTTTCTGTTAGCACTTTTAGTCCCTGCCGTTAGTTTTGACTAACGGCGCTGACATGGCATGGATTATGTGGCAATTTTATATGTGCTGGCATATTCCACCTCATTTGTTGTGTGCCATGTAATTACACACTGGAAAATAAAAAATAAACCTGAAAACTAAAATTAAAAAATCAAACCCAAAATTCCTCTTCCTCTCACACTCTTCCTCAATCTTCAATGTCAATCCCAGATCACACTCTGTCGTTACTTTTCCTCCAATCTTCCCTAACCCCATGAACCTCCTCCACCTCCAATTTCATCTGAAAGCTTCAAATCAGGTACAAAAACTGATTCCCACAAACGGGGTTCTTACAAATTGGGTGATTTATCTTTCTATTCACTCATTGAGAATTTCTCCGCGTCCTTGGATCCTAATCAATCCTCTTCTTCCTCTTCACTCTCTTTTTCCGTTGACACACAAAACTCAGTAACGCATAAGTCCAGAAAATGCATAACACTATCACATCATCACCCAACACCCAAACACCATATTTGATTACTAACACCAGTAAATGCATAACACTATCACCCAACACCCAGATCTGATTTCAAACCCAATAATCGTAAAACAACATTAATAAGTGGATGTAGTAATTGAGGAAACGGAGATCTCCATTATCAATCTTCATCATCAAAACACCTAGATCTGCATCTTCAAAAACGAAACAAACTAGCCATCACCATCAATCTTCAAAATCGATTTTATGCAGCTTTAATCTTCATCACCAATCACAGATCTAGAGATACAAACCCAAATGCACACCTTTCCGGAATGAAATCGAAGTCCAAGTGCCCAAAACGAAATCAAATTGAAACGCAAAATGAAGAACAGAAGTGGAGAAATAAATATGTAAAACAAAAATCACAAAGAATCTTGAAGAACAATGGAAGATGGAATGAAAAGAAGAACATAAAAACACAGAACAAAAGAAGAACAGAAGAACTCACAAAACACAGAACAAAATCGAAAACGAAATCTCAAATCTGAAGAACGATCGAAGAAACTAAAACGAAACACAGAAATTTTGGACATGCAACCCTTTCCATAGATAGCCTTGCTGCAATAGTAAAGAAGAAAACGTGAGATTAGGGATTCTGATTTTTAATTTGTTTTTCTTTTTTAAATCTGTTTTTTGTTTAATTTTTGTTATCAAATTTGTTTTTATTTTGTATTTTTTCCCAACATGGAAGCTGAGGTGTCTCATTTAAATGACGTGGAAACAGCCTAAAATACCAGCACATTAAAAATATGCCACATGTGCCATGCCACGTCAGCGCCGTTAGTGAAAACTAACGGCAAGGACTAAAAGTGCTAACGGAAAATAAAGTAGGGACCAAAAGTGTCCAAAAAATTTAATAGGGACTAAAAACAAAACTCGCGATAATTATAGGGACCAAAAACATATTTAACCCTTTTATTAATAGACTTGGACAAAATTTAATTCGTCTGAATATTACTCTGTGAAAGTCAAAACAAATTTAAAGTAGATCAAAAAGGAGTTTCAAATAATAATGAATTAAAAATAGTAATATAATGCGTACAATATTTAAATGCTAAACTCTAAAGTTGACTTTTTTCAATTAAGAAGAAAACTAATTTACATTTTAATACAAAATTGAATGAAAGTTTCAAATTTTCCAAACTGTAATATTTTCTGTAGAGACTAAATAAAACTTATTGATATATAGAGAAAAAATAGAATACTGAAAAAATTTCAAAATTTAAAGACTTGTAAAATAGTAAAGAGGAAAAATGAAGGAGACATGTATATGAAAGTAAAGTAGATATAATATGAAAAATAGAAAAATGAGATAGAGTTCGAGGATGAAAGAGGAGGAGAGAGTGAAAAAAATGTGTGTGAGAGAGTGAAAAAGTTTGAAAAAATATGTGAAAAAGTTTGAAAAGGTGAAAAACTGAAATTACCTAAATATACTCTAATTTTTTAGTTTAGAAAAGGATAATATTGATATTTTGGTAGATAGTAGATTTCCCGTAGAGATTCAAAAATAAAAATTTATTAAAGTTTCAAAATTTCCAAATTGTATAGAGACTAAAAAAACTTATTGATAGAGAAAAAATAGAATATTAAAATTTTGTCAAAATTTGAAAATTTTTAAAATAGTAAAGATGAAGAGTGAGTGAAAAAGTGTGTGAGAAAGTGAAAAAGTGCTTTACAATTTTTTTGGACTAGCTTGGAACAATACTAGGCAATTGCACTTGCATTTCGTATGATTTAATCCAATTCTTTGTAATTTTGCCCACATGCTTTAAGCTGCCATCCTTAAATGGGTCAAAACCAGGGAAACATCTTGAGAATCTCTTGTAACCATAGATCCCCAGATGTCTTCAATTTCTCTATCTCTTTTTCCTTTTACACAACAAAGTAATTGGGTGATACTTACATATAACAACATTCCCGCGATATAAAGCACATGATATAAATACTTTTGTAAAATATTTAAAATACATATATAGTGAGAAAAACTCAAGTCCTCCATATATTAGAGGTAATGTATTTGAAAAAGTTTAAGTGTACGTTTGAGAGGGGGTTTTGCAAGGGAAAGGGAGGGGAGGGCTTGAAAAAGATTTGTTTATATTTTTATATGTATTTGAGATTTAAAAAAATTAAAAGAACAAGTTGATAGATATCAATATAACATTTTTAATCATATTTGATTTATCTTTAGAGACATTTTAGAGCTTCGTCATATTAGAATTGAAAAATATGCTCTCCTCTCTCTTCTCCTCCTAATACCCCGTCCCAAACATACACTAAAGAAAGGGCATGTTTCATGTTACAAAGTTAGTTTTGTGAGGATAAGTCAGATACATAATTAAATGATGGTAAAAAATATACTCTCCTAAGTCAGTATGGGGAATTCTGGTGTGAGGTAGGAATGAAGAACATACCTGTTCAATGGTCGTTGAAGTATTTATATGGGTCATGGGTGGTTGTCGCGCTAGCCTACGCCATTGGATTTGAGCGAGTGATCTTAGCCATTGATGTCTATACCGCACGGATAGCGATTCGTGCCTTCAGGTTGTGCTGATACAGACTGTGCGCTGTTCCGCGTGTGGATCTTGACCATCCAATCACTGACACAGACAGCGTCAGCCCAGGTAGCCGAGGTGCAGCCACTACGTCGGATCGAGCCTATGCTCAATTTAAACCAGTTTCCCCAAAGGACGAGGTCAAGTTCAAAGAATTTGGCCTTGGCCTAAATGTCGAGCTTATTTTTACTGTGGACGCTGAACAACGCGTCTGGGATGCGATCGAGGTACTTGTAGTTTGGACACCAGCCCGCCAGTCATAATGCCCCCAGACCGACTCCATAGTAGTAGGGCATGTGGCGCGTGGCGATTTGCTGGTTTGGGGTGCGTGGGGGACAGGTCATTTATGACAGTTGTTAAAGTTGCCTCGATTTGTGTGTTTTGGCGGCGCGTCGCCTCGTTTTGATGCACGTCGTTATGATGCCTTCTCATAAATATGCGACTCTTCGATTACCAGGCTTTCGCGCCCTTTTGGATGATATAAGTATGGCAACCTCCTCATTTCTCACTTTTGCCTTATCTTTCTCGTGTGAGTGCTCCAACCTACAGCAAATCCTTTCGATGTAGAACTACGGCGAGATTTTCAATTTTCCGACGAGGATTTTCGGCGACAACCTTTCAAGTCGACCTACATCGGATTCCCGAGGTAAGCCTAAGTCTCTAGCCTTTTCTGTTTTGTTTCTTTTCTTTTCTTTCCGAGGTCGAGTCGAGTTGCTTTCGGCTCGGGTCACCTATTGACTTTGAGGCGGGATGGAGTCGGCCGAGCTTAGGGCTGACGTTGTTGCCTCAGTTCTTCTTTACCGCAATTCCTGATGTCGGACCCCTTCCTCCGTGTAGGTGTATGGCCCACACCAGACAGACAACTTGAAATCCCCAATATAAAAAGCCTTCCCCTAGAGAGCTCTGTAAGATACTCATGTCGGCCCCGCATGATGATGTCGACCCGGAGCAAAATCGTGAAGACCTGGAGGAGCAAGTTATTGAAGATCACACCAACCTGGAGGATGAGGATACAAAGACCGACTAGGAGCATATGAGCGGGCAGTACTCCCAGCTGATCCAGAACTTGACAGACTCGGAATAACACTTACTCTGAAAGCAGAAGGTCCAATGCCACCAGACCCTACGAGGCGATTACTCTTTCGTGGACCAACTGCTTTCTCCCAGATTTCACTAGCCGCTCTAGCCTCCTCCACAGGATCAACTTCTGTACCGTCACTACTCTGCTGCTGAGTCTCACGGTACTCAGCAATCCCTGCCTCAAAGTTCTCCGGAAAAAATAACAACCAAGAAATGAATAACTATTAATAAAATAATGATAATTTAAAGATAAACACACACACACACACACACACACACATATATATATATAATTGTAAAATTAGTTTACCTGAATCTCCCTCGCCTGATCAGTAATAAACTCACCAGTGTCCTCCCGTACATGAAGGTAGCAATACAACTCAGGCAAAGTAACTGGCCTTTGATGCATCGCCTCCTATAGATAATGTTATTAATTAATATTACACATGAAAATTAATGACTTGTTAAATAATATTTAATTAATTAAGTAAGAAATTTACCAAACGCCTATGATGGGTTGCATCATCAACATTTCTTCCTGCTCCTCCTGCAACCATGTGCATTTTTCCTATTTTAAAAATATATAACAATTATGTTTGTTATTATTATATATAAACAAATAAATAATAAAATAATTAAAAATGGTTTTGTAGAATTAAAACTTACTAAAAATGAATTTAACATCGACGCAATTTCCTGTTCATCTTTCCTCACAGCTGTCCAATTCTTCCATCCTTTATTAAAATTCTCTCTAATTGTTTGTGCGACTGCAGTTGCACTTTTCTTTGAAGGAAGAAACCTGTACAATATTAAAAGAGATGAATTTTGTTACACCAAAGTTAAATATAATTAAAAGACAAAGAGAATAATAAATTACTAATAAATGTTATACTTACGAGTCACCAACGGCCTCCAAAATGATACGGCCATCAGGCGTATACCTCACCACCTCCTTGTCAATGTGATATGAGCGTATCCCATCAGCATCAACATTTATAGGGGCTATGCCCTCGATACCCTCAGGAATCACTGGCTGTGCACTAGTAGAAGCTCCATCTGTCTGAGGTCGAGGCACATATCTGCCACTAGGAACAACAACACGAGCGGGTTGCTGACAACGCCCAAGGCGAGTAGAAGTCTTCTTCCTACGACTACCGCCAACATCCTCAGCAAGTGGAGGAACATATGTGTCATCATCATCAGACCCAGATCCTGAGTGAGCCATATGACTGTATATATCTAGAAATATATATAGATCTATTAGCTTGTAATTTCGACAGGCTAAATTAAATGCAGTCAATGGGGTTTGACTTTGTTTTTCTCAGAAGAAGGTGTTGGTTTCGACACAGAAGAGTTGTATCAGAAGGCAAATTCGACAAAGCCTTAGACTTAACAAGAATTGAAGGGTGATATTTCGACGAGAAGAAGGCTGGGATTCAATAGCAGGTCAAAATCAAGTGCTCGCCGTCGAAGTTCTGGCAGTTACCCTAGTCGAAGGCTGAAGCATTTTTCTTTTTTAAATTCTCTGTACAGTTAGTTAGTTTTAGTGTTTTCCCTCCTTGTATAAATAGTAGTTTTTCATAGGAAAAATGGGTCACAAACTCATTACAGAATTCTCACGCTCTAACTTCCAACACATTACAGAGAAAATGAGTCAGAGAAGAATGTATGATCTGTGTACCAACTCTCTTTTCAATTAATGCATTTTAATTTGCTTTCTTTATTGCTTTTCCGCAATTTTTTCTTTGTTTTCACTTCGTCCCTATCTGAAGAAATTCGACGGTTTCGCGTGAAACTGGCAGTTATCTTCATTCTTTTCTTTGAAACCGCAAGAACACGCATAATTCTGGAAAAAACTTTAACACAAATGGTCTTAGGATTTACTCGTTGATCCTGCAAACAGAAGCAATTTCAAACTAGCGGTGTTTACCAAAAACTACGGTAAATAAATTGGCACGCCCGGTGGGACCTTTGTGCTAATTTTAAAGTTTTTTCGTTGAATTCTTAAACTTTGTGTTTATCTGTGCATGCAATTAAGGAGTGGTAAACATCTTTCAGAGATGGCACGCTCTAGTACAAGTAATGCTTCTGCATCAAATGCACAAAGTACACAAGAACAAACGTTAGTTGGTGACGTTAACGCTGCAAATGTCGCAGGCATAACCGTTGCTATGCCTTCTTTGACAACAATGAGAGTAACTGCTATAACTTCTTCCATAATTACCCCTGTGTCAATGATGGCCACTGCAGCATTAACGAATGTTAATACAATGGCTTCTGTGCCACCAATAGTAGGACCAACGAGTCCTTTGATGGCAAACCCAATGGTTGGAAACTTGCCATTTACTATGAGTGGTAGACCTTACCCTTATGGCATGCCAACAACTTTGATGACGGGCCTTCAGACAAATTCGTCTACTTTTGCAGAAAATGCAATCGCAGGCTATTCCCCTACTCATAGTCCATCAGAAGGCGTTTTTAGTCGAAATGCCCAACCCAATTTGACTACAACATCTTTGTTGGCATTGAGGCAACAAATGGATGATAGCAATCATGATATGGTCAATATGTTAACACAACAAATTGGTACAGTGTTTAATCCTTTGATACAAAACACTAATAGCAGTTACCAAATGTTAGCAGCGCAAATGGGCAGAATTGCTGATTTCTTTGGTACTCCACCAGTCCATAACCAGCAAATTCCCCAAATTCAGAATGTCAGGCCTGTCGAAGTACCTGTTGAAAGGCCTAACAATCCAATACCTATAAATCAGGGAAACCAAGGACAACAACAGGTTGTCGAAGAGCCTATGAGGGTAGAGGCGATCCCTGAAGTTGTGTTAGTAAATAGAAACCAAAATGCAGATGAAGTGGTCAGACAAGTGCAACAAAACAATTTTGGAGCACAAAATAATCTGGCTAATATGGTCGAAACTATTCTAGCCCAGAATGGCCTTAACTTAGGTTTACATAGGCCTAATTTTGTGTCGCCTTTGTCGGAATACACCTTACAAACGGATCTGCCTAGGGGATGGAAAATCCCTAAGTTCACAAAATTTGCTGGAGAAACCAGTGAATCTATTATCGAACACGTGGCTCGCTATTTTACTGAGGCTGGTGATATTGCGCATAACGAGAATTTAAGAACGAAATACTTTCCAAATTCTTTAACTAAGAATGCGTTTACATGGTTCACCACCCTGCCTCCAAATTCCATATTTAATTGGAGTCAGTTAGAGAAGGCCTTTCATGAACAATTCTATATGGGCCAATGCAAGATTAGTCTTAAGGAACTAGCTAGTGTTCAACGCAAGGGGGCAGAATCTATTGATGATTATCTCAATAGATTTAGACTTCTCAAAGCAAGGTGTTTTACTCACGTGCCTGAACATGAGTTAGTCGAAATGGTTGCTGGTGGTCTAGATACATTGCACTTAAGAGATATGGCACAATTAGCTGATAGAGTTCGACAAGTAGAAAGACTTAAAGCTGAAAAAGCCAAATCAGGCAGGTTTCAAAATAAAAAAGAAAAGGTTGCATATGTTGAAACTAATGACAGTGACCACGAGTTCGACATATCTTATGAAGATATCGAAGAGGAGGTTAATATAGCGGAACTAAAACCGGGACCTCCTTATACTTGCAAATTGTTGAAACCTTCTAATGGGAAAAATCCTGTTGAGCCTAAGAATGATAAATTTGTTGCAAAAACTTATACTTATGATGTTTCTAAATGTGATGAAATATTTGATCTGTTAGTGGTTGATGGTCAAGTTTTAGTGCCTAAAGGCCTGAAAATTCCACCATTGGAACAGCGACAGAAAAGAGGTTTTTGTAAATTTCACGGTTTCTTGGGCCATAACACTTCTCGTTGTGTTATTTTCAGGGATTTGGTGCAGAACGCCCTCAACGAGGGAAGGCTGAAATTTGGTGACAAATCTAAGCCACCAATGAGGATTGATGCGGATCCTTTGCCAACAGCTGATGCATTGCTTGTTGAAGTCGATCTCAATGTGGTTGAGGTCACAGAGGTTGTTGCTAAAAATGCTAAGGTAGAGAAGGCTGTCAACAAGGTTGATGTCGAAATGGTCACTGAAGACCAGTACTCTGACAAAATGAAGATAGTGTATCCAAGGGCTAAAGAAGAATTGATTGATTTTCTCAATCGCTGCAAAATCAACAATACTGAAGTTATGCTTTGTCCAAGGTGTAGTTCTGTCTTCGACAAAGAGGCTGCCAAAAATCTGGAGGGATATAAGCCTCAACTGAAACGTAAAGGAAAGTGGGTCGACAAAAGACCAAAGTTCAGCTACAACAACAGAGGTATTCAATACAAAGTCACTTCGACAAGGAATCCTCAAAAGGAACGGATCAAAACTTATGTTCCTCCAGCAAAGTCTCCTGTCGAGAAATGGGTGCACTCTGGTGGAAAAAGTACTGGTTAGTATCCAGTATATTATGCTGGAAAGAATGTTGGAAATCAACAGAAATCAGCAAAATTGGTTAAGGGTAGCACTAGTGCTACTAGCCAAAACAAGGCATTTGAGTCTAATAAATATGCCTATAATAATAACTACAAAGGGAAGAACCCTATGACAAGAACTCAGTGACGTAGATATCAACGCCAGAAAAAGGTTGCTGCTGCAGGCAAGGTGGAAAATTCCAACAAAGAGAAAGGTAAACAAATGCCTTCAAAATCTCTTGAAATGGCTAGAAAGCCAGCTACTGAAAGAATATTTCCACCACTTTCAGTGATCAAAGAAGGTCTCAACTTAGACGAAGAAATGGGCTCAGATTTCGCTGATTCTGGGTCAGAATTCGACGTCTTGTGTGGTGTAGTCTCAATTCTCCCAATTGAGTATGATGTGGTTTCTGAAGTGAATGATGTCGAAGAAGATTTCGACGAAGAAACCACTTACAAACCAATTTGTTACTATGTGCTGAAAAATGGTTACGTTGAAGAGCAACACGTGTTTGAAAAATCAGACTGTGGAATGATGAACCATCTCAAACCTTTGTATATTCAAGCAAAGGTGAACAATATTGGTGTCAATAAAATTCTGGTTGACGGTGGTGCTGTTGTAAACCTAATGCCACAACATATCCTGAAAAGAATTGGAAAGTGTGAGACTGACTTGAAAACACACAATGTAATTCTTACCAACTATGAAGGCAAAAGTGGCCACTCACTTGGAGCCATTGAAGTTGATTTTGCTGTTGGAAGCATCAGGAGACCAACGATGTTCATGGTAATTTCAACAAAGGCAAATTACAACATGCTGCTGGGAAGAGAATGGATCCATGGTGTGGGAGCAATACCTTCGACAGTTCACCAGAGGCTCATCATTTGGAGAGAAGATGGTCTAGTCGAAAATATTGAAGGTGATCAGAGTTACTTCAAGGCTGAGGTAAACACTATTACCAAGAAAACATTTGATTTGGCGAACATTGCGCCATGTATTTCTTCTGAACTTGGTTATGAAAGCCAAAACAATGTTAGATCTTCAGTGATACTTCATCCCAATTATGGATTCATATGGGATAGAGAGGTTATAGATGAAGACAACTACCCACAAGGCTCTGTTAGGACTACAGGGTGGGAAGGCCCATAAATAGTTATTTATGGATAAGCCCACTACATGGGATAGAATTACGGCCTACGTGGCCGAGAATAAGCAAAAAGCGGTTTTAGAAGCTGAATTACAACAACAATTAGTGGCTGAAGCCGTTGAGGACGAAAATAGAGACAATGTTGTCGAAAACCAGAGGCTTGATTGTGTCTATGATGACGAGCCTTTAGGTTTTGAAAAAGATCTAATGAGTTCGACCAAAAGGATCCAAGCACAAGATCCCTTAGAAGAAATCGATTTGGGAGATGGCTCATTGAAAAGGCCAACATATATAAGTGCTAAGATTGATCAAGCATTGAAGGTGCAGATTGTCGAATTGCTAAAGGAGTACAAAGACTGCTTTGCATGGGATTACAATGAAATGCCGGGGTTGAGTCGTGACGTTGTTGAGATAAGACTACCAATTCGACCAGGAAAGAAGCCAGTGAAGCAGACACCAAGAAGATTTGCACCAGAAATCCTGTTGAAGATCAAAGCAAAAATAGAAAGGTTACTAAAGAGCAAGTTCATCAGAACTGCCAGGTATGTCGAATGGCTTGCTAATATAGTTCCTGTAATTAAGAAAAATGGCACGCTTAGAGTGTGTATAGATTTTAGAGATTTAAATAATGCTACACCTAAGGATGAATATGCCATGCCAGTGGCACAAATGCTGGTGGATTCAGTAGCAGGTTATGAATACCTAAGTATGCTTGATGGTTATTATGGATATAACCAAATATATATTGCTGAAGAAGATACGTCGAAAACAGCATTCTGATGCCCAGGGGCATTAGGTGTCTATGAATGGGTTGTAATGCCATTTGGCCTAAAAAATGTTGGTGCAACGTACCAAAGAACAATGAATTCTATGTTCCATGATTTTATTGAAAAATTTATGCAAGTGTACATATATGATATCGTAATTAAGTCTTCCTCAAGAATTGGTCATATAGACCATCTTCGACAATCATTTGAAAGAATGAGAAAATATGGATTGAAAATGAATCCACTCAAATGTGCCTTCTGTGTTCGTGCAGGTTACTTTTTGGGCTTCGTTGTACACAAAAAAGGCATTGAAATCAATCAAAACAAGACGAAAGCAATCTTGGAAACAAAAGCTCCTTCGACCAAAAAAGAATTGCAGTCATTATTAGGAAAAATCAATTTCCTTAGAAGATTTATTTCAAATCTAAGTGGCAAGACTCAAGCGTTTTCGCCATTACTTCGACTGAAGAAGGAAGATGTGTTTAGGTGAGATGCAGAACACCAACAAGCTTTCGACGAGATTAAAGCATACCTGATGAAGCCACCAATTTTGTTACCACCTATTAGGAATAAAGTAATGAAATTGTATATAGCAGCTTCAGAATTTTCTATAGGAAGCATGTTAGCTCAAGAAGATGAAAATGGTGTCGAAAAAGCCATTTATTACCTTAGTAGAATTCTAAATGATGCAGAAACTAGGTATCATCCTATAGAAAAATTGTGTTTATGCTTGTATTTCTCTTGTACAAAATTGAAGCAATACATAAAGCCTGTTGACGTGTATGTTTATTCGCATTATGATATCATTAAACATATGCTGTCGAAACCAATTTTACATAGTAGAATAGGTAAATGGGCTTTAGCTCTTTCTGAATTTTCCTTAACTTATCAGCCTTTAAAGGCTATAAAAGGCCAAATAGTGGCTGACTTCATAGTTGACCATTCAGTGGTCGAAAATACAATAAACTTGGTCGAAACTCAACCTTGGAAATTGTACTTCGACGGGTCCAGCCACAAAAATGGTGTTGGAGTTGGAATGTTAATTATTTCGCCAACAAAAATACCAACAAAGTATAAGTTTAAAATTGAAGGAACATGCTCTAACAATGAGGCAGAATATGAAGCCTTGATAGCAGGACTTGAGATCTTGTTAGATTTGGGGGCAAAACATGTCGAAATTAAAGGCGATTCAGAACTAATTGTGAAACAGTTAACAAAAGAATACAAATGCATCAAAGAGAACTTAATAATGTATTTTGCCATTGCTAATACGTTGTTAAAGATGTTTGACACTGTTCACATAAAACACGTGCCTCTTATGGAAAATCAAGAGGCAAACGATTTGGCACAAATAGCATCAGGATACAAAGTTTCAAAAGAAAAGCTATTAGAGCTAATAGAAATCAAACACAAACAGATTTCGACAGATTCATCCAATGCCCAACTGTCAATGACAAAACTTGAGGGGGCAGAGATGTTAAATCTGGTGGAAAATTTTAAAACTTTTGAAAATTTTGAAGTTGAAAATTTTGCCATTGACAATATGTCGAATGATGATTGGCGAAAACCAATTGTCGAATACTTGGAAAATCCAACAGGAATAACTAATAGAAAAATCAAGTATAGAGCCTTGAGCTACGTGATTATTGGAAATGAGTTGTTCAAAAAGACTCCTGAAGGAGTTTTACTTAAATGCCTTAATGAGAGTGAGGCATATTTAGCAATTTCTAATACTCATAGTGGAACTTGTGGGTCTCATCAAGCAGGCCACAAAATAAAATGGCTTTTATTTCGACAAGGAGTGTACTGGCCAACGATGTTAAAAGATTGCATAGAGTTCGCTAAAGGTTGCCAAGAGTGTCAAAGGCATGCAGGAGTTCAACATGTGCCTGCAAGTGAATTGCATTCGATAGTAAAACCATGGCCTTTTAGAGGTTGGGCTTTAGATTTAATTGGTGAGATTAAACCAACTTCGTCGAAAGGACATCGTTACATATTAGTTGGGATAGATTATTTTACTAAGTGGGTAGAAGCTATTCCTTAAATTAATATTAATCAAGAGGCAATAATCAATTTTATTCAAAACCATATTTTATGTAGGTTTGGAATTCCAGAAACCATTACTACAGACCAAGGTACAGTTTTTATTGGTCAAAAAATGGTAGATTTTGCCTCTGAAACTGGTTTCAAGTTACTGACTTCGACACCATACTATGCTCAAGCCAACGGTCAAGTTGAAGCAGCTAATAAAATCATTATTAATTTGATTAAAAAGCATATTGGGCAAAAGCCAAGAAATTGGCATAAAACTCTTGACCAAGTTTTGTGGGTTGTCGAAATTCTCCTAGAGAGTCAATTAATACTACTCCTTTTAGACTAACATTTGGACATGATACAGTCTTACCTGTCGAAATTTGTTTACAGTCAGCCAGAATTCAAAGGCAATTTGAAATTCCATCAGATTATTATTGGAATATGATGTTGGACGAGTTGGTTGATTTAGACGAAGAAAGATTAAATGCATTAAATGTCCTGATTAGGCAAAAAGAAAGGGTAGCTAAGGCTTATAATAAAAAAGTTAAGTTGAAAACCTTTGCATTAGGAGACTTAGTTTGGAAAGTTATATTGCCCATGGACAAAAAAGATAGAGTCTTAGGCAAATGGTCACCGAATTGGGAAGGACCATTTCGAGTTGTGCAAGTATATACTAACGGTGCCTATGAAGTCGAAGAATTAGGTGCTGATGGTCGAATTTTGCAAATAAATGGCAAGTATTTAAAGAAGTATAGGCCAATTTTGCAGGAAGTTAAAATAACGCAAGATTAAAGATGAGCAAACCTCGAATTTGGCATGTCAAAAAGATTAAATGCCAACAAAGGCTATTGTCGAAGTACAAGATGTGGAAGTGAACAATAAAATTACAAAAGTTCCAAAGCAAGGGAAGATGAAACAGCAAATTACAAGACGAGATTGTTTTTCAAATTCTCAAAAAGAGCCTTAGCTCGTTCTAATCTTGTATTGATGAAACTCTCTTCTTCGACCAACTGGTTGACCTTGGTTTCATGTTCGTCAAGTTTTTCTAAAAGGTCAATGCAATGGGTTGCTTCCTTATTTACTTCAGCTTCCAGAATTTCTGAAGTCTTCATTTCCCTTAAGACTGAGGATTTCTTCTTTTCTGCTGCCCTAATCTTTGACTCCAATCTCTCAATCTCCTTTTGATACCCAGCAATCTCAATATCGTATTCATCTACAGCCTTCATGTCAGCTTTTGCCTTGGTTTGTAGAGAAGAGATCTTGTTTCTTGAGGCCTTGACAGCAGTCCATGTTTCTAATTTCAGAGTGCTTTCACGCTCTTTAAGTGAAGCATGGTTCTTCTTCTTCTCAAGGTCCCTTGTGATTTGTTCCAAGAGAGGTTCAAATGAAACAAGAAATTCGATGAGAGAATTACTGGCTGTTGGATTGTTGAGTTTGTGCAGCAGATCTTTGATCTTGAAAACCACCATATGGTCTTCTTCGATTGCTTGAAATAAGTCTATCTCAAGGACTCTGGTGCGAAGTTCTTGTAGCAGGTTCACCTTAGAACTTTCAGAGTGTTCACCCGCAGAAATGGTTGAGGAAACTGATTTTCGCTCACTTGAAGTTTTAGTCTTCAACAGTAATTGCAGAGTTTCAAGGCGTTTCTTACTCTTCAGTTCCTTCCATTCATCTTCACTCATTGCAATGCCAGTCGAGAGTTTGAGACCAGTCGAGTCATCTTTAGTAGGAAATTCGTCAACATGCTCTATGTTGTCATCATTATGTTTATCTTCACTAGTTTCCTTACTTTCTTCATCACTTTCTTTCTCTTCCTCTTTCTTTTTGATTTGTCTCAGAGGTGAAGTTGGATCATTGACAATTGGCTCAGCCATTGTGACGTCATCTCCAGCTGTTTGAATTTGGTCATTGCCTTCGGCCATGTGAACATCACCCCTTTGAGTTTGATCTTGACTGACATTTTCAACCAATTCTTCATTTTTCTTTTGTGGTTGATTTTGGGCATGAGTCTCGGTCAATGTAACATCAATTCCTCCATGCTCTTGGTCTTCGACCTTGGTTGTTTCCTGATGAAGAGGGAGATCATCAAGGGCCATTGGGGTACTTTCATCTGCTGCAATGTTGAGGTCATCTTCATTAAGTTTTGCCTCGACCATTGGATCATTGATTGGTGCAGAAACAATGGGAGTTGAAGTTGGTGTTGTTTGTTTGATGGATGTTTTGACAGGTTGGTTTTCAAGGCCCTGTTCAAAATTTATAGACAAAGTTATATGTTATCCTGATTCAAATCATCAAAGGAAATAAGTAGAAGGTATACTAGTTACCTTTGAGGTGTCTCCGTCGACGCGAGAATGTGCGCTCGCAGACTTTGGAAGGTTCTTTTTCTTCTTAGCCTTGTCTGGAGCTTTCTCTTGTGGCTTGTCGTTCTTTCTTGTTTGCTTTTCGACAGGTTTTGATTGAGTGGGTTTAGAGGCAGTCTTTAGAATCCTTTCTGGACTCTTGTCAGACTGAAAGAATTCAACACACATGTTAGTAGAGAGCAAAGAAATGTACAAGCGTTGAAAAGAGGTTATGAGAGTTTTCAAACATTTCGACCTCTGATTCGTCGCTCACAATCATCTCTCTAGTCCTTTTCTTCTTCTTTGGAGGAGTAGCAGTAGCTGAGCTATTTGATCTTTTCTTACTCTATAAAATGAGAGATTTGATAAGTATTGAGTTCAGTAATTCGATTTAAAAGAGGAATAATGAAATGTTTACCTCTGTTTTCTTTGATTGGAGTGGTTTGTCTTTCGACAAAGTGCTTGTATGCTTCTTTGACACTTTCTTGTCGACAAGTTTTGTTGTTGTTTCTTCTGATAGAGCAGGTGATAATGGAATGGCTGCAAACATTCGACAAATGTGTTAATAAATCATATAGAAAAAGAGGATGATTAGCTCTAAGAGTCTTATGTATCACCTTCTGCGGTAGTGGATAAAACTCGGACATGTTGAATGTCGAGATGGAGATGTCCGTCAAAGGTATTTATGTCATACTTAGTCGATACTATTTTCTCAGCTGTTTTGTTTGTTAAAAAAAATTTGAGTGCTAAAGTCGAGCCACACATAAACCATGGAGGAAGTGGTGAATGAAGTGATAAAGCCAATTCACTGGTTGGCAAACTTGGAAATTTAAGTTTATTGTGCGCTAAAGCGAAAGCGTATTTGTTTGTCACATATGGTGGAAATACCATGGTTGGAATTTTTTCGATAAGTTTTTCTTTTAAAACTCTTGCAGCTTGAGAAACAGTTCGACTAAGATTTGTTGGATCATAAATAACTTCAAAATATTTTTGAAAGGCTCGAATTTCTTGAATGTGCATACCTTGTGACTTGGTCTTCTGTTTCTGCGGAAGAGGAAAAGCAGAAATTAGATTTGTCAGCAGAGTAGTTTCTTCGACATCAGCCAGTTTACTCATAAAGTAATCTTTCCACCACTTAGAAAAGTCTTTGGTACAAGCAAATACAGGCTCAAATTCAACAGGTTCAAAAATAAAGGGTTTATTGGCAAAGCTGTTGAGACATTATTTCCATTCTTCCTCATTTTTTGGAAGGATCGTGTCTTTTCTAGACCTAAAGAAAGGACTTGGTCGAAGCTGACATAATCCAAATTGTCGCGCGATGAGACTTGGATGATATGCGTACACTCCAAACATGGTGGCAGCTTTACCAGGTGCTATTCTTGCAGAAAGTCACTTTGGAACTAAAAAAGCTCTCCAAATCTGATTACTTTCTTCTTCTTCGATCAGTGAGGTCGTAGGAAAATCCCTGGTGAACCAAGTTGGCCCAAAAATTTTTTTGGTGAAAGGAGCCATTGAAGAAGTAAAAGTTTCGCAGTTCAAGAACATTGTGAATGCTGATGCAAATAAGTCTTTCTCAGAAACTCCAATTTCTCTGGGTGTCAAAAGTGCAAGCCTTATCCCTTCGATGCTTCTTTGCTCAACAACCTCAGTATAGTCACTTGGAATAACCAAATTGGTCCAGAGACCAGAAGTGTTCCTTCAGGTTTAAGGGTTTTCAGTGTGTAAGCCCCTTGTTGTAGGCTTTCATAAAGTGATCCTAGAAGGAGTTGTCCAATGTTCACATCTCAACACTCGTGTAGTTGGATAGCCAAGGGGATGAACATTTTGGCTACTTGAAGTGAAGAAGAACAGAAGACATAGAATGAAAGCCAAAAAGTAAGGAAAGCAATACTTTCAGTGTCGGAAACTTCATCAGTGTCTGTGATGTGGTTGTCTTAGATATATCCTTTGAAAGAGGGACGTTTGAAGTCGAATTCGTTGTTGTGGCCAGTGGTGCTAGGGTCGAAAATTTCTCCCGTTGGTTTCAGGCCAGTGATAGCAGCCACATCTAACAAAGTTGGTGTAAGCATGCCACATGTAAGCTGTTAGTGGTGAGTTTCTAAAAATGTAAAGACGCAAGGAGCATGGAACTTTGGTATTTTGGGCCATATTTCGACAGCTGAATGAGGTCAAAGATTCCTTGTTCTTTCCAAATGTTTCCCCTTTTCGACTCTATCTTGCTGAGCCAGTTGAGATAAGGTAGATGATTTTTGTCGACTGGTGGTGAAGATCTAAAGACTCTACTTGGGTTACTCATGAAGTTCATGACGTAGGGTTCCTTTTGAAAAATTCTAGGGTTGTATCGATGGTAACTTGGGAAAACTTCCCTAATTTCAGTAGTGTCATCACTGGAAGATGGAATAGGTCCTAAAAATGCGTATTTCAAGGGTTTAGGGAAAGGGATTAATACCTGAGACTGTAGGATTTTTGTTTCTTCTTCCATCAAAGCAGGTTCAGTAAAGAGTTGTTGCTTGCCAGAAGCAGAAATTCGAGCTTGAGACGAAGACGCCATTGATGAGCAATACAAGATACTAAGTGAGTTCTGAGTTTCTGAGTTTAGAAAGCGCAGGTGTGTTCTCGCGAAGAAGAGAAGAGAAGAGAAGGGATTGCAAAGTTTTCAGAAAAAAGTAAAATGGAGAGAAAATGATAGCTTATATAGCTGTTGAGTGTAAAGGGTTTGAAACCTTTGAGTTTTTTCTTTAATGGGGCAGTTACTCGTAATGAGTAGTGGGGAGTTCCAATGCAAAACGTGGCCAACTAACTCTGAAACGGTGGCGCCAAAAGGCACTTTTCACTGAAACGTCTCATCAATGCTGCAACGTGATGTTAATGACATCATCAGAGCAGTTAAAAATGAATCTTCAAAAATGTCACTTTTTCTGCCTTACATAAAGCTTCAGTCGAAAAAGACATTTTTGGGGGGCAATTTGTTAGCCTGTAATTTCGACAGGCTAAATTAAATGCAGTCAACGGGGTTTGACTTTGTTTTTCTCAGAAGAAGGTGTTGGTTTCGACACAGAAGAGTTGTATCAAAAGGCAAATTCGACAAAGCCTTAGACTTAACAAGAATTGAAGGGTGATATTTCGACGAGAAGAAGGCTGGGATTCAATAGCAGGTCAAAATCAAGTGCTCGCCGTCGAAGTTCTGGCAGTTACCCTAGTCGAAGGCTGAAGCAGATTTCTTATTTAAATTCTCTGTACAGTTAGTTAGTTTTAGTGTTTTCCCTCCTTGTATAAATAGTAGTTTTTCATAGGAAAAACGGGTCACAAACTCATTACAGAATTCTCACGCTCTAACTTCCAACACATTACAGAGAAAACGAGTCAGAGAAGAATGTATAATCTGTGTACCAACTCTCTTTTCAATTATTGCGTTTTAATTTGCTTTCTTTATTGCTTTTCTGCAATTTTTTCTTTGTTTTCACTTCATCCCTATCTGAAGAAATTCAACAGTTTCGTGTGAAACTGGCAGTTATCTTCATTCTTTTCTTTGAAACCGCAAGAACACGCATAATTCTGGAAAAAACTTTAACACAAATGGTCTTAGGATTTACTAGTTGATCCTGCAAACAGAAGCAATTTCAAACTAGCAGTGTTTACCAAAAACCACGGTAAACAAGATCATTTAAATATTAAAAGAGGAGACGTAATTAATTTAAACACCAAAAGATAAATTGTACTAATTAATTATTATTAAATAAACATAAAATCATGATATCCATAAAATTAAATACTACAAACATGCATAAATTAAGTACTAGCTAGCTAATTGGAATCATATTCATTCTCAAAATCATTGATAAACTCTAATTTAGTGCATTTATTAGAGATTTTTTGAGTTATTTTTAGAGTAATTATTACTGATTAAATAAATATCTGACTTAAATTACTTTATATTTGCAGGAAGGTAGAAAAAGAAAAATAATATAAATGTGGGCTGAAATTAGAAGAAATGTTAGAATAAAAAAAAAGCAAGCTCAAGCCCATTAATGCAAGAAGGCCCACAGTAATAAAAAGAAGAAGATCCTCTTGGAGATTTCAATAAAAAGTGATGCACATGTGACTTGGAGAGAAAGAAAGAGATATTGAGTGGATAGCAAACAACACATATTTAGGAATGATCTAAATCCTAATATTTAGGGTCTGTTTGGGAGTAAAAGGGGAAGGGGAGGGGAAGGCTTTGGAGGGGAGGGAAAACCCACCCCTTGTTTGGAAGTTCGAATTTGTGACATAGAAGGAAATGGGGGGTTGGACTTATAAATTGACATTTTTGTCCCTTCCCATGAAATGGGTGAAGTGAAATTGGCCGCTGTTTACAAGTTTTTAAATTGGCCTTTTTTTTTCTTTCTGTTTCCATCTTACGTTCCCAATTATTTTTTTATAGTAATTCTAACTATTATTTTATTACGTTCAACTGATTTTTGATTCAACAATTATTTTATCTATAATAATTTTAACTATTAATTTTTTGTTCTAAAATATATTAAATAAAATATAATCTTTTTTGACAATTAAATTATACTTTTAATAACTACCTTTTTAATAAGTATAGTACAATAACAAAAAAACTTTGATTGGTTAATAAAATTGCTAACATTTACTCAAATTTACAAAATAATTTAATTTTAGTTTTTAAAACTTGATACAAAATTATTAGCATTTAATTTTTTTTCATGAATAAAAATATAAGTTCAAATTTGATTAGTTAATAAAATATATCAACATCAATTAATGAATTTTTTTTGATGTGGCACTAAATTTAAATTGTTTTAACATTGTATGGTACTAATTTTTTAATATGCTATTAAATACTTCAAAAATTAAAACATGAAAAGAAGAGAATAGGTACTAATGAAATAATAACAAAATCATTCGTAGCACACCACTAGATAACAAAGTAAGTATTGAAAATTCCAATACATTCATTAAACAAGATGATAGGAACTGGATTCTCTCATCTCTAAAATGGAACAATCAAACTGTATATTAATGGGGAAAACTGAAATTACAATACAGTAACCATAATAGGCACTTCGAGAGGTCTAATCTCTCCCAATGTTTCTTGAGCGATTCAAGGTGCTCCGGGCCTCCCAAGGGAAATAACTTCCAAATACTAACTTGCTTCCTCTAATGACTGAACAATACAATATAAATACAACACAAGACAGCCTATGGCAGTTACTACAAGACAAACAATAACCGCACACAAGACACAAACCACCCCACTTATTTATTTAAATCCTATCACAAGATATGTCAACATAGCAACGAAAATAGATAACAAAGTATTGAACCCGCATAAACATCCATTACCTGCACCCAAAAGAAAACACAAGATATATGTCAACATAGCAAAACAGAATGTTGAAAACCTATGCAAGTAAAATATCAACAAAATTAATGGAAAGTTTTGAAGAACACACGTTGGAACTAGAAAAAGCCCACTGATACAATAGTACATATCAACAAAATTAATGGAAAGTTTCATTTCATGCCAGCTGATATATATTTCCTTCTAATTCTCAAGCTGCACAAGTTACCTAATTCAGGCATACTCAGTGAAGTAATTCATGTGAATAGGCCACCTCCTACCTATCTTTTCTAGACCAAAAGCAAACTCTGTCAAATAATTCCCAACATATTACCTGCATAAGAAACTAATCACCTCCCATTCATGTGAATAGGCCACCTCCTAGTGGAAGCTACTGGGATTTATAAAAGGCCTATCATTCTAAAGAAGCAAATGTAATAAACATCTTCCCTGCTCAGTTCAGAAATCACTACTTCAGCGATTCGTGATGTTTGCATTAGAGGGCATACTAGATAAAGATAGACAGAAATCACCCGTGACAGATTTCACCATTTGGCTAGAAGTCTATGATAAGGCAATAGAAGAATCATTGGGATCCTATAAAATCTTATGCAGTAAAACCAATAAACCATGGATTTGATCCTATAAATTACAGCAGGTAACACAAATTACCTTGATGATCCAGAAGCTTCTTCAGGATCTTCTAGGAGCTATGCTGATTCAAAAAGCATAAACAAGAATATTAGCTTGGTCTTGTCTACTTTAGTTTGGCCTAGTCTAGTTTGCTTCACTCACTCATTATATTCATGCATGCTCACAAAGATAGAACCATGTATTTAGAACTAAATCAATGTCACCAAACTGCATAAGCAGAAAATGATTGTCATAGAATCTAATTCAATTTTAATTAAAACCATCCAATGGAAATGCATGTGTGATGTGTTAACTCAATGCAAATTTGCATTATTAAATTGGTAATGCCAAATTTATAATTGTTTGATAAGAGTAACAGGTGTAGTACTACTAGGTGATTAAACTACTTGTCGTCAGTGGTAGATTATTTATAATTAATAAACCCAATCTGATATGCTGATACCCATTCACCAAGTACTGGGTGATTAAACTACTCTTATGGCCCATTTATTTTGAGATAAACCAGCAGGATTAATTGCATATAAATTGATGCATATAAAACATGAAGAATCAAAGCTAACTAGTTGCTGAATAAGTTGACATTATGAACAAATATGATACAAATTATCATCCATCTGATACAAATCATAGCAGAAATCAACCACATGATAGTGTCTCTCAGCAGACTTACCTGGACTGCTATTTCAATTTAAACATAAATTTACACTTGATAGCAGAAATCATTTATCATCCATCTGATACAAATTATAGCTATGAATTAGATCAAAATGTGGACTACAATTTCAATTTACACATATACAGTTGCAGTGTTCAACTACCCTTCAAACTATTATTGCCAAGACTCAGTAATTCAAGCAAACAACCAAGACTATGAAAACCTCAACACTGATACATCTTCTAAAAATTCTCTGATGGCCACAATAATCAAACTAAAGTAAACATGTATATGGCAATGCAACTTTGTGAACTAGCTAATGAATTTGGTTCAGAGAGAAATTAATAAAAGATAACTTGAAATATGCTACTAAATAGGAACAGATTATTGCATACAATCAAGAAAGAAGCATGCCTGAGTTGATTTAGCACATGTTCAAATGTCACTCAAGCAAGATTCGTTGACCTATATTTACAAAAAAATAATAGGGAATTAATCAATTTCAACAAAAATAGAGCAAATCTGAAAAATCAGAAGAAATCCCAAACCTAGAGAGAGATGAGAGAGAAGCAGATCAAGATTCAAGAGAGAAACGGTGCGAGAACAATTCATGAGAGAATCCGGGCAAGATTGTGATTGAGATCGAGATTGAGAGAGAAGAGAAAAAGCGGAACGATGAACCGATACGGGAGAGAGAGTCGTGCGATGAAATTGTGAAGGGCAAATATGTCAATGTGTATCATTTTACCCCCAAAACCCCCCAATTTGGGGGAACTGGAAAATGGGTCCCGTTGAGGTTTAGGAGGGTTTGACAAAACCTCCAAACACTTTCCCTATTTTTTTCAATTTCCCCACAAACCTCCCCTTCCCCTCCCAACTCCCCCTCCCAAATAGACCCTTAGGTATTGACATATCTTGCAATTAAAAGTGGAAGCAATCTTGACTTGATCCCTAGCTTGGAGAGAAAGAAAAGGAACCAATATAAAAGGAGGGTTTTACTTGTGAATGAAAAAGCTAGACACCACCCACATACACAAACGAGAGCTACACGGACGCGGCGGAGGGAGAGAAGAATTTTGGTACCCGTTCTTGACACCGCGAGAGAGCTCTGGAGTAGACTAAGGAGATTGAAGACAAAGATTAAGACTTTCCCTACATCCGAGTTATTCTTATTTTTGTAATTCATAAACCTTGTCTTTATTTCATTGTTCTTAACTATTATGAATACCTAAATCCTCTTTTAGGGTCTTAGGTGGATCTTGCATTCTTAGAGACCTTTTTATGTTCTAATTTCTAGTTTGAATTCCTAATTTTTATTTCAATTAATATTATTCTATTGCTTTAATCACATAATTAGGATTGACAACCCTTTGCATGTTCATAATCAATTAGTTGATCAGCGACCGTACTGCAATTAGTTGGTGGACCTATAGTATAATTGGGGCTATAATTAATGCATGACCAAACTTTAATTTAGTCTTCCAATCATTCAACCTTTTTGTACTTTATGCTTTTCTTAAATTTAAATTCTAGCATGACCAAACTAGGGTTAATTTAGGAAAAAGAATATTAATCGCGAATGACCAAACGGATTAATAGCTTTAGTAAAGGGATTGGTAATTAAATAAAGGGTTAAATATGTTTTTAGTCCCTACAAAATTTCACTATTTTGTTTTTAGTCCCTATAAAATTTTTCATCGACTTTTAGTCCCTATAAAATTTCAAATTTTCGTTTTTAGTCCCTATAAATGCCAACTAGTGTATATCCATTGAATTTTTGAGTGATGTTTTGCATACATGTTGAGGACATTATAAATATCTCTTCTAGAAAAACTTTGAATTTTTTAACAACGCATAAATTAAATCTAAATTTTTTAAGTGCAAAAGATTCGATAAACAAATTAAAGGAAATACTAACCTAGAAATCAAATTTTGAGTTTATTTTTTGTGAGGGAGATATTTTTAATATCTTTAACGTGTATGCAAAATATCATTCAAAAATTCTAAAGGTATACACAAGTTTACATTTTATAGGGACTTAAAACAAAATTGTGAAATTTTATAGGGACTAAAATTTGACGAAATTTTTTATAGGGACTAAAAACAAAATAGTGAAATTTTGTAGGGACTAAAAACATATTTAACCTTTAAATAAAATAAGGGAATTCAGATAGAATTAGACATAGGGGAATCGAAGCTTGCAAGTGATACCGCGACCCTAGACCTCTCTCAATTAATTTAGTCTTGCATTTTATTTGTTGTTATTTATTTATTTCTAATTTGTTTCCTTCACATCAAATTATTGGTTCGTCTAAACAATATATAATCTCGACTAGTTTAGTACTTGATAATTAATCCCTGTGGATACGATAATCTTTTATACTACTTCTGCGAAAGAGTACACTTGCTCTAAGTGTGTTTTTAACGCAACAATCATCATCATCATCATCAGAGGAGTCATGAATTCTTGATGGACCAACGTGCTCTGCTGCATCTTCATTAGCATCTTCTTCATCATCAACTTCGTCGCCGGTGTTTGGCTCATCACATAAACGAGTGATGGGTTCAACTTGAATCACTTCATTTACATTAACCATCTCCTCCATTTGATATGGAACATCTTCCACTGTGTCATCATTTGTCTCAATGCGACCTCTTGGCTTTGTTTTAATTGCAACACACCAACCACGCTTATCAGTCCGTGTTGATGGATAAGGGACATAATAGACTTGTCTCACATTTTGTGCAATGACGAACGGATCATACAGTCGATATCTACTACTCATTTTAATGTCCACTGTATTTGACTTTTGATTCACCATTGTTCCTCGAGAAGACGGATCAAACCAATTACAATAAAAAACCACTACCTTCTGACTAAAATCTAGATGGGGGTACGCAAGTTCGTATATCTGTTGAACAACACCATAAAAATCATCTTCACCTCCTTCAGTGACACCCTTCATGCAAACACCACTATTGATTGTTTCTCTGCCCTGTGTCCATTCATTGGTGTGAAATTTGTAACCATTAACAAAGTATGTGTGCCATTCTTTAACACATCTTCGAGGACCGTCGGATAAGTTCCTCAAGTATTGGTTGGCAGGAGTTGGTGGGAGGGCATAAACATGTTGCATAAACCACATTGGAAAATGTGCACTAATATGAGCAGAGGATTGATCTTCACTTACTTCCTCTGATGACAAAAATTCCCTAATTAAAAAAAGATAATTAATTGTTACACAACCGTCAACATTAATTAGTAGATTGATAGTAATAATTATTAATGCACGTTTGAGGAATACATACTCAATGAATGGTTGCACCTCAGAATAGTTTATCAACACATGAACATGTGCTGGATTTAACTCTGCTTCAGTTAGTGTTTACCTTGGATTTTGGTAAACACCGCTAGTTTGAAATTGCTTCTGTTTGCAGGATCAACTAGTAAATCCTAAGACCATTTGTGTTAAAGATTTTCCCAGAATTATATGTGTTCTTGCAGTTTAAAAGTAAAAAGAAGAAGATAACCGTCAATCTCGTTCGAAACCGTCGAATTTCCTCAATGAGGGAGAATAAAACAAAGAAAAAATTGCAGAAAAGCAAAGAAGAAAACAAATTAAAATTGCATTAATTGTAAAGAGAGTTGGTGCACAGATCATACATTCTTCTCTTGGCTCGTTTTCTCTATAATGTGTTGGAAGTTAGAGCGTGAGAATTCTGTAATGAGATTGTGACCCGTTTTTCCTATGAAAAACTACTATTTATACAAGGAGGGAAACACTATAACTAACTAACTGTACAGAGAATTTAAAAACAGTAACTGTTATGTCTTTTCGACCATGGTTGCTTGATTCCACTTCGACATCAGCCTTCAAACTTCCTTTTGTCGAAATCTTTGCTTGCAACTTCTTCGACTTCACCAAATCCAGCGTCGAAATCAGCTTGATATAACCTGATAACTTAACCCATTTTGAACGTCGAAATTACTTCTTGTCTCTTGAAATACAAGGTCAAACTAAACCTCGTTGACTGCATTTAATTGAGCCTGTCGAAAATCCAGGCTAACAGTTAGCCAGTGAATTGACTCCTTCCCAGATGGACGACTAGGTAGACAAAAGACAGACAAAGCTAAATGATGTCTAGGACAATCAATATCCATTTCATTTCGACTGCTTCTTGGAGCAAATTCACTCTTGAAATAATAAGAACAAAAATGGGTTGTTTCACGGTGTAAGTAAGAAGCACATATCGATCCTTCAACTCTAGCTTTGTTTTTCACCGATCTTTTGAAATCACCCATGAACCTAGAGAATAATTAATATAATAAACATAAACTTCTTTCTTTGCTAGATCGATTATGATAATTAATAAACTAACCTTTCAAACGGATACATCCATCGGTATTGGACAGGTCTGCCAAGTTTAGCTTCATATGCGAGATGCACCGGTAGATGCTCCATAGAATCAAAGAAACCAGGCAGAAATACTCTCTCCAACTTGCATAAGATAAGTGGGATGTCTTGTTCCATTTTTGTAAGATCATCAACTTTTAGCGTTGCAGAACACAAATTCTTAAAGTATTGACTAATTTCAATAAGCGAATTCAAAACGTGTGTCGGCAACGAACTAAAAGCGATGGGAAGTAAACACTCCATGAATACATGACAATCATGGCTCTTCATCCCATGCAACCTCCCATTATCGACATCCGCACATCTAGATAAATTGGATGAATAACCATCTGGCATTTTCAACTCTTTTATCCACCGATAAACTGCTTTCGCTTGTTCGGTAGATAAAGTATAATTCGCTTTAGGTTTCAATGTCCTAGTACCTTGCTCAACCAACAACAAATCCTTCCGTCTACAGTAATGATCTATGTCCCTCCTAGCTTTCTCATTATCTTTCGTTTTACCTTTCACGCTCATGACAGTGTTAAATATGTTGTCAAAAAAATTCTTCTCTATATACATCACATCGAGATTGTGTCTCAATAGATTATCTTTCCAATAGGGAAGCTCCCAAAAAATACTTTTTTTGTCCAATTGTGCCATTGTCCATAGCCTTCTGGACGAGAAACAACACCCGCTTTAACTTCCACAAGAGGAATATCCTTAACACTCTCCCAAACTTCCTCTGGTCTCAAAATACGAGGAGGTCCATCTGTTTCAACGTTTCCCTTGATAAATGCATATTTCTGATTTCAGAAAGGGTGATCCATAGGTAAGAACCTAAGATGCGAGTCAAACCACGAAGTCTTTCCTCCGTATTTAAGAGTAAAAGCCTTTGTGTCAACCATGCAAATCGGACATGCCATCTTACCATGTGTCCCCCAACCAGACAACATTCCATATGCAGGGAAGTCATTAATCGTCCACATCAAAGCCGCCCTCATCACAAAATTCTGTTTGCGTGCTGCATCATAAGTTAAAACACCATTCCACAGTCTTTTTAGATCATCAACCAAAGGTTGCAAATATACATCAATACCAGCTGTTGGATTACTTGGCCCTGGAATAATTGCATTTAAAAACATGTATGGTTTAGACATACACATTTTTGGAGGTAGGTTGTACGGGGTAACAATAACTGGCCAACAAGAGTACGGTGTTGCCGAGGCTTGAATATATGGTGTGAATCCATCAGAGCATAAACCAAGCCGAACATTCCGTGGATCACTGGCAAAATCTGGATGAACACGATCAAAATGCTTCCAAGCCTCACCGTCAGATGGGTGACGTAATTCACCAGAATTGTTTCTATTTTGATGGTGCCACGTCATTTTACCCGCGGTCTCCATTGAAGTAAACATCCTCTGTAGCCTTGGTATGAGCAGCAAATAGAACATTGCTTTTCGTGGAACCAATTTGCCTCTACTCATCCCTCTCCTGCTGGCACGATAGCGTGACTCTCCACAAATCTTGCATTCCGACAACTCTCCATCATTTATGCCAAACTCATTGTTATAATAGAGCATGCAACCGGAGACACAACAATCAATTCTTTTAGATTTCAAGCCAAGCTTCGATACCAATCTTTTAGCATCATAATAACTCTGCGGCAAAATTCGTCTAACAGGAGTTGCATCCAACATCATTTTGGTCATATATTCCATGCACAACTCAGCAACATTAAACTGAGACTTAAGACCCAACAACCGAACACACATTGATAATTTAGAGTCTTTAGATCCTTCAAATAATGGATTATTTGTCTCACTTAAATACATGTAAAATCTTTGAGCTTCCTCATTTGGAACTTCTTCAGCATCATATTCTGGCTCTACAAAATCCAAATTTACTCCAACCGCATCAGATATCATTCCCTGATAAACTTCTAACGGTTGAATAATTTCGCATCCAGACGTCGCAGCCGCTGGATAATTACTTGCTTTGGGATCTACTACTTCAACCGGAACATTAACTGCACGAACAACTACCCCTGGTGCTACTTCGCCGTGACGACTCCATATAAAATAATTTGGCCTAAACCCATTATTGTACAAATCAAGTCTGACTTCATCATCATTTTTTATAAATTGAAATGAACATTTCAAGCACGGACATCTAATTCCGCCTTGTCGCGCAAATTCTTCATGCTGCTTAGCACAAAAAATAAACTCTTCTACTCCTTGTACAAAACGTCGCTTTAAACCAGCTCTTCCAGGAAACAATCGATCATACATCCAACTACGATCCATGTTTTGGGGAACTATGATAAACTCTAATTTAGTGCATTTTTTAGAGATGCTTTTGAGTCAATTTTAGAGTAATTATTATTGATTAAATAAATAACTAACTTAAATTACTATATTTTTGCAGAAAGGTAGAAAAAGAAAAATGACACAAATATGGGCTGAAATTAGAAGAAATTACTAACAAATAAAAGAAAACAAACCCAAAGCCCATTAATGCAAGAAGGCCCACAGTGATAAAAAGAAGAAGATCCTCTTGGAGATTTCAATTAAAAGTGATGCACATGTGACTTGGAGAGAAAGAAAGAGGCATGGAGTGGAGAGCAAGCAACACATATTTAGGAAAGATCTAAATCCTAATATTTAGGGATTGGCATATCTTGCAATTAAAAGTGGAAGCAATCTTGACTTGATCCTTTGCTTGGAGAGAAAGAAAAGGAACTAATATAAAAGGAGAGCTTGACTTGTGAATGGGGGAGCCACACACCACATAAACAAACAATAGTTACACAAACGCTACGGAGGGAGAAAAGAGTTTTTCGGCACTGTGAAAGAGCTTTGGAGTAAAAGAAGGAGATTGAATACAAAGATTAAGACTTTCTCTATTTCCGGGTTATTCTTATTTCTGTAATTCGTGAACCTTATTTTTCTTTTATTGTTCTTTATTATTATGGACACCTAAGTCCTCATCTAGGGTCTTAGGTGGATCTTGCATGTTTAGAAACCTCTTTATGTTCTAATTTCTTATTTGAATTCCTGTTTTTATTTCAATTAATATTATTCTATTGTTTTTATCACATAATTAGGATTAGCTACCCTTTTCATGTTAATAATCAATTAGTTGATCAGCGACCGTACTGCAATTAATTGGTGGACCTATAGGATAATTGGAGCTATAATTAATGCATGACCAAACTTTAATTTAGTCTTCCAATCATTCAACCTTTTCGTGCTTTATGCTTTTCTTAAATTTAAATTTTTTTTTTTTTTTTTGATAATAATAGGGGTTAAAAAACCCAAAGCAAGAAACACGAACTACACAGCAACAACTCTGGGAGTAAAGACTCCATTACAATCAGCATGCACTAAATGCACAATAGAAGAGGGAGAGTCATCCCACACTTGCAAGCCATCAACCCCATCACACGCCATGGCAGCCAAACCATCCGCAACCTTATTAGCTTCTCTGAAAATATGGGTCACTGTCACGCTCCAGTCAAGCAAGAGGAGCTGCTTAATGCGCACAACTAGACATCTACCATTCATGCTCCCATTGTGAGTACTCGTAAGAAGGTTAGCAACCACCTGAGAGTCCAACTGAAGTTCCACATTCGAATATTAATCGAGAATGACCAAACGGATTAGTAGCTTTAGTAAAGGGATTGGTAATTGAATAAAATAAGGGAATTTAGGTAGAATTAGACATAGGGGAATCGAAGCTTGCAAGTGAAACCGCGACCCTAGACCTCTCTCTCCATCTATTAAATCTTGCATTTTATTATTTGTTAATTGTTTACTTTTTATTTCATTGTTTCAATTACAACTCAATTATTCACTCGTCTAAACAATAAACAATTTTAAGTAGTTTAGTACTTGTTAATTAATCTCTGTAGATACGATATTCTTTTATACTACTTCTGCGAAAGAGTACACTTGCTCTATGTGTGTTTTTAACGCAACAAACTACGTACTAAAGTTCAATAAAAATTAATGTTATCTACATATATATATATATATATATATATATATATCTATTGCATATATACATGCATATATATATACCTATAAACATATTTACATACACTAACAATGTAAACATTAAATAAATTACTATGTTTTAAAAAAAATGTACTTTTTTAATTAACAATTAATTAAATACATAATAACAACAATAATTAAAATACATCTTGTTTTACTATATATTAACTATATATTAAAAAAATAAACTCTTGTTTTATTATATATTAACATTATTTAATTATATATTAACTATAATTAAAATACATGTTGTTTTATTATATATTAACTTTATTTTAAATAAACTGTACTTTTTTAATTAACAAATAATCGATTTTAACTATATATTAAAAAAATAAAATAATTATAATAACATAATATCAACAATAATTAAAATACATATTTTTTATTATTATATATTAATAACTCTATTAGCATTACTCATTTTAAATTATTATGTTTTAAAAAAACTATCAAATTTTTTGTTAATAATAAATTTAATATTATTATTCAATGTAATTGAAATAAACTATCAAATATTCCTTTCAAATATATATTGATATATTAAGAATAAAATATATATATATATTAAGTGAATAATATATATATATATATATATATTGATATACAATTTAATAAAGTAAATATAATATTTAATATTTTTATCTAAAAATGAATAAAAAATAGAAATGAATAATATAATTCCCATTTATATAAAAAATATTAACGTTAATTATTTAAAAAATAATTTTATTTTTATTTTAAAGTAAATATAAAAAAATTACTTATCATTAATTATTTAAAAATTACGTTATTTAAAAATTTATTTTAAATTTATTTTTTATTTTAAAGTAAATATAAAAAATATTAACATTAATTATTTAAAAACTAATTTTATTTTTATTTTAAAAAATATTTTTATTTAAAATTAATTTAGAAATGAATAATAAAGTAAATATAAAAAAATTATTCGTTTTTATTTATTTTTTATTTTAAATTTTTTATATCAATATACTATATCATATTTATTTAAAAATCTCAAAATTAATATAAAAACATAAATTAATAATATTTTACATTTATATATAAAATTTATTACAAAAATTAAAATTTATTTCTCATTTTATTTCGTATTAAAGTTAAAATAAATTAAATATACAAACATAAATTAAAATTACAAAAATATAAACACAAATTAAAAAGTAAATTAATAAAAACATAAATTTTAAATTTTTTTCGTATTTACTTATTGAAATTTATTAAACAAAAAATAAAAATATATTAAAAATAAATTACTTTAATTTCGTAATTATATATTAACTAATATATTAACTAATTATTATAAAGTTTTATATTTAACTATTGGAGAAATTCTAATCTAACTAATAATATATCAAATAACTAACTAATAATATATCAAATATTAAATTGGATATCTAACCGGTTGTGAAGAGAAGACTCTGGCTTGATACTATTCCAAACTCCTTCGAACAGAAATCAAAGCGAACCAAACTCAAACAACTCCAAAACAAACAATACAACAATTAATAACTAAACCGTTATTGAAAACAATACATAAACTCAAACAAAGAGAAGAAGAGAGAAATCTATCAAAGAGAGGAAGAAATCATACCTTAGATGGAAGAAATCTATCAAAGAGAGGAAGAGATTTTGTAGAGAGAAGAAGAGATAAATTTTAGATGTGCAGAAGTGAAGAAGATGTGAAATGGGAGAAGGAAATCTGTGGAATATATAGAGGAAGGAGTGTAACGGTTCAAAATTTGAAAACCCTAAAAAATGCGGGTTTCCGGCGGATTACGGAGTTTGCGGCAGATCCCCTATCCCTCGAAAAATGCATTTCCGACGGATTTTGTCGGTGGTGGGAATTTCCGGCGGATTTAGGAGTGTCCGGCGGATCCCCTATCCCTCGGAAATTGGGATTTCCGGCGGATTTAGTTGGACAGAGATTTGCGGCGGATTCCTGGATCCCTGGGAAATGAAATTTGCGGTGGATTCCTCAATTTCCGGCGGATTTTGAATTTTTGGTTTCCCCCCTTTTCTGCCAATCCGTCGGAAATGACTTTACCGGCGGATTTTGAATTTTTTTAAAAATATTCATTTTTTATCAAAAAAAATTCGCCGAAAACTTACTGTCTACTACAAATCCGCCGGAAAGTCCTAGACAGTAAATCCACTCTTTCTTGTAGTGTCCTAGCTCCATCCCCACGTGGTTTACCGATGAGGGTACCCGCAGACATTGCGGCGCCCAAGTCAGTATGGGGAATTATGGTGTGAGGTAGGAATGAAGAACGTCCCTAGGTCAATGGTTGTCGACGTATTTAAAGGGGTCATGGGTGGTGGCCACGCTGGCCTACGCTGTCAGGTATAAGCGAGTGATCTTAGCCATTGATGTTTATACCAGACGGATAGCGATCCGTGCCTTAAGCCGCTTGCTCAAGTCATGCTCATCGAGATCGTGCATTGTCCCGTGTGTGGATCTCAACCATTCAATCACTATGACACGGTTAACGTCACGTCAGGTAGCCGAGGTGCAGCCACTACATCGGGCTCGGTCTGAAAAATATCTAAATCCATTTTAATTGTCTTTTCCACTGTTGAGCAAATGCCCTCTCTTCCTTCTTTGAGATCTCGATAAAATAATTTAGTATTCAAGTCTTAGTTTCAATCATAGGAGGGTCCACTCCTCTTTCAATAGTTTATAATTTATATTGTAGAGTATTGATTTCAATTAGTATTTTATTACTCACCACATGAACCACACAAGACCGAAGCTGGAATTATTAATGCAGCCACACAAAAACCAACAATGATAAGCTAATTAAACCCCCACTAAATTAAGTATCAATAGAAGTATATGATAAAATTACAACAGAACTGCATGAATATTTTCACATGAGATTATAGAAGGCATGAATACTTGGTGGGAGTCATAACTGGGTTTAGATGTCATCCCAAAGTTTAAAATTCGAGTCTTGAGTGTGGCAAAAACTCTATTGAAAATGGAGAACCATACGGAACAGCAAAGCCGAGTAACATATGGCCAGCAAAGTCGAAAGATACTTTGTACTAATAACACGATAAAAAACATGAAAGACATGAATAATCATGAAAACCCATGCATTTCTTTAGATATTTTACTCAAAAATTATATACATACATACATACATCTATCAATATTTCATATACAGACCTGAGTTAGAAACAAAACAAACCCTCAAGAATCTGTATTCAGCTCAATCATCTAAATTCAACCACCATTAAATTTATATAGAGACAAAATTAGTACCCTCATTAAGGCATACATTCATCGCAGTTGCGTTGTGATTCTTGATATTGCAGAGAATCATAGTGAAATACAGCTGATGCGGCCTTACCCACGATTGCGTTGCGGTCGCCAAATCATAAATAACCATAATGTGACCTATCCTTAGTTGGGTTTGTGTAAGCTTAACAATCCATTGAAATTATTGTTGCTACCAAACAAAGCCTTAGCAGTCATTTCTCTCTCAAACCTCCAAACATAGTTCAAACCAACAAGCAATTCAGTTATAGCAGCTTCAGTCTTCTCCTTATTAGCAAAAAACAAAGTTTGCAAAAGCAAAACATTGTTCTTACACTTAAGAATCAACTTACTTTGTTGTTGCTCAAAGCTCCTTTCACTTTGCCACTTAATCATATTATGAGCCAAAGGTGATAACCAACCAAGTATTCTTCCCAAAGCTTCTCTCCATTCACAAGCAAGTAAATGATCACAAGCAGAAAATCCAATTGAACCTTTCAATCTTGATCTTAAAGAAAGTCTTATGCTATTTGGTAACATAGCATACAAATCATCTCTTGCATCTAAACCAACTAATTGTGGTGATTTTATCATCTTTTCCATCACAATAATCAAATTAGCATAATGTAAAGATAATGCTGAAGCACCTAAAGTACCTTGTGGGGGTTTCAAAATTTTGCAATTAGACTCAAAAAACCCACTTCTCAAAACCACTTTTTTTCCATCAAGTTTTGAACCTTTTAATGGCCCAGATACAAAATCACAAGAATTATTAGAATTAGGAAATGGGTTTTGGTTTTGATGATGATTAGAGGGATAAACAGTAGCAGAAGCTGATAAACTTCGAGGTAAATAAGGTACACGGTGACCAATTCCAAAGACAACCTTAATTCTTGCTAAAACAGTGAAAACAAACCTTGTAAGTAAAAGAACAACAGAATCAAAATCTTTGTTCCATAAAGATTTTTCTTTGAGATTCTTAACTTCTTGTTTATGCCACGAAATCTTTTGCTGAAGGTCACTGATTTTGTGATGAGAATGAGAAGAAGAAGAAGAAGAAGATTCAGTGTCATTGTTTTTGTTGTGAAGTGCTTTTCTCAACGCGCTTTCCAAAATCGAAAGCTCATCTAATTCTCTATGAAGTGTTGCCGTGAGTGTCACGTAACGTTCCATTCTCTTATATTTGGCTTCGATTTCTTTTGAGGTTGTGAGGGTCCACACGTGTGAGTCGAGTCCCGAGTCAGCGAACTCAGTGAAAACTCGGTGGAAAGATCGGAGAGTGGGGTCACGGCATTTGAAACTGAGTCGAGAGACCGAGTCAGCGACGAGTCGGACTGAGTCAGCGAACTCAGCAACAGCGAGTTTAAGTAAAAACGACTCATCGTTTGAGATCAACTTTAAAACACCTTCAAGTGAAACGGCGTCGTTTTGGAGACGAACGATGTTGGCGTCGGAGAGAGATTGCCAGAGGTGGAGAAGCTTTGACATAACGCCGGCGACTTCGAATGATAAAACGGCGATGCGTTTTTGCTTTGACGACGTCGTTTTGTTTTGGTTTGAAGGTCGTACTGAGTCGAAGCTGTTTGAAAACGCGGTTTTAAAACTTATGAGCCAGGTTTCGAGGGCCATTGAAAAATTTGATTTTTGTTAGGGAGATGAAGAGAAGATTGAATTTGGTGAAATGGGTTGTTGATTTTTCTTGGTGGGTATGTGAGTTTTGATTAGTTTGAAGTGGAGCTAGTTAGTGAATACCATGTGTTTGTGAAATTGTATGAATGAGAAAGAGAGAAATAATTGAAAGTTTGGTGCTGGTTTGGTGCTGGTTAGGTGTGTTACGGGTTGAAGAGTGAAGAGTGAAGAGTGAAGAGTGTAGAGAGTGTGTGTGAAGCTAGAGAGTGTATTAGAAAAGAGAGGGAGAGAGGAGTTAAGTGTGGTTAAAGTATTTAAAGTTTAGACCCACATGCAATTTGTTAGGCAATTTAATTAATAATAGTCGCTTTAGCAAAGAAAAGTTGTTCCAAAATAATTGTCATTTACGATTTCAATGCAATATTAATTGCTTTTTTTCAATTGTACTCTCTAATTAAAATAATATTCATCACTACCAAGTTATTATGTTCATCACTCAAAATGTTTGATAAGGATAATTTGATAAAAATACTATTCTCTCTCCTTTTTTAATGTTCTTTTCTTAATATGTGTGAAAAGAGCTAAAACAACCATTATTTTGAGACGGAGGGAGTAATTTCATTGAATACGAATTTGGAATTAATTAACCATGATTTTCAAGTATTCAAATCTAAAAATTATATTGAAACCAAACATAATGTAGTACAAGTAGTAGATACTTGGGTCTCTTAATTATTTAATCCTGAGTTCGATTCATTTCTGGTGGGTATGCAAAAATATTTTGTTAAGAGAGGTTAACCCCTTAAATAAATCTCAGATACCTCGAAAGATTAGTCTCCACAGTCTGCCTACGTCAAATAGGGTGTTGGCCAGCGAAATGATTAAGAGCCCCAAGTAACGAGCGCAGATTAGTCCTTCGTTGACAGTGTTGGGACACTGCGTAGGTCGCCCGCGAGGTTTCGATACCAAAAAAAAAAAGTCCCTGTGGAGGATATCTTGACTTATAAAAAAAATGAAGTTATATTGATGATCAATGAATTTAAACAGGAAGACTTTTAAAGATATCACTCATATCAGTATTACTCTTGCTCAAACACGTTTAACTTGAAAAGTTTTGATGGAATCAATGCATTAGTGCTGATATGTATGATCACACCTTTGATATATCCATTAATTATCTATTAAGCATAGTTTTTTTGAAGAAAATCTATGGAACTTAGTTAACCACCTATTTAAACTATGTTAACCACCACTTAAATTATTATCATATTTTGATGTTCTCAACTCATTTCTCTTTTTTCAAGTTGGTAAAGTATGGTAAATTAAATTTTGGCGTTAGAGGAGGTTGGTTTAGAGTCAATTATGGTATAGGTTTCAGTCGCTATAAAAGCGCGTAGAAGCTTCACTCATGATGAAAGAAAAACTTTGCTTTGTAATGGTGTGTGTTTATAGGGTATGGTGTGGGGAATGGGAGTTCATGCACTTAATTTATTTTTTAATTTTTTTTAACTTTTTTTGGGTTTAGGAAAGCTTTTGTTGTATTATTGATTGATTTTCATAGTCGGTAAATGAGACCTTTTGTGTTGAGTTTGGTTGCATAGAAACACTTTTTTCTTAGATGCTGTTTTAATTACAAGGATAGAGCCATAGAGGGCCGTGTCATTATTGGCTCTTTCTTTTTTGAAATTTATTGTTTTTGTTACTATTCTTTTGTTTGTTTCTTTTTTGTGATTAGCAACTTTGATTGATCATTTTATTTCTCCCTCTCACATTTTTCATTTTTTAAAAAAAAAAAGGAAAAAAAAGAACTTGATTTTAGCCATGATTAGCATATAGAATCTCTCAAGTATATATGGCTAAAGCAATTCTAGTCTTCATTGGTTCAATCAAAGATTTCTTCATCAATTTCATTTGACTAGGATTTTGTTGTATCTTTATATTTGGAGAGGCTCAAAGATTCATTTCTTTAGTGAATTCAATTATTCAAGGAAATAAAACCTATCCGATATATATTTTAAAATACTTCACCATAAAATTCAAAATTCTTGTGCAGCTAACACTTTTCGTAACATCCAGCTCATTCACCCACTCTGTTCAACTCATTTAGAATAGAGTGGTGATTCATAATACAAAAAATCATCTACGAAATGTCAGAAGCTGCCATGTGGGTCTCAATTAGATAATTTTTAAATTTTCTATTAATAAAAATACACTAAGGGGTCGGTATTCTGACGTTTCGTCTCGTACCAACGAATATTTCTCTTTAGAATACGTTTGAATTGATTTATTTGAATTTATCTTCTTACGTAAGTATTGATTGTGTAGAAAAGTTTGTATAAACAACTTATGATATATATCCTCAAGAATTTTTTAGAAAGACTTATTAATAAATCATACTCGCTAATTAGATAGGGCTTGAAAATTACCTAAAATATTCTCAAGATATTGAGGCCTATTGTTATCCCAATTAGGATAACACCTACAAAAGTTTTTGTTAGAATGTTTGAAACACTATATGGATCAAATGATTAAGTGGCAAACAAGTGATGTCATTTGCAAGAAAGAAGTGCATTGGTGTGTGGCTAATTGATAAGTTTGACTTGGAATAGTTAAGAGATGTGGGAAGGCAATAAAAACATATGGCCTATAGTAGTGGCGTACGCCTAAAAAAATGATACATCAAGAATACCATAGACATAGTGCAAATTTTTATTGGTGGAAATGGAAAGAAAATCCCTCCACTAGCAGCTCACTCATTCATGTCACATGGTTAGTGGGAATTGAAGTGTGTGTTGGCCAGGTTGATAGAAAATTGGGGGTCATCAAATAGAGATCTATTGGCAATAAAGAATTGATAAGGAAAGTCAATGTGCACAAGTTGACAAATGTATGTGAAAACCATGGATTTTCTCTATTTGCGAGTTACTTAAATAAATTTAAAATACAATTTGGAAAATAAGTTGTTTAATCTTTTTTTTTATAAACTTGGTATCCTTTGCGCATAATTGTAGAGGCTAATCTCTCGAGTCAGGATAGGACCACAATAGGCGACAAAATTCTCCCTCAAAAGATTTAACACTGCTGGATTTAAATCCAAGAACTTGGTTAAGCTTGAAGAGAAATCGTCTAATCTTTTTTATTTATTTCATAATTGGGATTAGGACTGGCTCAATAAAAGGATAGATCTAAAGCAATGTGAAGCCTTATATAATTGTTTTAAACGATTATATGAAATGTAATATCTAACTAAGACAAAGTTAGGATCTTTAAATGAGAAGTGAGACATCCATTTTTTAGTGATGGATTAGGCTTAAATTTAGGGTTTAGGCCGCTTTCTCCTTTGGTTGGCCCTAATTGAGATTCACAAATGCAACTTGATTATAGCATAGTAGGATTTTGATCCATGAGCATTTAAGAAAGATGAAATAAGGGGCTTATTCTCAAATGTGGTCTCCAAATGGCTCTTTATTTTCAACCTTTGCCTTGCCTTTAGCCAACCAATGGAAGCGTAATAAAAATAAATCACTTCTATGGTGAGTTGTCGGAAAATTTACATTGATATTGGTGTAGAGAGAGATAAATCTCATACATTCTCTCTCATTGTTTCATCATGGTGAATAAATTTTCTCTTCTGGTTCATAAAGATTTTTCTTGTTCCACTTTTACCCTTTTGTTCCATCTGGTTCATGACGATTGATTGCTACTTGTATTGTATGACTATATACATTCACATACCCTTTTGCACATGAGACAAAAATTTGTACTAAACAATAAATAAAAAAGAACCTTACATTATTGGAATACAAACAGAAAATGTTTGTTCATTTGTAGACACACGGTTTGTTTTCCCCCTTACATTGATTTTCTCACATTTATTATTCTAACACTTCCCTCAATTTAATGTTCATATAATATCTCCTCAATGATCAATGTGTATAATTCATTAATTAAATGTGTATAGATCTCTTCAATAAAATTTTGGAAAAAGAAGCCTCCCAAATCTACATTCTCCATTGACTAAAAGCTTGAATGTCACACATGCAAAGAATGGCTAGTTTTGACCCAAACTTCTTTGTGATCCTAAATTGATTTTGTTATGACCAAGGTAATTAACCTTATTAGCCAATAGGTATTCGATTAGAAAAATAATCATTGAATGTAAGACCGATTGTGTTTGAATTGACAAAAGAATATGGGTTTTAATTTGTCTTTATATGTGTGTGCAATGAACCAGCATCCATTTGCAAAATCTAGGAAGATATTGCCCACTTAGCCACCAAGTACCAAAGTAGTACATCTATGGATGAATCATACATGAACTAATGACACATTAACAATGTGTAGATCATATAAGACAAATTGCTCTAGAAGTGAAATGGAAGGTATTGTATCTTCTAGGGTAGAGACGTTCTTTTTTATAGAAAATTTTTAAGAATGAGGGGATAAAAAAATTTAGAATGAAATGGGGGAATATCTTTGGACTTTAAGAGCATTACGAAAGAACACATATTTACCTCACAATAGGATTGACCTGTAGTGAATGCACGTCTCGATCGGGCAAGTTTATATATAAGAAATGCTGGTGACGGTCACACCTTTTGAACACACGCTCAATAATTGATATTCATATATTCATAAAATTTACGTGGAGTCTACATTATTTGGTAAATCCAATTGAAATTCAACCAATAAAAGAATATGTACATGTATTGGGAAACGAGTGTTAGAAAATGTGCTGCTAACACTCATTTACATAAGTTCTCTCTTTTTGGTTGAATTTCATGAGTTTTACTAAATCATGAAATTTGTACGAATGTCAACTAATATAACAGTGTGTTCAAAAGCATGTGACAGAGAGTTTGATACTAATATTATATATTAATCTTTGTCATTTTATGTTGAAATCTCCTTGTTATTGGAGGTTCCTGTTTTACAAGTTTTGCTTTTACACTATTGCAGTCATGATTAAGCACATAACAGTGAACCAACCAAACCCAACATGTTAATGCATGCACCACAAAGTTTGAAAATGCAAAGTTTTGTTTACACTGATGGTACAGGTTCGTACACATCAAAGGGCATGCAATCTGGCTTCATTGCACATGCCACAAAGACCACGCCAATTACACAACCATGAAATGATGAGTCCAGGAGGTACAGTTGCATGAAGGAGGTCTAGGATTCAAATACTGAAAGTGAAAACTAACATTTCCTAACCCCAACTAACATATTTGCCTATAAAAAAAACACGTGAGTCCAAAGTTTTCCCTTCAATTTTCATGAGTAAGACCACCAGGTGTGTATGAACTCATTTCCTTGGGCGTGTGAGTTAATCTTTCGACGTGTGTGGTTATGCCTAACAGTGGTATCAGAATGGTCCAGAGGTGACTGACTCAGAGCCATTGGTGTGACCATTTGAGTGGATCAGTTAAGATCTAAAGATCAATGAGTTTGGTGGTGGATCCATGTGGGATCACTGTATCGAAAGTCTTTCTAGCAATGTGAAGCTTTGGCCACGTGTTCAGTTGGTTGTTACTAATGGCGGTACAAGTACTAGTGAAGTGTCACCATCAATACTCATAGATAAGCATTGAGATCAGAAATATTGCGAGGAACACACCAAATTTATTGGTTTAAAGTGAGTATGGAAGATGCACATGTGGAGACGCTTAGTCTTATGAAAAGAAAAGAAGAAAAAATGAGAAGAGCATTTACTACTCAAGAGAGGCAAGCGATGAGAAGAAAAGAAGATGGTGGCAAAAAAAATGAAGATGGAGAAGAAGTTTGGAAATTTTAATTGAGGGGACATGTTGGAAAGTCAATTGAAGTTTCCAAGTAATTTGAAATGAGTGGAAAATTAAATAGGTATATTTCACAAAGTGGGTGAACCGGGAACGGATCTAGAGTATTTGAAATGAGAGACAATTAATGTCCACTAACTTATATACATGAATGCAAGTCATGTCGTCTCCTATAAATAGATAGACTTGTGAAGAGATGAAACATCCTCATATGGAGAGGTGAGAGATCCCCTTTTGGGTGATCATATGGAGAGGCGTCGAATCCCCTTTTGGATGACCATGGGTAATCATATATTGATGTGTTATCGTGGACGTAGGCAAAAGGTGTAGAACCACGTTAATTCTTTGTGTGTTCTCTTTATGCTTTTGAGGTGTGTTTATGTGTGCTCCATTAAAGATCCTTGAGCACATGGGGTAATCCATTAACGCTTGCGATTTTCTCCAATAGTAGTATCAGAGCTAGTTTAGCGTGACCAGCTCAACAATTGGTGTGACCAAGTGAGTGGCATAGACAACAACTGAAGCTCAACGAGTTTGGTAGTGTATCGAAAGTCTTCCTAGCAATATGGAGGTCAGACAGTGTGTTTTGTTGGTTGTTGCTAACAGCGGTACAAGCACGAGTGAAGTGTGATCACAATTCAATACCCATAGAGGAGCATTGAGATTAGAACTATGACGAAGAAGATGCTCAAGTTTTTTAGTGCGAAGTGAGTTTGCAATATATACACGTGGAGACACTTAGTCTTGCAAAAAGAAAAAAAAATTAAAAGAACATTTGCTACTTTAGAGAGACAAGCCATGAAACGGAAAAGCAATGGTGGCAAAAGTGGAAAAAGAAAAAAAAAAGTGATGTTATAGAAGTTTGAAAATTTTAGTTGAGGGAGGATATGTTGTGAAGTCAAATGAAATTTTCAACAAAAGAGTGTGCTGCTAACACTCATTTAAGAGAACTGTTTGGTTGAATTTCAAATGAATTTTACGAAATCATGAAATCTGAATGAATTTCGACTAATAGAAGAGAATTTGTTCAAAATAAGTAGTATTTTTATATATTCTTTGTCATTTTATGTTGAAATCTCCTTGGTATTGGAGGTTTCTGTTTTTCAAGTTTTGCTTTTAGACTTTATTGCAATAATAATTTAGCACATAACAGTGAATCAACCAAAACCAACATGTTAATGCACTCAAAAAGTTTGAAAATGGAAAGTTTTGTATATGCTAATGCTACATATAAATTCATAATCAGTAATCACATAAAAGGGCATGCATATGTGTAGTCCTTATCTGATTCCACTTGTGGGGCTATATATATAACAACCATGCAATCTGGCTTCATTGTACACTGCCACAAACACCAACCCGATATTACTCAACCATGAAATGATGAGTCCAAAGTTTTGTCTTTTTTCATGAGTAAAAATCCAGCTGGTGTATATATATGACATATACATGAACTCATCAAGTTTATTTATGATATGTTAAGTTCTTTTAGTCTTAATGGGCAAGAAAAGTGAAGTCAGCTGATGTTATATGATATATATATATATATATATATGAATAGAATATAGCATATCTCTCTTCTCTTGAATTGATTACTCTATTTTTGCAGAAGTCAAAAGAGAAAGTGGATGATGTCAGCAGGATAGGGACTCCAGTGTTTGAGAAATTCAATCATACATGATCAAAGCTTTGTAGTCGTGTGTATAAGTGTCATGAGAGTGGTGGAAAAATAACACTTCTCATATCAGGAAGGTTTTTTGAACATTGTTTGACTCTTGGAAATTAAATCCCCTATTAAGATGTGTCTTTTCATGCTTCAGAAAAAAAAAAATCTGTTTATTGATTAGTAACCCCTGCCATTATATAGTTAGTGGGGAGCTATCTATATGTTTTTAATTGATTTTTCTTCAAACTTTGTTGAGCACCAGTGGTTAACTAGAAAAATATAAGTTCCATTTACAATATTATTAGTTAGTATATATAGTGTTTTAAAAGTTGGCTCGACCCACCACTCCTATCAATTCGACCAGAATCGGTATCATTGTCGGTTCGAGCACCTGTGGATCGATCATGTGTTCGACTCGATGTGAAGTGGTGAAACTTTGCTAGTTTTTGGAAATAATCAGTGCCTCGGAGTAGCCAAGTCATATACTTAAAAAAACAAGTGAATAAATAGAGAGGAAAGAGCTTGATTGAGCTCCTTGTACTAACGATCAAATATGTAAATGATTTACTAGAGATAACAAAACGAGATAGGTGCCAAGAAAGGCCGGGGTGGGTTGATGCTCCTTAGCCCACCACCCATTAAACTCGGTATGCATAGTCGACAGACGAGCTGGTGTGGATCAGTTTACCGGTTTTTAATTCTATATTGTTTTAAAACATTTTCATTTTTTTGATAAAAAAAAATATTTCCATTTTTGGCGTGTTGTGGTGGGTTAACCAACCATTTTTGTTTTGTTCAAGACGGGATTGGACGGGCTAACCCGCCACTTTTTAGCTCAAACTTCTTTTTAATTATTTTTTATATTTATTTATTCTAATTGTCGGCTAGCCCGCCGGCCCATCAATGAATTGCAGGATGAGGTATATCCAACTTCTCAATCCACCACTTATTGGCCGGCTCACGGCAAAGCGTGACCGGCTGACCTTGACATCCCTACGATAGGTAGTAGAAGAAGGAAGAAGTAGCATATTTGAAGAGAAATACATACAAAGCATTAAACGACTCCTTTTGGGATAGAAATTCTCTCCATTTGTTAAAATAAATGGAAGGTCCGTTACAAAAGTTGTAAGCATATTAATACACATAATTTCCAAATATATGTCGTAGTTAAGGAATATATATTTGAGAAATGGAGAGTAACCCACTAGAAGACATTTGTATAATTAGCTATTGTTTGGAGTATTAAGGAATCTCACAAAAAATTATACTAGTTTTTTCAATCATTAGTTCGTTCATATCTTCTTTGGGAGTTAATTTGGAATCTTACATCTAAGAGATCATGAGAATTAAACTAAGAATATATATTCATATTATTGTATAAAATAAATAAAAGGAAGCGTGATGATATATATACTTTAATTTCACTTTCATTACTTTTTATCGCTTTTACCACTAATAGTTTTTTTTTGTTGAATTCCACTATCTATTTATCATTTTTAGGGAATTAAATACAACGGATTGAATTTAACATGTTTGATAAAATTAGCAGTTGAAATAGCTTAGTTATAAATATAAATTACAGAAATGAACATAAATGAACGTTTGTAATTGATACTTAAAAATTAGAGAGCTAGAATATATTTATTTAATGAATAATAAATGAGAAACTTAATTAAAGTATTAAGGTTAAAAATGAGGAAAAAAATATGAAATGCTATATATTATAACTAGTTCAAACGCTACTTCAAGTAGTGTCTGGAAAAAAGTTATAAGCTACTGAAGAAACGTTATAAGCTAGTAACTAGTACTGGACATATACTACAAACTTATCCTCTACAAGCTATCCGCTAAACACTAACTTTTGGCATTGCCAAACAAAACCTCAATGCAATAAAATTAGTTTGACAAAATTATGTTTTTTATCGCTTTTTCTTAACGTATATGAAATGTCATAATAAGACAGATATATTTAGACGAATGAGTAGTATACACTAATACACGCCATATATATATATATATCATTAGAGGATTATTTAATAAAAGCATATAATGTAAACCATTGCTTTTGTCTTTTTGATCTAAAACTGCTAATTTTTCTTACAATATAGACGAGAATAGTATCTTATTGTTTGGGATTTAATGGAGAATATGCATGACCATATATATTGGAGGAGCCAGGAAAATTACACTTGTTATGGATTATGGTTCTTACCATAATTCAAGGAGTTCTGTTCCACTTTGGGTAGACAATTCTTTGAGAAAATGACCCCCAAATTAAAATAAAGGTCACTTACCAAAAAAAGACTGAATGAAGAAACATCTCAAAATGAACTGTATATGATTCTCCCATTCTTCATTCTATCTCCTTTTCTTCTTTTTTGTTTTTAATTTGCCCCATTTATGAACTATATTGTACACGTGTACCATCATTATTGGATATATGTGGTAGACCAAATTATTCAATTAGACCCACGTGCATGGAAAACAGCACACGCGGGTCAATTTTAATTAGATACCTTATCTATTGATAGGCTTTTGAAGATATTTTGTTTATTTAAATTCATAAGAGTAGGGTTTAGAGTTATGCTACCGTTTGGCTTAAATGTCATTACAATCATTTATTTATTTACTTTTAATTTTTTTTTGACAAAGATTTACTTTAATTTTAAAAACAATTAGAAGTGGAGAAGCATAGGAGGAATGTGGAGCGTTAGAGATTCGAACTTTTACACTTTTGGTACCCAGTACTTGCTATTTTTTACCAATAGAGACGACGTTAATGAATGTTATCGATGACCTCCAAGTCTAACCCAGCAAATAGGCACCAAATGACTGGACTAAAACGGTCCACTAAAAATGTAGCGGAATGAAAGACTAGTCTAGAAACATCCCCATTTTTTAATGGCCAATCGACTAGGAGGTTTCCTTCTTGTCAATCGGAAGCTGCAACAGAGGGGAGATACAAAATAGGGTTGTTTGGCTACTACAGTAACAACCATGGGTAGGATGATGGTAGATCTAAGCATGGTAGAGGTAGAAATCGAACGAGTTGGTGGGAAGAAACAATTGGGCAATTTATGAGGGGGACGAGTAACCATTGACGTTAAAGAAGTGGACGACCACTTCCACCTTCAGTGTGCCATTGCCTGCGAGTAGAAGGAAACTTTGAAGCTTGAAACTCACAGAAGAGGCATTCTCGCATATGTTGAAGAATGCAAGAGCAGCTAAGGAAGGCGTCGGAGGCCATGCCAAAGACACCTAGAGGCTTTAGGAGGAAGAGACATCATCGTATGCGCCTAGAAAACCCTAGTAGAGATGACCTACAGAGAAAAACGAACGTGTAGATAAAATATTAAAGTTTGAACGAAAAATTGATGATAATATTTTTTGGAATATTTGGTTTCAAATATTTTTATTTAAAAAAGTTTAATTGCATTTTATTTAGAAATCTTTAAAAACGAAAACAAAAATAAAGTGATATGCTTACATACAAATACTAATAAAAATAAAAAATATATACTCAAACCAAAGAGACTACTACTCTTCAAACTAATTTATTTTTGGTGTTCAATTTAATTATCCAACTTTTGATTAAAATGTTTAGGGATTAGAGGATTGACATTTGGCAAAAAAACAATGAAACGCCATCCACACATTTTTCCCTCCATCGGTTGAAAATGATTGTCATTTGTAGAGTATTTTTAGGAGTGTTTGGATGGAGTATTTTTAGAAGGTAATGTAATTTTTGGGAGGAATTGAAACATTTTAGTTCAAAATTTTGAACTAAAATATTTCGAATTCCACTCAAAAATTACATTACCCTCTAAAATTACCCTATCCAAACACTCCCTTAGAGTTTAGACTGAAATACTCTTTTTCCATTTATGTCTTCCTCAATTATCCACAAAAATCATATTAGGCCAACCCCTTTTGTTCTTAATACCATACTAACTTTTCAATTGAAAGACCAGCTAACCAGAACCATGAAACCTTGGTCACCAATGATTACAATAAAAGGAAATTAAGTGCAATAACAAGTAATGATCATCTTAAGAATGATTAATCATAGACATTGTTGACATGTGCATGATTGTGAGAGATTATAATATCCAGTGTTATTAAAGCTGGACCGGACCGGCCGGTCGGACCGGGTTCCGGTGCCCCACCCGGCTCGGCCAGCATGTTAGTCCGGTTCTGCATTTGGGCCGGCTATGACGTCATCGGGCCGGTCATCATGCCGGTTGGGCTGGTCATCATGCCGGTCGGACCGGTCATCATGACATATTTATAATTTTGCGGATATTTTATTTCTTATTAAATTTAAATATTTTATCATTTTACTTAATTACAATTATAAATACAAATACTTTCTTAGTATATATTATAATTTTTGAATTTATTTAATATAGACCGGCTCATGCGGTCCGACCAAAGACCCACCGGCCCGACCAAAGAACCAGTGACCCAGTGTCTTGACCGGCTCGATGACCGGTCTGGCTTTAATAACATTGATAATATCTTTCATTAAAAGTACATAAATCACCATTTGAGCAACTAATATATGCTAGAATTTCTCTTGCATTCACTCATTTATCTAACTCCTAACAACCAAACTAGTTTCCTTTACACATAGTCAAATAAAAGAGTAGATCATTACGGCGGTGATATTCAGTGTGAAACAAATAGTACGAAAAACATTATAAATTGGGATTAATAACACTACACCCTCCTCCTTCGCTAGTTAAAAGTCACCACCCGCAGGTTTCGCCTCGTACCAAAACTCATTTCCCAGATCAATAACATTGTTTTGTATTTATTTCATGTGGCACTTACCTTGTGCCATTAAGCACTTTCATATATCGAATAAGGAGCGAGGGGAACTAAATGTGCAATTTTTTAATAGCAAGCTTTGTTCGAGTGATGCTTAAACAAGTTGGATCTAGGCAAACATAACGTCGTGTGAGGGAGACGTATGGCAACTTCAAGCGTTGAAATGGACATTTGATGCATCTTTGGATGGGAGCGGGAAGAGAGAAAGAGATAAGAGAATGTGTCAAACAATAAAAAGAGGTAAGAGAGATTTCTCTCTTCTCCCTTTCTCTTCTACCAAACACACCATTACACTTCGTACTGAATCCCTTTCATACTCTGGCATTTAACTAATGGAAGCACATCTGCTGCTTCAATTTTCAACTATCATTTCGAATTAGGCAAATGCTGGTAACATTGATGTCTCTAATTTCCCCATGTTGGGTTGCTAGCGATCTTTAATTTCATGGCTTAAGGTTGGCTTGGGACTTTGGCTATGAGGATTTGATGTGTTATTCTAATTCGAAGGCAGCTATTAAGTTGATTGTTGATCCAATGAATGAGTGGCACCACTACGTGTCTATAATCTACAATATCCAAGAAGGGATTGGAGGGTTCATCTATTGCATACACTGAGGGAAGGAAATTCTAGTGCTGATTTCTTGGTGAAACTTGGATCAGGCTGTGCTAAGAGCTTCTGTTCCTTTCGGATCCTCCTGTTGGTCTCTTGCACCTCTTTCTAGCTGATACTAGTGGAGTAACTTTTACTAGATAGTTTCTTTCTTTTTGTCTTTTGGTTCTCATTTTTCTTCCTCGTATAAAAAAAAGAGTCACTTCAACCTAATTGATTTTTTGTGTTCAACTTAGTTATCCAAGTCTTGATTAAAATGTTTAGTTTTGAATGTGAGTTCATCTAATTGATATGGATTAGAGGATTGGCATTTGGCATAAAAACAATGAAACGCCATCCACACATTTTTCCCTCCATCATCAATGAAAATGATTGTCATTTGTAAAGTAGCCGCAATAGAGTCTCTAGAGTTCAGACTCAAATTCTCATTTCCCATTTCTGTCTCCCTCAATTATCCACATAAATCACATTAGGCCCAACCACTTTAGTCTTAATTCCATAATAAGTTTTCAATTGAAAGACCAGCTAACCAGAACCATGAAACCTTGATCACCAATGATTACAATTACAGGAAATTATGTGGAGTAACAAGTAATGATCATCTTAAGAACGATTAATCATAGACATTGTTGACATGCGCATGATTGTGGGAGATTATAATACCTTTCATTAAGAATACATAAATCACCATTTGAGCAACTAATATAGGCTAGAATTTCTCTTGCATTCACCCACTCATCTAACTCCTAACAACCAAACTAGTTTCCTTTACATATAGTCAAATAAAAGAGTAGATCAATACAGCGGTGATATTCAGTACGAAACGAATAGTACGAAAAACATTATAAATTGGAATTAATAACACTACACCCTTTTCCTTCGCTAGTTAAAAGTCACCACCCGCGCAGGTTTCGTCTCATACCAAAACTCATTTCCCAGATCAATAACATGGTTTTGTATTTATTTCGGGTGGCGCTTACCTTGTGCCATTAAGCATTTTCATATATAATAAGGAGCGAGGGGAATTGAATGTGCAACTTTTTAATAGCAAGCTTTGTTCGAGTGATGCTTACACAAGTTGGATCCAGGCTAACATAACACCATGTGAGGGAGAGGTATGGCAACTTCAAGCATTGAAATGGACATTTGATGCATCTTTGAATGGGAGCGAGAAGAGAGAAAGAGATAAGAGAATGTGTCAAACAATAAAAAGAGGTAAGAGAGACTTCTCTCGTCTCTTTCTCTTCTACCAAACACACCATTATACTTCGTACCGAATCCTTTCATACTCTGGCATTTAACTAATGGAAGCACATCTGCTGCTTCAATTTTCAATCTAATTAGGGAAATGCCTACATCATGTTATCCAAAACAGTAATTTGGAAAATTTAAGCGCGTAACCAAAAAGTGCTATTAGTTACTATTCTTGGAATGGAATCAGATCTAGACATTGGTTATCTGATTGTGATCGTATAAACCGATCAACACATGTGTTGTTGACTGAAAAAATCAAGTTGAAGGATTTATGCATTACATTTTTTAATTTTGATTTTGACAATCATACAAATATACAATAATTTTCAAAAGAGATGATAGTTATTTAATAGCACTTAGATGTAATAGTAGGGGTTTCTTCCAGCTTAACCAAAGTTATGAGTTCGAATTCAGTCTTAGGCATGCAACAGTGTTAAATCTCGAATACCCGATTTATATAAAAAAATAGATGGTAGTTCTATACAAACAGAAACTTGCAATCCCGGATTGCTACAGTGCTAGTTGCATTTTCTTCTTTATAATAAAGTTAGCCAAAAAGTATTTAAAAATAATTGCCTACTCCCTTCTATTTCTGCCACTTTGTAATTGAAGCCTCCAAAGAGATTGTATTTTATAATTCATAGCACTGAATAATAAAAGCACTCCATAATTAAAAATATATATATCATGGAATGGCGCAAACAAAAGAAGCAAGTGCAACAAAAGGCCTAGTTACAGTGGGTACTCTATGGAAATTGACTTCCATTAATTCACAAACTTCTGGTCATTCAAATTTGGATGCTATTCTCTTAGAAATAATCATCTGTAACTAAGCATTCATACTTTGATGTAATGGGAAAAAAGACTAATTACATAATGTTACAAACAATTTTCTACACTGACAAATAATTGAACTGAGCTTTTAATGGTTCAGTCCTCCTACTTGATTCTCCGGATGAACAAAATTCACATTACATTACATTACATAACATTATATCCACCTCGTCCCATTTGGAAAATTGACAGACTTATCCTTCCAAAGCGAACTCGATAGCTCCAGGTTGAAGAACAAGAGAAATTAACCTTTGATATACATAATATGAAACTTAGCATTGGAATGAATTTTGAATGACTATCCAAAGGCTGCCTGCATCCACTGCTATCAAGGACATTAAGATAGTATGGCTGCGATTTACTGACTTACCCAAGCCTTCAACCACATTGAAGCAATTAATTAATAAGATGCAAAAACGGGCAGCACAGTTTCTTGAGTTGCGAAAAGATGACTTGCTCACAAGAAGCTTGTTCCAAGAGACAGATCACCTAGATTGGAGAGAATTTGTGATCTTGTTGTTCCAATTTGGTTAGCAATTTCCAGCTGTTCATCCAACGGAAGCATTTCATAACTGTAAGAAAGCAGACCAATAAGGGATGTTACATTTCAAAACAAGGAACCATCAAATCCAATGAAATATACAAAAGATGTAAACGTCTGAAATAGATGAGTGCCAGTAATTGCAGTGTATAGTATAATGTCTGAAAAAGATAAATGTTAGTAATGTACAAAAGTCTCATACATTTTTTACGGCCATTAATTTTTAGTAGCAACCCACAATTCTTCAACGTGTTGAATAAATTACTTTTTTTTATCATTTTTATTAAGGCTCGATGTTTGATAGCATTTTCTCAATAGCGTATAACATAATGTCTGAATGGAATTTAAAACATACTTGCAAAGTAGCTCGCAGTCAACTATACTATCAGGGCCAGGACGATGGGCCTTTCCATTTGAACGGAACAGTCTAAAAGCTCTTGGATTTAGCCCAGCAACATGGGGAACAGCATCAACAAGCTTTTTCTGCAAAGATTGCAGTCTACGGAATGTGATTTCATCAAGAGGAGCAATGCAACCAATACTACCATCCAAGGTACCAAATAATAGGGCAAAACGATTAGTTTTATCAGAGCCTGGAGCAGAACCGCTTCGATCAGTGGATAGCATCTGCAACCTTAAGAATTTAGTCACATGGGCCCCAACATGAAATTCAGCTCTTGAAAGAAGCTTTTGTCCTTTCCAACTCTCAGACATCTTCGGTGCATAGTAAAAAATCTGCTTCCAGACATTACAACAGTTGTATATCTTAAATAAATGGCAAAAAAAAAAATACGCAAATAAACACAACAAACTAAACAATGATGATTAACATATAACAAAACAAAAGTCGCCAAGATGAAGGGGCCGGCTTAGTTATTAGTCAGGCAGGCTGTCCCTTACACTGAAATGAAACTGGAAAAGGTGCATATCTAATCTGCCAGTACAGCTTAAAAAGAATTGGTAGACAGAAGCTGAATAAACATGCAGGTATATTAAATATCATCTTGGAAAACCTAATCTTTTGATTTAAAAAATTATTTTTTACCAATTATCTTTTGAAAGGAATAAACTCATCACAACAAACAAATTGAAATAATATATAATACAATCTTGACGCAAACCTGGATATTTTTTTGATCATCTGATACCATGAGACTCAAAGTACTTCCATCAATCAAAAATTCTGTTGCAAAACAATCAAGAGAACCAAAATCCTTGGCTAATAAGCTAAGTTGTGCACCCTGCTCTTTCCAACTAAGAAAATATATGCTTTTGTGGACGTCGCCAATAAGTATGAAGTTCTTTACCTACAAAATCAGTAATAACTATTAACCAAAAGAGAGAGAGAAAAGTATCCCTTTGATTACGTAAACTATGAACACAACATTTCTAAATAACACTTTAGAAACTTTAATTCAAGGAAAGCAAATTTGGGAAAAATAAAAATAGATAAAAATAGTTTATATTGGCTGCATTGCTCCATAATTAAAAACATTTGAAGAAATATCACTTACAATATTTAAGCTCACAACATGTAATGGTGGCACATCAAAAAAGGCAATACCATTCAACTCAGTGCCAGTCCACTTATGCAGAATAATTTTTGGACCAGATGCTATTAATAGATGACCCTGAAGTGAGGCCAAGGCAGATATAGCACCTTTTAATTCTTTTGAGTACACCTCTGAAACCTGTAAAGAACACTGGTATCTATAATGATGTCCGACTTAAGACATTCTCCAAATTTAGAGTAAAGAGACAACATTTTTCCCCAAAGACATACCAAAGCTTGTGGATTATCAGTATCTTTCCCCAGAGAGAACAAGAGGATACGTCCCCTTGCAGCAACATCCTCTCCTTGCACGAAAGCAGTACCAACAGCTAAAAGTGTTTCATTTTCTTTTGAGGATGAATTCTACAATGAAGATAGATTTTACAGAGAAGTCAATTGATAATAACTTGATACTGACTTGATCGAAAGACTAAACATCAATCCATAATTGTAGGGATACATATACTCAATCCTAAATAAATAGGGAAAACAATAAACAAATATAATAAGAAAAATAGAAATTAATCCTAGGAGATAATATAAAATATGCTAAGAGTGAAAACTAATCCTAGAAGATAAACCAAGATGTTCTAGCATAATATAAAGATATTATGAGATATTATTTTATATTCTAACAAAGCATTCAGCTTGCTTTGAAAACCGAAGTAAACAATTTACCATCAGTGTAACCATCCTCACAGTAAGAGCATTTTCTGAAAATTGCATAGGTATTGTTGCCTTTGTTTGCCAAGGGCCGCCAGATTTTTCCGGCTCCATAATACGAACCTCAAATTCATCGATAGTATAAAAGCGGTTTTGTTCATCAGAACTCAAATTTGGACTCTCAGTCTGAAGGCTGCCATCTTGATCAACCAAAGCAATAATTTGATTTAGTGGCTTAGGAACCTGATGAGAATGATTAAAAAGTTGCATTACTTCCTGAATCAAGAACCCATGACACAGAAATAAAAAGCAAAGGAAAAAGAAAAAAGAGTTGTCACTTATAAATTATAATAATAAACAAAACCAACAGTCCAAGCCATCCAGATGATTAAGAATATCAAAATAAGATAAATTTGATAGGAACCGCTCCATATCTATCAAAATTACCAGCCATTCCTAATAACATAAATATTGCAATGAACCACTGATGGCGTAAAAATGCAATACCAAATTAACAAAAAAAAAAGGAAAGTGACCACTCGGACCCATAGTTCACTCCTACCTGCCGGATCCTTGCCGCAGTTCAAAGGCATATATTAATGTCCGGCAATACATATGCATCCCATTACACGAGTGATTCACAACAACAAAGTACTGAGGGGATATAGAAGAGGGAAAGTAGAGAGAAGCGTAGAAATTGGAGAAAGATCCCTCGGAAGGCCAAATATCTACAGGCGAGAGGGCATGGCACGAAAAAATCAAATTGGGTTCCTCAAGCCTTTTAATATTTTCTCTACAAAAGCGAGCCCCCATTTTGATTTTAAACGGTGAATGCCCATACTCCTCCCTTCAGATTACTAAAATTTTCGTCACTGGGAAATCCTTCTACCAACATCAAATGGCGCTGTTACTCTCCAAATAGAGGAATTGGAAATTTCTGTAGTTTTTCTTGTACTTGAGGTGAAAACACAATGTATTGCTATCTTCCTTTCTACATTTTTTCCACTATGTAATTGTTATGTATCAGTAATCGTGCCGGGGTATTGAAGTAACAGAATGGAAGAATGATTAACTGTTTCATTGATGACGAGCTGTTACAGTTAGAGCCCTTATATATGAGGTGCTCTTGTGAAAGGGAAAGACTGCTCAGGCAGTTACAAGATAACAATGGTTCTAACAGAATGAGTAAACTTAACAAAGATAGACCAACTGTAGTTACAAACTAATGACTGAATATTAAAACTAATACTCTCATAGATGGGGCTTGTTTGTTTCATAAAAGATAAAGTTTTGAGATTAATTTGATGAATTTATGGAAGAGTAAAGTTTAAACAATTCAGCACACCATTTGCGATTTAAAAAAAAAAATCACCCTCAAAGGACAGAGGATTGAATAAAAACATGAAAAGCTCGGAACGAGAGAAGTGTGAAAAACTGGCTATGGAAACTGATTCACCACAGAGGGAAGTTGCAATTGCTGGAAGCATGAAAAGCTGCAAAAAATAATCCATGATTGTTCTTTTTTTATCGGTTTAATACAAAGGTCCATCTTTCAACAACAAGAAATATATGCACAGTTAAAGAACACAATTTACTAATCAACATACACACAAATGGAAAATGAAAGTCCAAAATTAGTTTATGTAATCTAAATTCATAAATTAATACTCGAATCATGAAACATTTTCTGTTCAAGATTCTAATTTTGTCGTTATAATTCAATATGTAATAGATACAACCATGTAACCCCATCAATTATGCTCTTGAATATTGCTAGCAATTGAAAAAGACATATATTGATACTCACAGGATATGAGACAATAAGTGGATACAAATTCTTCTCTGCATAGTAAGTTACTTGATGCGGAGTAGCTTTTAGGGGAATCTAAGGATGATGACAAAAGTTAGAAAATATCATATAAATATCGTAGAAAATTAAGGTTATAATATGAAAAGGAGACATTAAAGAAAAGGAAAAGAAAAAACCCACTTTCTGTACAGGCCAGTAGCAGTCATAGTTTGAGCCAGAAGGCAATTGGCATATCTTCAAAACACCCTATAAGAAATGTACAGAAAGTAAAAGTCAGTCACAATTACCGATTTGGTTTGTGATAAACTATCCATAAAAGGAAAGTGTAACCCTGTACCTGAGACGTAACATATATGAGGCCATGATTGCAGTTTACATTGTGAAGGACAGTAAATGCAACAATAGACCCATCACATAGCTGTCACAGAAGAAACAGTAAGATAATTGTCAACTTTCTTCTACAACACTATTAACTATTAACAAAATGAATATTCTTAGTTTTACATACAAAATTCAAGTTAAAATGCAGCCATCAATTGTGACGGTTCAAGCGTCATATGCAGTTTAATCAATAAAACATATCACAACTTGTACGATCAATACCATTCACAATTGGCAGTAATGCCTATTCCAGAGCCTACTACACCAAAAGCCAGCCAAGGTCTTACTGAGGACTACCAGAAAACATGAAACCCTCATCAACAAAGGTAAAATACTATCTTTAAAAAAAATAGATCGAGATAAAGATAAAATAAAACTACATGCATCCATCCAATGTGCATAACTTTAAAAGCTGTGTGAATGTTATATTGAGATTAAGATGACATTTCAAGAAAAGCCCATGGTGTGTGTCTTTGGCTAATAACATATCTAGGATGCTCTTCACTACTACACTGCTACAATCTTAATTCATAGAATGAGCTTTAGGTCTAACTCAACCAACAAAACTGGCTTGTAAAGTTGATAATTGCCCAAGCCTAATCAGCACTCCTTAGGTTATACCTCCAGTCAATGTGAGACTTTCAACAAAGATAACACTAACAAGATAAGGATGCATGTTAGAGGAGAGGAAAAACGTGAGACCATGAGTAAATGTGTTTCAAGAGAAGACTAAAATACATATACTAGTAAAGTAATAATTACATCATTCTACAATTTGCTTAAATATACTAAACTTAGATCTCAACACTCTCCCTCAAGCAGGAGTATATAAGTCATATGCACTAAAAATATTAAGGTGTTCAGGAGTCATGCAACTTGCAAAGACTTGGTGGACACATGCTACCTAGCTAGCTAGCTAATAATTTGAATTCATAAAGTGAGTGATGATATTTTCCAAATATATGCATATGTTCTAGATCAGCAAACAACAACCAAGATGGTGGTGTTAAAGTCAAAGAAAAATTTTCCGGCAACAGCAGCAGTAGTCAAAAAGCTATGTGAAACTCACTCGAAAAATGCATAGTGGAGGTGGGAAATCAAAGTGAAACACGGGTTCTGAAAAAGAACCAAAAAAAATCACTGGTGGATGGATCCACTAGGTAAACATGTATTGGGGTTAGCTCTAACCAAGCTTTAGATATCATGGTGGGAGAGGGGGAAAATGGGAGAGCATATGAGTGAATCCTTGTTTCAATTACATTGTGTGTGTGTGTGATTGTTATAGGAAAAATCTTTTTTTATAGACTTTTTCCTCTTATTTGTACAGATTTTATTTTCTCTTGGATAGCCTTTTTAATATAATTTGTGAGCCTTGATCTATACATTGTAGCCTTTTGGCTTTGTACACTTGAGAATCAGAGAATAATATTCAGTTTTCTCCATATTTCAAGTGTGAGTGTGTGTGTGTGTGTGTGTGTGTGTGTCTGTGTAACTAGTTACATGATTCTACCTACTGAATACAATTTACTTATATACATTATTTACAAATACTTTAACATAGATAAGCCTTGAACAACCTGTTAGAAACTGGTTCTCAATAGAACAGAATCTGTTTTATTGATGAACAGAATCTGAAATTACAAACCAAATTCACACAATAGTTACAAGAATGATCTCTAAAGAGTCTCTAGTCTCTCCCAAGCCCCAATCTATTCCCAAATGATCAGATAACTGTTCCTAGGACAGTTTGCCTTATTTAAATACAATCCAATAACTGCCAAATAACTACCCTACACTTAATAATAAATAATAATAAAACACGCAACCAGAATAATACTTATAACTGTCAGTAACTGCCCTGCGCCTCTGCCCCGGTGCGTAACTGCCACTGCGCCTCTGCCCAGGTGCCTGGTGCCCTACACAAAGCATCAGCCCACTGCCACAGTGTCTGCAGCCTCATCCTGGGCACTTGCACCTTGTCCTTCAGCCTGGGCACCTGCGCCTTGTCTCTTCCTTCTTCTCTCATAAACATTTCTAATAAGAGGTCTAACACAACCGTATCATAGTTTATTGCAAAATAGTGTATCAGCTCACTAGGGGTAAATCATGTCATAGGTAGCAGATACTCCGCCTTCAATCACATGAAATTAAAGGCACATAAGTATAACATACTATTTCAGAAGTGTTCTACGAGCCAAATAACCAACAAATATTAGGCCATATGTAAATCCTGACAACTGATGATTCCTAATAACCAATTCGTAGCTACAAACGTTATGGAAAGTATGGCCTTAGTATACTTCGAAAAGCATAGATTTTATTGCACTTGTCTCGTGCAAGTTTATTGAACACACTACTTGAAGTTAAGAAAGCAATGTACATTTGAAAAGTCACATTCCAAACCAGTGTTTTTAAACCCGGACCTAATTGGAGCAGATATGCATGTGACCCAGTATGACCCGAATGGTTTTGTGGTCGAACCAGAGGCTCGGTCGATTGGACCAGCAAACTGATGGGTTCGAGCAATTTTTTTTTACTGCAAAATGACATTATTTTTAATAATGATGTGGTCATGCGGTTAAACTAGTGACTCACTTGTCCGACAAGTGACCCACTGACCCAATACCTTGACCAGGTCGATGTCCGGCCCAGGTTTAATAATGCCATTCCAAATCACCCAAGAACATAGGTAAAAGGCCATTGCATTATATCACAACCAAATGGAAAAGCCCATAAATATAGTTATAGACATAGATATAGTTACGTAAAGAAGAATCTGTTCTGACCTGTGGATGAACACGAAGCCGTTCTCTCAACACCATAACCCAAGCCGGTCTTGACCCTGATAGGAAGAATCCTTCATGACTACCAATATTCTTGAAAATATTAATTTGTAGACAAGGTGATCCATTCGATGTCTCCTCCCTGGCATGTGCATCCAAGGGCACACGAGCAAATCTCAAATTTCTAAGCCTAGAAACACTATTACTGCTAAGGCCAACAGACCCACCAGCTAATACTGAATCCTCAACCTTGGAAGTACCATCTGGACTTTCATAAAGGTAAGCATGGTAACAAAGAATAGTTCCATCGCTCAAAATCCCACAAAGAAATGGGCGGCTGTGCTGTCCTGACCATCTCTGCATGGCCAACTCCACAACCTTCATATTCAGTACATTTTCCTTCCTGCCTTGGCCAACCACTCCATCAGAAACTCTATCCCCCTTTTGAGAATCCTTCGGCACCTCTTTCATCAGTGCATCAGCAAGATGGTTCTTTCCAGACACAAAATTTTCCACGGAAAAAACACAACTAAAATTGGGCACATCAAATATTTCAAGGTTACCACTTTCATAACAAATAACACAATAAATATCCCCATGGTCCTGAGCTGCACCATCTGTGCCATCAATTGCCTCACCAACACCAGTAGAAAGCCACGCATCAGTACTTGTCTTCCTTAGCCATGGCTCGGGTCCTTTATCATGGTACAGTGTACATGAAGAAACTGGTCCCTTTGAGCTCTCAAATGAAGCTGGAGAAGATACAGAAATGGTGCAGGTACTAGGATCTGTAAATTAAAATGAGTAAGGAAAAAAGAAAACCGTAGAGGGACAAGCAATTAGATACTAGACTACCACTCAGAAGCATTTATAGATGCTTGCACTATGTTCTCAGTCCAATGTCAGTCTAACATGAGTAGTGCAAGTAATAGAATTGCTATAGTCAGAAAAAATAAAAGAATAAGGACATACTAATTGTGAGTAAACAATAATTTATTTGGACAAAGATACTAACCAAAAATTTACCTCCAATCAAAAGTCGTATACTTCCATCACTCATTCTAAGCAAAACATATGGATCAGCTATGGAAACTGATAACGCCAAAGCACTCTCAGATCCATGATTAGATTCTGAGTTAGAAGCGCCAAAGCTTACATCTTGAGTCATGAATGAACCATCTAGAATTCGAGCACCACGTTCATAGACTTGAATAACTCGACGTCTATCAACAAAACCAGGACTGTATTAGTTCTACCTTATAGTCTTAATTTGGAATCAGTAGAACGGAAAACTACGACAACAATACATGTCTACAATGACTTAAAGAAAACATGACATTCAACGAGGTAAACCATGACATACAATAGCGATATAAATGGTAAAGATTAAAACAGCAACAATAGCGAAACCTTCTACCACTAGGTAGATTTGGCTGCATCTATCAAACCTCATACTGTCTAGTCATGGACCATGTTTAAAGATAGTCCTTATTATAAAGAACAAAACCCTAATTCAGATAGACCAAGAAATTACATTGGAATCTATTTTTGTAATAAATACTCGTGAGGTTGGTCAAAATAAATAAATAAATACTCGTGAGGATTGAGTTTGTTTCCAGAACTACCGCTTATATGAAATGGTGTATAATTAATGAACCATCTCACTTGTGTAGAAAATAAGTGTATCGTCAATAATACTTAAGTCTCACTTTAAAGGACAGAATTGGAAATCAGTAAATATTGCATTAGAAAATTGATGTATCTTTCTTCTTTCTTATAATAAGGACTGAAGAAAATGACTCTTTTGTTCCTTATAAAAAGGACTGGAGGGAGTACCGTTTAAATCCAGATATCTCAAAATGGTTTCTCTTTGCCTCTAAGTATTGGACTATTAACCATCTAATCCACTCTCTATCATAAGAGCAATATGAAAATCAAAGTAGAGATGGAGATTGGAGACTCACCTTCCAAATAAATTCCCTGCAGCAAGTGTTTTTCCTTGAACATAATAGTCAACACTTTCAGTAACCTCACTCAGAAGATCAGCTGTTTCAAGAACCTAACCATAACAGTCCAAAAAACAAGAGACGTCGTAACTTTGTAGGTAAAAAAAGTACCAACACCATTTATTTTCTAAATTTTGTGTCGAGAAATTCCACTGAAGTGCCGGAACGAAGAAATGTAGCACAGAAACTTAAAAATGGACATTGGAAAAACAGGAAAAGAAAAAAAATAAAAGAGGAGTGAAGAAAATAAAAGAGAACATATAAATAAAACAAACAAAATAAGCAAGAAACAAGCTAAGATGAAATTCAATGTAGCCAACTTTAGGAAAACTTCTCCCACTTCTGGATCCTTTCTCAACATGGCACAATAAACAAAGTCTCCTACAATATGGGACTTCCACAATATAAATTGGTACATAAACAACCCTGATTTTAAGTCCCATCCCCCCCCCCCCCACCCACCCACCGATTTGAGTAGAAATTCTATCCACAAAGAGCATGAAAATCAACACTTTTTGAACAAATTTATGAACTATGGCTTATCCTTCCAAGATTGAATGAACTAAAAGAAATTACCATAGTACGAGCCTCCAAACTTATAATAAGGTATGCATGATACTCATTGTCATCGTCACCAAGCTTAGAAGAGTCGGCATTAAGAGAACGTGTGCTCTTATGATAAACAGTCCAAATTCCTTTGCAGCCAGGAAGTTCAACCTGAAATTATGCATTATGCAATAAAATGGTGATTGTTCCATACAGCTTTGGAAAATTTTGTCCCTTTGTTCATAAAAGAACATATAGGCCATTCAGTAAACTGCCATGAAATAACTAGAAAGTGTAGTACATTACAATCAAGTATTTGATGTATCTGAAAACAATGGATTTACGTTACCATCTTACTGATATAGTACTCAAAAAAAGTGCTAATAGTTTTTCGCATGAATGTGCAAAGAAACTTCAAATATAAAATTTGAAAATTATAAACATAAACATCAACCATCATCAACATAATGAAAACCTATCCGTCCAATAAAAACCATGACAAACCTCAGTAATCACTTCTGGGCGAATCGACTGCCGAAGAACACACAGAGAGCCATTCTTTCCATGACCAGAACAACACACCTACATAGTGGCTAAAGATGTGTGAAACAAAAAATATTGAATAGTTAAACAGAATCATGATGAATACAATGGGCTTTAAGTCATGCTTAATGAAACATTAAAACAATATAATCAGGTGCTGCATAGGCCTCCTTTACCCCCCCCCCCCCCCCCCCCCCCGGGCTGCTACCCCTTTTTTCTAAGCCCATTCCAAGCAAATTAATATGATGCCTGGATTAAATTACTCACAGTAACAAGTAATAACTAAAAAATACTGACCAATTCATAGTTACTTTGTTTAGCTATCCCTGTAGCATTTGCATCAGCATTTATTCTTACACCGTATGAGAAATCTTTCAATGGACCAACATTAATCAATGAATCCCTCACTGCAAATGAGAAGGATTTCTGCAGTCAACATATAACTAGTTCAGTAAATTTAATACACCTAAAAAATTCAGAAAATACTACAATAAAGTTGTTGAAGAATTTATTGACGAACAAATGAAAGATGTTACTTCCTCTGTGCATAACCAAATACTACCTGTGCTGATTCTGTTCTATTTGGAGCAGAGCCATACAAGGAGAGCTCCTCACCACTAACCATATCTTGCAAGGCATCAGAAGGTGACCTCCGCAATCTCTTTGCAGAAGAAGCATCTATGTCAAAATCACCAACCTATATAATTGCAGGAGTGTGTTAAAAATGACTTTACAGTTAGACCATAAAGGTAACAAATAAAGATAGCAGGGTCTTTTCTCGATAAAAATTAGTAAACCAAAAAATAAGAAACTTCAATTTAACAATTTGCATATATTGCAAGAAATAAATATCTATCAAAAGGTATCAGAAAAATTATACGCACCTCTTCTTTTAGATTGGATGAAAAAACTGACGCAACCGATCCACAAGAAAATTGCACCAGCATACTGTCTCCTAATCGACTGGCGAGGAAAAACATAGAATTTCCGATTGTCGCAATGCCCTGAAAAATTTGCAGATACACAAGAAAAACTCAATCCGGCTGATTTTGTAAAGGCCAAACCGTCAGCAAGACTTTTCAAACTTACAGATGACAGAACTGAAGCTTTTGACTTCGAAAGATCAAGTCTCTGCACAACCCTGAAAATTAGGATTCAAGAAATATTTGTTGGGTTATGCTTTAAGGAGGTTCAGTCACAAAAGTACTTTGTAATGTTTTGAGCATATTAAAGAGCACTAATGGTTGCAAATTGCAATAGAGAAAAAAATAAGAAACAATCTTACTCTCTTCTTCAATCATCTTGTTTACCCAACAATTCTTAAAATTAATAAGCTTCTACCTTAAAAGCTATAGACGAAAAGTTAATAACTCCTGAAATTGAAAAAAATTATTATAAAAATGTTGAGTGTAGGAACCAACAAGGCCTTGGGTTGCGATACCTCATTTAATTTCTCAATAGTCTTTCATTACATATATATATTTTGAAGCATAGGCGTAGCAGAGGACCTTTTTATATTTAATGAAATGTAAAATATTAGAGGTTTAGTTAGGTACAGTTTTATTGTAACTGAGTGTATTACGCATGTGCAGGCTCAGCAAAGTTTGTTATGCTGAGCTGGCAAGTTAGTTATACAAACCACTTGTATAAATACCTCACTGACTCTGTTTAGGGTTCTACAAATCATTCAGAATCATGAGATCTAGAATTCTCTGATCTTATCATTGAATGAGGATTATATGTGTGTATTTTTATATTATTTCATGATTTCTATAAATGCATTCATGACTCTAACACACGAGTAAAACACACCGCACATGAATGAATTTTTAATTTTCATGAAAAGATATTAGTATTAATATCTAACTAAAACACTATTGGTATTTAAATTTTAGAGTGAAAATATATTATAAGCAAATTGAATATTTCACAAGAAAGAACACTAATACATAAATTACTCTAAATGAATATTTTAATAACAACTATACATTAATATAACCTTTTGCCATACAATATATATTTTAAATACTTCTATGCGTTATTTGGACCAAATGCATACTTTGCAATGGCATGACTCCACTAAAGTGTGTTCATTAATGTTTACTGTTGATGTCGTTAAACACTAGAGTATGTGATGAAGAACCCAACCATGAATGCTGATGGGGTTTGTGCCGAAAGATACAGTACATGCATTGTACTACTATTAACACTGTACATGGGATGCTTCTGATGTGGTATGCTCATTAACAATATACTACCAATTATCTATTTATTATTGAATATAAAAATACACTACATCCATTGTGCTACCAGAAACATACAGCAAATAAATTATTCTATAAGCTTTCTCAACAGATGTGAGTCCATGTGCATGGCACGGGTCAAACACTCTAGCGACAAAAGAAAGAGACAGACTTAAGTCCAGTTTCAACTAGAGAATGTTTGATAATTTACAACGTTGAAAATAGAACACTAACACTTTCTCCTTCCCAAGAGTTAATCTAAATCTAAAGCATCTACCTTTCAATCACCTAAAATTCACACAAGACCCACAACGAAAAGAGTAATCTAAATCTAAAGCGTCTACCTGTCAACCACCTAAAGTTCACAGAAGACCCACAACGAAAAGAATGTGTACAAGGGAGATGAAAAAGGACGAGCAACATACCTTCCATCATAAATAAGAGTAAGCAATAACAGTTCACCAGTTTTTGTTGACAGCAGGGCTACATCACTCAACAACCAAGTTGCAATGGCAGCATCGAGTTCCACATTGAAACTTGACCTTGGCATCTCCTGGCTGAAATTAAATTGATAATTAATAGAGCTTAAAAATAAATAAAAAATCACAGATGAACAAAGAGGCAAACAAAAAAAAGGGCACACCAGCAACATCGCAACAATTTTAACATAAAAAAGAACTAGGACATGTGAATAAAATATAATTTGTAAAAGAAAAGACCATCGGGGTTATAAATATATAAACCAAAATACAATAGGAAAAAGTAAATAAATGTGTATCATAAGGGGAAGTCAAAACATCGCATGAAAAGAGAGGGGTACCGTATGCCAATTAATGGTTAAATTCCAAGCCCTTATTTTTCTTTTTCTTTTCTTTATTACAAAGAGTACAAGACAGAGGGAGAAAGAATCCCCACCTACTATCAAGCGAAACAGCATAGCTGTTCAAGGCCAATGCACATGAAGCGGACTGCAAAAACAACCTTCATAATTAGATTATTGCCTATCTCTTTCCTAAACCAAAAAGTAAAAAATGTGGGAATAAAAACAAAGACGCGCACAAAATCTATTCAAATATCTTTCAAATTTATAGAAATGGAGCAGACACTGCATACTTATGCCAAAGAAACACGTGTACCTGACTGTGATAATGAATAGTGTTCGCACCAATTACAAGAACACCACCAATTGGCGACGGAACTGCAAGAAGCTTGTAGGCATCATGGGGGAGACTCTAACAAATGAATATGGGAAACAAATTTAACAAAACAATTTAAATCTTAAAAAAGAGCACAGAATCACTGACGAAATATCATTCAAAATATTATAAATTCTCCGTGTACACATTAATTATTAATTATCTATTTACAAAACAGATCTTACATGCAAAAAGCAAATTGTAAACAAAAGAAGATAACATAACATAATAGACACTATTTACGTGCCAATTCGTTTACCTATTTATGGGCAAGCAAAGCAAATTATTAAAAGAAAAACAAAAAGCTAATGCAAAACAAATGGATAGCAGTCACCAATGGGATGGTTAAGTAAAGAAGCCATAACTTAAAATACTCCCGCTTATCCTTTATACGGAGTGGGAAAAAAAAAACCATTAAAATCTTCCATTTTGACTGTCATTTTTACTGAATGGTCTTTTGTTAAAGTGCCATCTAGGCATCCACAATGAACTTACAACAGCTGACCAAATAAGCGGGTGCTGCTTCAATGTTGTGCTGATACTAAGCGCTGATATCATGCAAGTATGATGCTTCCATGAGACACGTCCGGCCCAAGTAAGCTCACGTTCATGTAGGATCACCATGACAGGTTCAATATAGCCTATACAATTAGTTAAGTCAAATTTAAAAATACTCCTCAGATAAAATATAACACAAACTCAGGTACATTAATATTTTTTCAGCCAAATAAAGTAGATAAGAAAATCATGAGATAGAAGCAAAGCTACAGATTTGTTATCTTTTGACTTGTGTTTATTTTTTTTAAATAAGTTTTGACTTGTGATTATGGTTACACTATATTCATGTCAATTCAGATCTGTATTCAGAAACATGACTAATTTTATTCAAATCATAAAAAAGACCAGATAAGGAGGAGAGAAATGAATTTAAGAAACATATCATTTTAGCTTAAACAACAGTCAATATTCTTAATACGCTCAGGCACAATAAATGCTGATGTAGGTCTATGTTTCACGCATCAGAAGTTTGAACCTTGTATTTGAATTAGAGAAAAGTTAGTATCTTTCTTTAGTGCGTGAATGGGTTGGCATTCTTGCATGTATATGACCAACTCTATTATTATTATTATTATTATTATTATTACTATTATTACTACTGTACTACTACTATAATTATTATTAACAAAGAATTGATGTAAATTCAGTTGTGCTAGAAATGAAATCCAGAGATTCCAAGTTCTGATTTATCATTTCTCTCCAAAAAAAACAGCAAAGTGACATATGCAATTAACTTCTCTCTTTTATAAAAGTTAATATGTCAACTGTAACCTCCAAACGTAGGAATAAAACTTTTGCACCCATACTGAGCGTGAAGAAAACTGGAGCCTGCCAACTGGAGCATGAAATTTCTCCTAAATTTCATGTGATTTCTGTCATTTCTAGTGAGCTCTCCAAACTTATTACCTATGATAATGATATATTTTCCAGAGATGGTTTAATTTTCTCCTTTGAGCATAGATCCCATTTTCTCCCCCCAAACCACACTAAAAAATTTCTCTTATCTTCACAGAAACTTCTACTTAAATAATTCATTAACATACATGTTACTTGTAACAGATATGATTCCATTTCATCATAAATTTAATCCGAACTCCATATCCTAAAAATTTGCATTTATATATCATTACCATTTAAAAATACATATGAAAGTCGCAAAATGGTAAGTTGGTAACAAATAATACTCTGATACTCACCATGAACAAATATAAAATCTTTTATGTGCCTCATATCCAAATCACGCATATTTATCATATAAGATGAGTCGATACGAGCAGCAACTGCACCTCCAGAAGCCGATGCATCATCCTCCCCAACTAAACCAGAACCAGTCTGACACCAAAACAAAAAAGATTCCTGAAGTCAGGTGGATTACAGTTAATGAAATGATCGTTCAATAAATCACATCTAATGTTCATTCAATAAGATTCTTGAAGTCAAGTGCATTACAGAATACAACACTAAATTATAACAATTTTTCTGCAAAGGCATTCTAGCTATGGTGTTGCTTCTGTAACAGAAATACAGGTGGCATATCCTTCCACAGGCAACCATTCAAAAAAGGAAATGTGACAGATCTGTGAAGTCAAGAATTAAAAGTTTAACAAGGAAAATATTGTTTTAACAAGTCGAAATATTAGGACGATTAAATGTAATGGCTCAAAAAAGTCTCTCTCACTGATCTTTAGTTTTGTAGTCAATTAAATTTAGAATAACTCCACGAGTACACACCCTTGCAGTATGAGATGCTATGTTTTTTTATCACTGTATTAACATAAGACGTAATTTTGCTTTCACAATCCAGGATGTAGTTGCCTGGGTCTTTGAATTTGTTACAAAGAGATGGAGTGAGGCTCTGTTTCCTGTTCAATATTAAGCTTCTAGATTTTTAAGCTAGTACTAGCAGAATTAAGATTGTTTATACCATACTATGGTAATAAAAAATCATTAACAAAAAAATAGGTGGCCTAGTGATGTCCCCAGGACCCTTTTCTGGTTCTATGTTAATATGCCTAACTAAACCAGGCAAGCAAAACAAAAAAGCTTAGAAAGGAGCAGCATGATAAGAAACTATCCTTAAAAAAATTCTGGTATTTCTCTCCAACCAAATACACCAAATCACTGCATGCTAGCAACACAGCAAAGGTACCTCGTGGTCCTCGCCATCTTACTCCTCCCAAAACCACTAATATGGCATATGAGATATTACACCAAAACCCTCTCCAGAAAAGATCAGCAGTTGTTTCAAGGGAGTTGCATTTTCATATATTCACAGAGAATGGGCATGTCAGGACACTTGGTTACTTCTTGTTGACCTGACTCTTACTAGTAAGTAGTAATTTCTTTTTTACGCATAACAAGGCAAAACGGAAATAAGATACTATATTAAATAACAAATTGATGAAGTGTAGAGGATAAACCTGAGTAGTCTTAAGAATTATCATTTGCAAATCATAGACAAGAACTCCACCACATCTGCCTTGAGGATCAACCTTTATCACCGGACCTCTTGCAAATTGTTCTTTGCCTCTTCTCAAATGAAGCCATTCGGGACCCTCAAAACAATGCAAAGAACTAGAAAATATAAACCAAGTTAAAAGATAACAGATAAGTCTAATTCTGTAGACAAGTATAAGATAACACCATTTTAAGCGACCAGAAGCCACTCCACTCTGCATAGGCACTATAACCAATGCTATAGTACGCTATTAATAACACTGGGTGAAATCATGGCTTCGTTCAATTGGTTCCAGCACGAGTGAGACGGAGTGGGAGAGGAGCAGCCCTAATGCTGTTCTAGTGTTTTTTTAATTGCAAAATTCTAAAACACTCCAACCTAAAAGCCCCAACGTTTAGATTTTAAGGGGTTGTTTGGAATTTTTGGTCACATTCAGTTGCGGCACTATAGCGCACTATTGACTACACTAAAAAAGCAAGCAACCATGAGAGACAAATTTAACACTACAAATATAAAGCTGTCCTTAAATGTCTGGCATAAGAGACGCCCGCACAACACTATCGAACGCATATTTTTCCGAAGTTACCTCAACTCCCTTTTTATTTAAAAGCCCTTTCCTAAGTTTCAGTTAGCAAAAGTGCAATGCCAAATTTTATACCAGTAAGTACCTAATTTAACATCCCAAAAGCACATTCATTCAAATGCTGATTTGAAAACACCCACTCACCTAGTATGGAGTCCATGAATAGAATCATCATACTCTAGAACTGAAATCTTTGCATCTTTGAAAGTTAAGATGATAGAATCTCTCCCCCTAGACGCATCACCACCCCCAATGCTCATCACAGCCATGCTTTCAACATTGCCATGCAACCTGAATCACAAGCATAAGATAGAAACCCAAATCAAAAATTAAATTCATCAATGAGGCCCACAAAATCATCTCTAACTAAACTTCCACAATGTACCCCATCAAAACATTCAATTATATAGAACTCCGTTTTTGAGCTAAAACTTTTATTACGAGCTTACTTTCAGCACAAAAGTTTCCACACTTAAAACACTCCATTTCAAACTCATTTTTAACCAAATTTATTTTTGTAAAATCAAGCTTCCAAATGCCCATCCAAACACATGATAAATCCACAATATTCTCCATCAAATCAACCAACTCCATAACATAAAAAATTTTAAAAAAACACAGTACAGTCCACAAAGCGCCCTACCAAAATCAACAAATTACACCAAAACAAATTCTCTATTTCACATCAAACAATTGAAGCTAACTGAGAAAAGCTATATATACATGTGCTGACTGTACATCAACTGAGAAAAGTTAACTCTAACTAATTAACCACAACTAACTACCCTAACTAAGGGCATGTTTGGATAAACAACTTAGTTAAGTGCTTATGGCTTAAGCGCTTATCATATAAATGCTTATGCATAAGCTATTTATTATATAATAAATGATAAAATAATGTTAGACTATTTTTTTTGACAAGAATGTTAAAATATTTTTCTTTACGCCATATTCTGTTCTCAAAAGCTATCTTGGGGAGCTTATGGAAATTAGTTGAAAACAGCTTGTGAACATGTCATAAGCTCTCCCAAACAGTCTCACAAGTGCTTACGTCAGTAGATAAGCCCAAATAAGCCGATCCAAACGGGTCCTAAATACAAACTAACTAAGTACAGCAGAATTCTAATCACTTGATAACCGTAAGAATAAACTCTCAATTTAGTCCCTAAAGTATTATTCTTTATCTTATTTCGTCACAAAACTATGAAACCCTATTAAATAGTCCTAAATTGACAAACCAGATAAAAGAGAGAGTGATACTTTAGGAACAAAAGTGAGAGTTTATTCTAACTATAACAACAAACCTGTAGTGGCAAACAAGCTCAAGAGAAGCACCAGAAATGCCATCAAGGACTTGAGAATCAGCAGAGGATTTTGAAGTTTGATCTTTAACTCGAACAATATAGACCTCAAGGATGTTAGCGGCGGTGATAACGAGATTTGGAAGAGGACCAAGGTCACGAGACTGTGGGGTCCACTCAGAATCAAGGTCATCGTCGGGTTGAATAGGAGGAATGCGAGGGACGAAATCGGCGCGAGAATGAGTGAGGAAACCGGAAGCGCAGTTTTCGATTCCGGTTGGCCATTGCATCATCTTGTATGCGGCGAAACTCATGGTGAATTTGGAGATGAGAAGTTGAATAGGAATGAGAATGTGTTTTGGGGAAGCTTAAACCCTAAATTAGGGTTTCGCTTTTGAGTTTGGCGGGAGTGAGAATTTTTCTGATTCTTGGTTTTCTATATCACACACTCATTGTTTGTGTTTGATGACACCTCTCTAATCTACTACTGGTAGATGGTGCAAAGATTAATAGTTTGTTTGGTTTAGGGAAGAAGATGAGAGGAAAGAAAGGTAACGGGGAAGTAAGAAGAAGGAAAGAAAGGTAACGGGGAAGTGAAAAGGAGATTTTGATTGTTTTGTGGGGAAGAAAGTGGGAGGAAAGAAATGAAGAAACCTTTTATTACTTTGTTTGATTGAATAAATAGAGAGAGGAAAGGAGAAATATTGTTGGGAAATGACACAATACCGAAAATAAAAATAATATCATGTAGTAAAGGGAATAGAAATAGTACTCACGGAAATAAAAATGTACAAATATTTATTCAGAAGAAAATAAATCAAAAATATTAAATAAATTTAAAAAATTAATGATGAGAGTGTTGCTCAGTTCTATTTTGCAAGTCACAAAATTGTTTAAGTTAATATGTTTAAATTATTGAAAAAGTTTACAAGTATATGATATAATAATAATAATAATTTATTATCTTTAAATAAATCTCTAAAGGCAAGATTGAATGAGAAAGAAATTTTAAGCGCCAACTTTTGGTTGTCTCTAAGTATGGGGGTATTTTGGTAACATTACAACTTATGAAGCACGGCTTGGTAAGAAAAAAAATTGTAAAAAAAATATGTAAAGCGTGGCGCTAAGTGGTGCATTTTGGGTACTTTAGGGTTCGAAAAATATTAATTGTTCAAATACGCGTAGTCTGTTCCCCATAAATCGTTTTGGTGGAAAAAAAATGATTTCGTGATAAAATAGCTAAAGTACGACGCAAAACAATGTGTTTTTGGGTACCATAGGGTTTGGTAAAAAAATAACCGTTAAATATACAAAGTTCATTTCTGAATAGCTAATTTGGTGGGAGAAATTAATTTTATGACAAAATATGTAAAAGGCAACGCTAAACAGTGGGTTTTGCAGTAAATAAGGGTATAAAAAAATTAACTGTTCAAATACATGAAGTTCGTTCCTGAATAACTAAGTGAAAAAAATATTATGTGACAAAATACGTAAAGTGTGATGTCTGCTTTGGGATACTTTCGGATTTAGGAAAAAATTAATTATCCAAATATTTAAAGTTTGTTCTTCAATAACTAGTTTCAATAACCATAACTCATGAGGTGATGAGGAGGTCAATTCTAATTTAAATTTATATAAAACCCCACTCAGCAATCGTCTAGTTTATTTTTTTTCTTGGCTGAAACATAAATCAAATCAATGATTTCTTTTGTCAAAAGACCTTTTGAGGGTTCATTACATTTAATTTTATGGTGAAAAGATCCAGTCCTTAAAAAAATGGTACACATAAAAACTCATATTCAAAAAGGTTGATAGCATTACAAGGGAGAGAAAAGGCAAAGGCAGAGTGAGACTGCAATTCCACCACAACACACTGCTTTAAAATTTGACTTCCACAGAATTTGTATAAAAAGAATAACAAAAATGCATCATCTACATTACAATCAGTGAACAACGGCATTTTGACATTTTAGTCTACAGAATTACTGTAGGCTCTGGTTGATAAACTTGATGGAGAAAGTATAGTCAATTTTCCCTTATCTTGAGATTTCTTTTAAGCTTTCTACTTCAATCTCCAATCAATATCTCCACTAGTCTACAAAAAAAAAACATATTTTATTTCCATGGAGGAGTTAATTACCAGGACAGAGTGAATAATGTGTTAAAAGAACTTGAAACTTACTGCTGTTTTAGCAATTTCTTTGGCTTTTTCGTCATTGAAACCCAGAATCGACAAGATCTTTCGACCTGCTGATTCTTCTTGTGCCCAAATTCCTAGAAGTAAATGAGTCACGTTCGTTTCCCCTTCTTCACCTGCATTTTATATCGTAATTGTAGTGAATACAAAAGAGAACATCAGAAAGTAGATATTACTAGGAAGCAAGATAAAGATCAACATTGCAAGAACATAACATCACTAGTTAAGATAATAAATACATTAGGCATCAATAAACATTTACTTTGAATAGAAATGGTTATCTAGCCGGAGTATAACTTAGGACTCAAGCATATAGGTGTTGATTTTGGCCTCGCCCAACAGTCCGGCCCGATGGCCTAATGTTTTGGACCGGGTTGGGCTCGTTATATAGAGACCCAGAAAAGAACAGGGCCATTTTGGCCCAGCCCAGTTATCCCATGAGCCAACCAGAGCTCACTTGTTTATGCTTTTTTGAACATTATTTGTAGTTTCCTTTGTTAAAACCCTGATTGGACCCAACCCGCTGGCCCAATGATTTTGGCCTGGGCTAGGCTTATAAAAACACAATCCAGCCCCACCCGTTTGTGTTTAGGGTCAGCGGTCGGACTGGAGCGGATGACCTAGTTTGGCAGCTCTACTTGGCTTAAGCTTAAAAGTTATAAACTAGTATTTTTTCAGCAAAAGAAACAGATATGGAATCTCGGGAATATCTTGTGATGCAAAACCGTCTTTAGGGAAAGCTGAATTTGATGACGATTGATGAGACTTTGACAATACCAAATGTTCACTATTATATAAAGTAACCGGGAAAGAATACATAATTTTACATCATTTTCCTCTTTCTAACAGAACAGGCACAAGGCAGGACAAAAAAACTATTTTTACTTGACCTTGCAAACTCACTGATAGATTACATTTCATGCAGCAAGTAAATAAATTCAGACTGGGCCAGCATTTGAAAATGGGACATTCCAAACTGAACAACGAATCTAGCTGATAGATTGACGGAAAATGACATAGGACTAATAAGTAATAACCTATATCGAAATAGATGTACCGTTATGGAAACCACACATTTACCTGATTTCGCTTTCTCATTAAGAGCCCAATCAAGGGCTTTCTGAGCAGGTTCAGTCATCGTAGGTTGTACGGGGCTGGCGAAGTAATAGTCAGATTTCCCGAGTAGCTCTATTGTTTGTTCGCGTACTTTCAAATAAGTAATTCCATTAGCTCTTAAGAATTTTGCAGCTCTACTTGTTCCTGAAAAGGATGCCAAAAATTAGTGAACTGTCCAGCCAGGAACCAGAGAACAGATTTATTCAAATTGTTGTTATCATGTCTGCCTTTAGAATGAACAGTACGATTGTGCCAACAAGAATTAAAATAGAATGTATTTTAATCAGAAGAAATCTACCCATATGTTAAATGAGAGTCCTCACTCTTGAACCACAAGATAATCTAAAGACCAATGAAACTCTCACTTTACAACATTATCATCTTCAATGAATCCAAACTTGAGAATGCCTAGTTTGTGATATGATATTGTTAAATCCATAAATCACCTGAAAGGATTAAAAAAAGGTAACACTTTCCTCTTTGTTGTTTTAAATTGAAAAAAATGTGATAGTTATCGAGTTTTGGGACAAATGCATGTCTTTAGTTTGGCCAGTTACTCGCTCATTTTCTATACACCATATGACAAGCTAAATAGAGTACCTAAATCCCCAAGAAATATTCGAGCTTCCAAAGAGCTCGCAAGAATTCAAAAAGATAATTGACCTGTGTCTATAACTCAAATACCAATAAATAAAACAAGAAGCATGAGTTCATTTGGTAATTGGAAGCCAAGCTTTTTCAAAAACAACAAATGACAGATCAAGAATAAGACTACTCCAAATATGACTGAACGGTTTTGCTCAAAGTCAAATTTGTTGGCATTTTAAGAGTGCCATTTAGAATCATAGTTGTAAAGAAAAACCATTTAGTATCCAAGGAATGCTATGTTGCAATTGCACTCTTTTCAGGCATCACCAAAAACTCTACAATATCATTCCACTTAGAAATCATGCACAACGAAAAGTTTTCTCCGGTTGGTATACCCAATTTTACAACTTAATATGCAGTTATTGAATCAACTAACAAGATACACAACTGACCAGATACAAGTTCGTCAAAACTCAAAAACATTATGGAAAGTATAGATTAAAAATTTGACCATCCATAATTTAGAGCACAGGTGCTCATAATGTTGATATTCCCAACCCAAGTAAACCTTGTATGGAAAACTATGCAGGAGGTGCTAGAAAACATCAAGGTGTTAACTTTCTACACGCTTTCTTGGGGAGTATTTGTTATTCTTACATATAAGCACTAAGCATTGAGATAGATCTTCACATGCACACACCCTGACTAGAAATGAACCATAATAAATTATGCTAATGGAAATTCTATTGTAATAGTTAATTGAAGACAATAAAATAAGTCCAATGCCTGAAACATTTGATTGGCATTAAGCAAGCAATTACTGAACCTTAAAAAAGACACAAATTTTCTATTCAATCAAGGTGCATTTGCTTCATTTCATCCTTGGAAAAAATAACCTCGTAGCTTCTTTAAAAAAAGGATTTCAAATGAATAGGCACTAAAACAGCTTATTCTATGTTTTCATTTTCTTTTTTGAAGGGTTTATCCAAATTGACTCTTGCGACAAGTTCAATGGCAGAAGCACTTATTTCACGGCAAAACAAAAAAAAGCAATTTGTTATTATTAAAACTGAAAAGAACCCATTGGCAATTTGCAACAAACCTTCAATTAAAACCCCCATGAGAAGTGCCTCAGTTCCTATGTTGGCATATTTGAGCTTCCTTGCTTCTAATTCCGCCATTGCATACGACTTTATAGCCCTAGCTGACCACCTTAACCAAACAAATAAAAACAAAACAAGTTAGAATTAAACGTGTCTGTCTAACCTCAAAACCAATAAAGCACCGACACACAAACCCGGACATCATATACTACCATTATCGTGTTTGTCTAATCTCAAAACCTATCAAGCACTGACACACAAACCCGGACATCATATACTACCATTATCACACATAGACACCAATTATAATTTTGAAAAAATAGAAATGATTGAATGTAGCCACATGTATCTGTGCCGTGTCTGTGTCCAGGTGAAACCTATACGTGTCGAACACCTAAACCGACCTGGACGCCCTACAACCGTTACACATAGACACCACTAATTTGAAAAAATAGAAATGATTGAATGTAGCCACATGTGTCGGTCTCGTGCCAATCTCCAGGATACATGTCGAACACCAAACACGCATTCAATTTAAATTGCCGGTGCTACATAGCTCAAAACACAGCAACTCAATTACATGAATTATTGAATTATAGCACCCATGGCACCTATTTTTCTTGACATACACTCTAAGGGGTCGACACACAATTCATAAACTCGACTGATTCTTAGCCAGTTACTATTTTCATGAGTACAATTTAATTACACAACATAATTACATGAATTATTGAATTATAAACGACATGAAAATCAAACTCACTCACTTTGAGGTTTTCACAGGTGCAACGGATTGGGGTTCCCTGCAAAACAAAAAAGGTAGAAACTTTAGTTACATTGAAGACGACCCAGAAGAAAATTCGAGAGACCCATTTACATTTAAGGGTTTTCAGAAGCAGTGACGGTGAGAGAAACTTACGGGGTAGGTGGGATAAACGACACCGTTGCTGACGTGGCACGAAAATTGGTGATGGGAAGAGAACGAGTAGAAAAAGGGGTTTTTGGGAGGGTGAGTCTTGTTCCGAAGAGAGAGGTAAGGGGGAGAGTGTAAGAATGGTGGTTGTTGTTGTTGTTGGGGTGTGAATTTGAGAGTTTGCTGGGTTTGAGTAGAGAATAGGAAGTAGAAGAGAAAGTGGGAATGGAAGCCATTGGAGTTGGAAAGAAATGAAGAGCGGAAGGGGAGAGAGAGGTTTTATTGAGAGATGGGGGGAGATTGGATGAATGTGTAGTGTGCACTCAATCAAGGGAAAGAGACTGTTAAGTCTTTTGAATTTAAGGAGAAATCTAATTTCTACAAACATCAATTTGGGAGATAATAAATGTCGACAACGATTTCTGGTTAATGAAGTGATAAATTTTTTTTATAAATCAAGTAATGCAGAAACTAATCTCTCGAGCAGTGGGACAACAATGGGCGACAAAGCTCTTCACATGTCTAAGACTGAATTGGGACTCAAGACTTTGGTTAATGAAATTATATATATATATATATATATATATATATATATATATATATATATATTATAATGTTGCAATTCTAATATTGTATAGCCGAACAACTAAAGTTATCTAAAAATATTGTGAATGACGATCAAAATTATGATTAATGAAGTTTATTTAATGGTTAATGAGTTGTGATATTTTGGTATATTCGTTAAACAAGTTCAATTTTAATTAATTACTTTTGTGAATTATGTTAACCAGCAAAATTGATAGTGATTTTTGGTGTACAAATTTAATGTTCAAATAACACAACTTTTTTCATAAAGTCTCAATTCATTGAGATAATTTTGTCTAGGGAGGTCACTCGGATAAAGTTGTGTTGTCTTGCCACAATGCCTAAGTAGGTGGAAATAATTTAAAGGGTAAAATCACATTTTTTTTCTACCATGCTTGATCTAGTGTTTCTTTTCACACAACATCATTTGCTTGAATTTGTATCAAAAATACTCTTTTAGTGGAAATGATACATTTCTCGAAAATAAATCTATGGAGGTGTTGGGATGACCATGACAATCATGTTTGACAAAGGATCTCGTATCTCCATGGGCAACAACTTTAACCTTGTCTCTATATCTTTGAGCACCTAAGTGCACGTATTTGTACTTGTTACTTGCTCTTCAACCATGAACAATCAATAAATAATATAAAATCCATCACAAATCAATTAAAAAACAAATCAAAATTTCTTTCAAATCAACTCATCAAAATTACAAATGCACTTTAACTATAAAAACATTGCTTAAATATCATTAACCCCCTACAAATATCACCATAATTCATTTACCCCCTGCAAAAAAGAAATTAAAAATGGTCCTTGCAAATATTAAGTGCTTTTAGTTAGACCCATCGATTAACTTTTCATCCAAAAAAGCTGACGTGACTATCAAAATTTCTATTTTTTTAAGTAAGCATTTACCTCCACTTTGTCATGTGAGATGCCACGTGGCAGCCAATCATTGGTGGCTGATGTGGCGCTGACAGCGCCACTTGGCAGTGGTGACATGGGATGATGACGTGGCATTCCGTTAGCCACGTCAGTTTTTTTGGATGGAAAGTTAACCGAGGGGCCTAACTAGAAACACTTAATATTTGCAATGACCATTTTAAAACTTTTTTGTTGTAGTGGGTAAATGATTTTTTTTTGGTCAATTGGTACTGATTTCAATAAACATGGGCAGAGGCCCAAACCAATACACAATTAAGTGGACTGAAACTAGTGCCACTGGGCCACTATACTAAGACTTCAGAAGAATCTTCAAGTACAGAGTAGTTGACTCACCAACACAGCAAAGAGAACCCTGAGATCGCACGACAAACTGAACTAAGAGAAAAGCGAAGAAGCTAGATCTCCATCCAACTCCTGGGTCCAGCTTCATGAAGGATATCAGATGGTTGCTGGTTCTGCATCGTTGCAAATTTGGCATTCTTATCAATGATGGATTTGAGACTCTCGGGCATTTTCATCCACCAATTCCCCTGGAGATGACGAAGCTTTGCAAGGGAGGCTATGTGATGAGCAACGGAGTTTCCTTGACGCTTTACCCAGGTAAATTCACAGGAATCAAAACTTGTTTTGATGCATTGAATATCCTGAATGATATTGCTAATTTCCTTAAACACCTTAATGTGGTTGCAAGCTTGAATTATGGAGTAGTTGTCCGATTCGAAGACAACCCTAGAAATTCCCATGGATCTCCCCAGGTGCAGAGCTTCCCTAAGTGCAATAGCTTCAGCTACAAGGGCGTTGGGAGCATAAAATAGTGTAGACGTCGCTGTAAGTACTCTTTCCTCCTTGTCTCTACACACTACCCCTGAATGACCCCTCCCGTTATTCTTATCGAAAGCTGCATCTGAATTAATCTTCACAGTATCCCCCATGGGAGGCCTCCAATGAGAGGAACCCTGGGAAGGATTGTGGTTCTCCCTGCTGGTTTCATGCTATTGTTGATTCTGAATAAACTCAAAAGATTGAGCTTTTGCTAACATAATAATCGCAGTAGGATTGACCTTGTGCTGATTGAATGAGAAGTCATTCCTAGATTTCCATATGTGCCACAGGATATAGAATAACAGACTTGTAGACATTTCTGTGTCCATTTCATTGATTTTCCAAAGGCTAATTATATTTTCCAGCCAATTAGAGAAGGATACTTAAAGCCTAAGTGTGTTTTGACATAATTGGATAATCCCTGATTTGGTTCTGACAGATTAGTAACATCAATTTGGGCCGGATTTTCTCTACTAGCACGCGGTGAAGACATGTATACTCAATCATTACAAATTAATACAAAACATCTCCTTTTATATTCCTCTCAACTCGTGAACCATCGAAGGGTATTCATCTCATTACCTTTTCTGACTTGAATTAGGGTATTAACGGCTCTTCAGTGAACCTTAGTATCCATTGTAACACCCCACTTTTTATAAATAGTTATTAGATGCTTTAGAAATTATTTTTGTGTATTTTAAGGGTTTAAAGAGAAACCTAAGTATAGCACCCTAATTTTTCAATGTTAAAGTATTTATTAAAATAAATTTATTTTGAGATTTTACTATTATTATTATCATTATTATTATTATTGTTGTTGTTATTATTATTATTATTATTATTTTCATGTATGCTACGTAAATGTATATATGTGTGTATGCATATATGACTTTGATGAATGAATGAGTGAACAAATATTATACATGTGGATATTTCTTCATGGATAAGCAAGTAAATGATGTTTGCACACCTCCTCCTTTCTAACTTTCATGTTGGCTTCACGAGGAATGGAGATATATGAGTAACTTACCTTTGGACCATGTATATCATGCCAACACAAAAGTTGATTACACCTCATGCTTCTTCTAGATTTTGTGTTGGAGGTATTAGAATAGAACACCTCATGCTAGCTTAAGATGAATCATCATTTTTAACCCATGAGAACATGCCACCTAAAAGACAATACACCTCATCCTTCTACAAGCTTCATGAGAATCATCCACTTAGGTGCTTGCTTAAGATGACTCATCACTTAAACTTATAGAATCATGCCACCCAAAAAATGAATTTTACACCTCATGCTTAACATGATGTAAGCAAGGTCCATAGAACTACTATAAATAGCTAGCCAAGTTCTTTGATTCATTCATCATTCCATAACCAAAACACTTCCTTCTCATATTCCTCTGAACCTTCAACCACCAAGACAAACCAACATCTTGTGTTCGTAGTTTCATAGCTTTGTTCGAGTACGTGTCGGTTTTGCCGGAGTAAGTGTACGTTCGTGCTACAACTCAGGTGGGGGCAAGATACTGTATTCGTCGGGACGGTTAGCGTAAAGTTTTAATTTAAATATGTGTAGAGTGGCCCAAGCTCTACTAGAGTTAAAGAGTCAGCGATACCTAAAGATCATTTGAATACTCTTCGGAGTTAAAGTTAAGTGAAGTTTAGGCTGTCGATGACCGGTTAACGCATAGGAAAATTCTATATTATTAGTTGATTGATTGAGTGATTGATTGATTCATTGAATGCTTTGATTGTTTGGAATGTATGAAATGCTTATGTGCTATTTGTGATTATTTGTTGAATTGTTAAAATGTCTTATGGATATAGTTAAGTTTGAGAAGCATGATTTTATTTAATAATAATAATGAAGTTAAGATTTCATAATGAACCTAGATATGATAAACAAGTATAATGAAAAGATTAAGATAAGATTGTATAATCAACCGGTACTAGAACTGATTGACGATAGTTCGGGAAGGGCTACCTACGGAGGGGCTGACCATAAGACCGAGTTAAGCGTCGTAGAGTGCAGCCGCCGAAGATTGTCGGTGGATCGGAAAGGGCTACATACGGAGGGGCTGACCGTAAGACCGAGTTAAGCACCGTAGCGTGCAGCCGCCGAAATGTCGACTCTTAGAGAATTATAAGATATTAATAACTGATAGAAGATAAGAATTAATTTAATTGATGTGCTTGTGACATGTTTAAATTAAGCTTTACTTTATCTTCCCATTTTTCTGACTTATACATGTATCTTAGCCTTGTGTGTTTTCTCTTGTATTGTTTATTTGTATCGCTTAGATTCCGTTGAGGAGCCGCTTGCAGCAGAAGGAGATACTCTTCCTTCCACGATAGACGTCAAAGGCACCGAGGATGCCAGTGCGATATGAACAGACAGGTGTCTCATTGGAGAACCTGAGTTTGGTTTTAGCTAGTGTGTCAGTCTTTTGAGTCTCGTCTAAGCCATTTGGCTGACCTTGTTTTATGATCTTGTTTTCCGTTGTTTTGTAGTATTCTGGTATATGTTTTGACTGGCTTTAGTATAGCCACACGTTTTGTAAAACTATTAACATTTTGTCTTTATCTATATGATGCATATTCAGTTATATATGTTTTAAGATTTAAATTTATCTATATTTTCGAAATTAAGAGATTAAGTATAAAGGGTTACTATGATGAGGACGAGGCTCGTCTCATCATCATCTTTCTAATTGTTGTGGTGTGTTTGGGCATAGAAGGGGAAGTGAAAGATTTTAATGGAGGGAAAATATTAAATTATATATATGTTACACCCTTTGTAATATATCACTTGAGTGCACCATGTACCCATGTGCCAAGCTTCCAGAGCTATCACAATAAGAGTCATCGACATTAATCTTGATACACCCTCGAGGATGTAAAGTGCCAAGCTATTTCCCAAAAGAAATAACTAAGACCAATTCTGGTACATGGACTAAACCAAAGAAAATAGACCAATTCCATAACTCATACTCCCTCCCTAAGTATCGTTTAAGGTTATGCGCGGTATTAAGAAAATGATTGAATATGCTAAATTTTATGGTAAAAAAATGTGGTAAGACTAAAACACCCTTACACTTTTCTTGGTTGGTGCAAAGACACGGTTATTGATATTCTAAAGTAAGGGTATTGTTGGAAAGTAATAATAAATGTTGTATTGGGATTCTAAAGTGACAGATAATTTGAGACAAAGAGAAATGACAAACAGAACACTTAATATGAGACGGAGGGAATATCTAAATGGCTAAACCAAAGAAAATGGACCAATTCTGGTTGTTGACCCCCAAATGACCGATGTTATTGAATAAGAAATATTAAAATACGAGGGAACATAGTTTATTAAATAGCAATATTATTTATTGCAAAATATATAAAAGAAACTCTTAATAGATATGTCATGTTGCGCACTATGTATAACAAGCAAATTCAAATTTCATTATATAACTTGTATTGAATTATTGATGCAATTGAAGTTAAATAATAAGGTTGTTTCATGATAGTCAACTCTATGAAGATAATCTCACAATTTTTTTAAATAAGTCTTAATATAATCCTATTAAGTAGCCAACACTGTTGACTAAGTGGCTTCAGCCTTTTTAATAGGCAATGTTAGTTGATAATTACTAGAGGGGTGGAGAAAATGTTAGTTTTCAAGGTTTAAATCTTGGACCTTAATGCGTCTGCTAATGTGACTTTTATGATAAAAATTGCTTGGAACTTATATGTAGGGAACTTTATTCTCTTTGGGCTTCAACCATTCGATCTAAATACATGTTTGGAAAGGAAGGATTCCCTAAAATTGATCAAGAGAAAGCTGGCTCAAATTTCATGAATATCTTTATTGGAAGGTGGGCAATGGTGAGAATGTGCGCTTTTGGAATGATAATTGGCTCCAAGGCCAGGAACCCCTTGTTACCGAAGCTCTACAAATGTTTGATGGCTTGTTTTTGAAACCAAACAGTCAGTGATTGGGTTGGTAATAATGCTCTTTGGGACTTGACTTTGCTTAGCAATTATCTACCAGCAAACACTGTCAGAGATATTGAAGCCCTTCCTCCCCCAAATGTCCTTGCTGAGGAGGATGCTTTCTCTTAGGGTGAAAATCCTTATGGTCAATTCACTTTGGCTTCTTCTTATAAAGCGTTACAAAACCAGATTCCTCACCCTCACTTGAAAGCTACTCATGAAGTACTTATGACAAATAGTGAAAGATGTAGAAGGAAGATGGTGAATTCCTCTCTATGCCTGGTGTGTGGTAAAGCAGAAGAATCCATTTTCCACTGTTTTAGTTATTGTCAAAGAATAATCACAGTTTGGCATCAATTGAACGATAACACTGATAGCTTCTTCGCTAAGACTGATTGGCATTGTTCAAGAATTTGGAACGAAAACGTCTTTCTGAGGATAGACTCAATTGACACCTCATCTTTGGTGCTGTAGTGGAGCAAACCTGGAGAGCTCGAAACAAGTGGATTTTTTCACAAAAAACTGGTCATCTCAAACTATCTGTTAGAAATCAATTGAGCGAAGTGGCGCTATTTTCCAAATTAAGAAGCGATCCGAGGTTCTTTTGCCTACCAATCGCGAGAATTAGAGCAAAACTAATTCGTAGATCCCGCCGCCTAGTGGTACCTTCACCCTGAGCTGTGACAACTCTGTTTCTAACTCAGGTGATGATGCTGGGTGTGGTGGACTCTTTCGCAATGCCTTATGGGATTTCATGTTTGGTTTCATGCATAAGCTGAATCGTTGCTCCATTCTGGAGGCAGAGTTGTGGGCTATTTATCATGGGGTGTGTGTAGCCTGGGGTTGAGGATACCTCAACTTTGTGGTGGAATCAGATAGTTCTTTGGCTATTGAGTTGCTTACAATCGACACTTCTAATTTGCACCATTTGAATCAACTTATCGGAGGGATCTAGAGCATCATTACTACTCAGAACAAGATTAGTTTGAAGAATAATTCTAGAGAGGCTAATGGGCATGTTGATCGGCTAGCTAAGGATAGTCTTACTTGTGCTGAAGTTGGTTGTATTTTTGATGATGTTCCCCCCTCTTAACAGTCTTGTTTTCGCTGATAAAAGAGGTTGGACAGTTAATCTTGGATAGTTGTCTTTGGGGGCTTTATGCCATTTGTTTTCACACAAAAAGTTTGAATCTTGGACCTCCTTCTTATGTTCTTTCGGTATCCTTTAACTCGCCATCTGAACTATCTACTTGAGATTAAGTGGTTTGAGTTACCCGAAACACGCGGATCGAATTTGAGAGCATCAAAGGTTCGATTCCCACATTGAGAACTCACTATTAACTAGTGTGAGATTTACTTCTAAATACAAGCGAAAAATTAATCTTTCGTCGAAAATGTTCAGATAATCCGTAAGAGCCCTATTCCAAACAAAAAAGAAATCCTATTAAGCAAAAAGAATGAGAATCAAATAATCAAATAATAGTAATAAGAATCAATAAAACTTCTAATAAATAGTTCGTGCTGTGCACAATATAAAACCGACAAGACTTGGAAAGTGCAATACCAAGAATCTCTCTTTCCCTCTCTGTGTGACACACACGTGATTGATATTATTAATTATTAAATGTAAAATGCTACATTAAATGCAATATTTAGATGAAGAAAGAAAGATAGAAAGAAAGAAAGAATAATAAAGAATTTATCAGAAAGAGCGTGTCAGTGAATTGTTGTATCCTTCAAAGTCTCTCTCTCCTTGCCAAACCTGAAAGTGATTTACATTCAATTTCTTCATTACCTCTTTGGACCACATTCAGTTTCTTGAAAAACATAGTACAAAGAGAATGAGAGAGTGAGAGAGGATCTTTCTAGTTAGAGCTTGTCAACATATTTTTTTTACTTTCCCAATCTGGGCATTTCAATTTTGTATGAAAAAGTTATTTTTCCTGGTGGAGTATGAATCTTGAAGCTAAAGTTTGTTCCTTTATGATTTCCGAATTTGTGTTAACTTCACTGTTCATATAGTTTTCTAGTCACATTCACTAACTCTTTGATTATTTTTTTCATCTGTTGGTGGATATATCAGGTCTGTATTTGAGGATTGATGGTAATATGATATGATACAACTCAACTACTCATTGGTAGAAGTTTCTTTGATTTAGAAGTATATAAATATCTTCATGCTTCATAGGTTCAGGGTTAAATAAAAAGCATGACTTTAGGGTTTACACAAAAAGGTTCTTGTTCTTCTTCAAATCCAAAACCACTTTCTTGGATTGTAGTTTCAGTTGGAGTAGTTGCAGTGTTGTTGACTTTTGCTTCTTTGATTATTGTATCATACCCTATTGGTTCTACTCTTCATGGATATTTCTATAGTGTAGAGAGTTCAGAAATGTCTAGTTTAGATCTAGATGATAGTAAAGCATCCCTTGATCTACAACCTTCTATAGTTTCTAGTGATGTGTCAAGTGATAGAAAGATAGAAAATTTGAATTTAAAAGTACCCTTTAGTGAATCTGCTTCACCAAAAGTTCTTCCAGTAACTAAGGGGTTGAATGGTTTAGAAACTTCTGATGCAGTGGTTTCTAGTTCACAAGAAAAGGCGACTTCATTTGAAAATAGTAGCTTGCCTGTTCACTCTAATTCAAAAATTGATTTGGCTTCACCTTCACCTTCAACTATTCCAGTGGCTGGTACCAACTCTTCCATTGTTAAGGGTAATATTGGAATTTTGCATTTTCTGCTGTCTTGCATTTTTAAAATGATATATAAATTATTAGTACTTGTATATTGTTATAGGTTCCCTACAATGTTCAATATATATATAAATTATTAGTACTTGTATATTGTTAAGGAAGAATTTCACATAGACAATAGGGTATTATCCCTGTAGCACCGACACTTCAGGTTGAAGATGTGTCTGGTTTTCGACATGTGCAGTGTCTGACACCGACACACTAACACTTCAATTACTTCTATTTTTCAAATTAAAATTGGTGTCTGCGTATCCATGTCTGTTTCGTGTTCGTATTGGTGCTTCATAGGGTATGATCACTTTGCTGACCCATGATTTTCTTAGGAATTATTTTGTATGTCTAGCTAGATATTTTCTCAGTATTTTGAGTGGTGTTTTTCATTGTTATTGTTACTTATGTCTTTATATAGTCTTTATTGTTGTATGTCTTTATATCTTCTCAGTTTTTTGACTGGTGTTTTCTATTGTTATTTATGTAGGCTGTGATTTGTACCATGGAAATTGGATATATGATCCATCTGGACCATTATACACAAACAACTCATGTCCTGTATTGACACAAATGCAGAATTGTCAGGGTAATGGGAGGCCTGATAAGGATTATGAGAACTGGCGATGGAAGCCTTTTCAGTGTGACCTCCCACGATTCGATCCGAAGAAATTTTTGGAGCTGATGAGAGGAAAGACATTGGCTTTCATCGGCGATTCAGTTGCTCGAAACCAGATGGAGTCAATGCTTTGTATTCTCTGGCAGGTAATTCTCACTGTTCCTTTTACTTATCTGATTTGCATGACAAATAGAATGATTCCTCACTGCTGTACCAATCAAATTGACTGTTTGATACAATATAAAATGCTATGAGTGGTTGAAATTGTATCAACCAGTATGAAATTTCGACCCTTCATAACATTTTATACTATATCTTACGGTCAATTTGACTTGTACATCGGTGAGGGACTTAGTTGATCCTTCACCCTAGAAGCCACAGCCAAGATACATATACATCGAGTTCGTAGATAATTCACAAATTAGAGACACTTGACGTGCAATCTTCAGGAAATTTCTTGGAACCTTGGAAGAACTTGTGTGTAATATACTAATAATTTCTTTTAAAAAACCGATGCGGACAGCTTCCATTGTTTCTTGAATGAATGTGACGATTTAGTTCATTATATATAGCGAATGGATGCGGAAAGCTTCCAATGATTCGTAGGCCTAACTCAGGCTGGAATGTTTATGCCTTGCCTACCACACACACACACACACACACACACACAATATAATATATGTTTATGTGTATGTGCACACATTACCTTTCCATAGTGAAATGTTTAGTTGCAAAATATGATATTTCAGGTAGAGGAACCCAAGAATCAGGGAACTCGTAGCATGCAGCGATATTATTTCGAGTCCACATCTGTAACGATTATCCGGATATGGTCCTCCTGGCTTGTCAAACACAATTCTGAACAATTCAACTTTGCTCCAGCTGGTGTAGAGAAGCTCTATCTTGAATCCCCTGATGAGATTTTCATGGAATTCATCCCAACATTTGATGTGATTGTTCTTTCTTCAGGCCATTGGTTTGTTAAGCAATCTGTATACATCTTAAACAACGAGATAGTGGGAGGACAGTTATGGTGGCCAGACAAAACTCGACATATGAAGATCAACAGCGTTGAAGCATTCGGTATATCCGTTGAGACAATTCTTACTGCTCTTGTTACACATCCGAATTACACCGGGCTTACAATTTTGCGTTCCTATTCGCCCGATCATTATGAGGGCGGTGGATGGAACACAGGCGGATCGTGCACCGGGAAAGTTAAACCTCTCGCACTCGGTGAATTGGTGGAAAATAGGCATCTCAATGCAATGCATGAGAAACAAGTTACTGGTTTTAATCGTGCGATAAAAAAGGCGAAAAATAGGACAAGAATGAGACTGATGGATATTACTGAAGCCTTTCAATATCGGCATGATGGTCATCCTGGTCCATTTAGGAGTGCTGACCCAAACAAGATCACGAAACGTGGCCCAGATGGTAGGCCGCCGCCACAGGATTGCTTGCATTGGTGTATGCCGGGACCAGTAGATACTTGGAATGAGATTGTGTTTGAAATCATTAAGAGAGAATATGAAGGTGATAGCATATCATGAATTTTTTTTGTTACTTGACAACGAAGCTGCTTTCACCTTTTACACTTAGGAGGGTGACTTGTGCAGAAATTTTCGCGTCTGAAAAGGGGTAAGACTAGTCAATATTCTCCCCTAATAGAAGTATATTATAGAGAAATTAGTATGATAGCAGAAATGAAGAGATGGAAAGTTCAATTGGCTGTTTAGCATGCCATAGCATCTTCACACTTGTATTAACTTGTAACATACCTCGAGATTTTGAAGCCTATGTCTTGGGAATACATGTAATGATTAGAGAATAGTTTGGAAATATCTCAAATATACATGTAATGTAAGAATAATGCTTTCTAAAGGCCCCTCAACTCCTAGTAACATGAGCATTATGATGTCTTTCCTAGTAATTTTTCAAAATCAAGTGTCCTAGTAAGAATGATGTTTTCCCATTATGTAGGGAAGGCTTTGTTTCAAAATGACAATCAATGAACTGAGTCATAAATAAAAGGGACACCTAATGAGGGGTTCAGATTCTCTCCTGTCACTGGGCAGTAGGAAAGAGATAGACTCATATATTAAATTATTATATTATATTTTATAAATAATATTATTTTAATGTCCGTGTCTATCTCTCCCTTACTAGAAGTTTCCAGTATTGGAGAGGATCATGTTCCCATAATACCATCTACATTGAAAGATGAACGATTTTTTAAATGGCTATAGAAGGCTAATTTTTTGAAGGAAAAACATATTAGATCAAGGAATATAGTTCATGAAGAATGTTAGGGGTCACATTCTCCATTCATTTGAAAACCCTTCTTCATTGCACCATCTCACCCCTTTTTAAAATTTGCATAAAAGGATACCAACTCTGCAAGTTACTTATTAGTTGCGTCATTTCAAGAAAACCTATCTCTATTCTTTGCACACTCAACAGTTCTTTGATGAAATTATAGGATCCCTTAACTCGATCTGGCGATTGCCATCTTGACAAATACGAGATTAAAGACAATAAACTTCTCAAGTCAGATTTCAGCTTCTCCTTCAATCAATCTCTCTCTTCCTTCCGAAATTCTATGCAATTTTCATTTTCCTTTTGAAATTGGTGCTTGGCTCATTGATAATAAAGGTTTGTTTGATGGTGTTTTGTTTTTTATTTTTTGAAAATTGTTTCACAAAACAAATTTTGAAAACTGTTTTTAAGATAAAAACAAAAAAAACTTGTTTGACAATTTATTTTTAAAAACTATTTTAAAGATAAGAAAGTTTAAAAACTTGTTTGGCGCATCCAAGTCTATTCCTCAAATGGTGGATCCATGGAATGGAGGTTTCATATTTTACTCTGTCATTGCTTTTCTAAATCTCAAAAGGAAAATTTATGGGAATGATTGAGTCTATGGCTATGAATATTTTTTTTTTGACAATATCTATGGCTATGAATATGATGCTTCCATATTGTGGTATGCCATGATTGGGTCCACTGAATCATGGTGACGTGGGTCTCAATAGTACTTCCTCCGTCTTATATTAAGTGTCCTGTTTGCCATTTTTCTTTGTCTCAAATTATCTGTCACTTTAGAATCCCAATACAACATTTATTATTACTTTCCAACAATACTCTTACTTTAGAATATCAATAACCGTACCTTTGCACCAACCAAGAAAAGTGTAAGGATGTTTTAGTACTACCACATTTTTTTACCATAAAATTTAGAAAAAGGTTTGAAAGAAAAAGGTTAATATATAATAAAAGTTTAAAATATATCTCAAATTAAGATATATATTTTTTTGACCAAAAACATTAAGATATATTATTAGAATTTAGAAGCACTATAGAAACTATTTTTGAAATGAATGAAATAAAAATCTTAAATAAATAATAAATTCTTTATATAGCCCAGTGGCTTGATCTATTCCGGACACAATGATCGACCTGATGCTCTTGAGTTCAATTCTCGTACTGGACAAACTCAGTGTTCGCTAGTGCGAAATTTGATCCTAAACACGAGTAAAGATTAGTCTTACATTGAATTTGGTCCGAACCAAAAAAAGATATAAATTAGGCTTAAATATGTTTTTCATCCCTGCAAATATAGTCATTTTTTAAATAAGTCCCTACAAAAATTTTTTCTTTTAAAAAGTCCCTGCAAAATATTTTTGTTTTAAATATGCCCTTCTGTTAGTCTTTCTGTTAGTCTCAGTTAGTGAGATGTTGATGTGTCAAAAATAATCCTACTTGGCTTGCCACATATTATAGATTTACAGGTGTTTCGAGATCGAGTCGGAAGGCTTTACCATCGTCATCGACGGTTGCGTCAGACGCGAAGTAGAAAGAGATTCTAGACACTGTCAGAGTTGGAAGGCTTTATCAGTGATGGGTATTGATTTGGGACTATAGATTGGGTTTTTTATTAAGAAAGAGGGTTGGAGGTGGGAGGTTGAAGATAATGGTGAGTTGTGATTCCAACTCAGATTTTAAAATAAAAGAAAAATGAAAAAAATTACACATAAGAACTCTATGACACACATAAGGATTTTTGTAACATAGTTATTAACAGAAGGGTTTATTTAAAAAAAAATTGATTTTGTAGGGACTTTTTAAAAAAAATAATTTTGCAGAAATTTATTTGAAAAATGACTATATTTGCAAGTCGTGCAATTTGAAAAATGAAGATAGTAGTCAGATTTTCTCTAATGGACCGTCAGAATATTAGTTATGATTATCCAAGTCGTGCTTCTAAATAATTATTTATTTATGGAATATTGATCACGTGATCACCGGTTTTTTTGTATTATTGTCTTATATCTACTCATATGTTTTTTGTGAACATATATAGCGAGAATTATATGCTAGCTAAAAGCATAATGTAAGTATTCCCTTATAGGTGAGAATATATTTTGCTAATTGTGTGTTTGATTTCATTATTCATGAAGTAACAACACTGAATTGTTACTTTAGCAATTCAACTAAATATTTTTTTGGTAGATTAATTTTAAAATGCCTCTAGTACTGTCCTGTCAAAATAGGATTCAACCAAATATCTTTACCGAATACAACTAGTGCTCAAACTTGATCTAGATATTCCAAAAAGCATGCAAAGTGAAAAAGCCATCGGAACCTGTCTAATATAAGTCGTTCCACTTTTAACAAACAAACTCAATCCAACCCACCATGTAGGTTCAAATAAAAGCTCAAAAAGTTCTTCATTTCGTAAAACTTATCCGAAAAAATCCTCGTAAGATGAAGAAACTCCGCCTCTAGAGATGTCAGCAACTTCACAAGGTGCCCAAAGTCATAGGCTCATGCTATAAAAAACTCAGCGACATCTCCTCTGTAGAACGAGAACTACAATAGTGCTATGGTTATGATCAAAAATCAAGAATATAAATCTACATTTACATCTACGTCTACATCTATATATATATATATATATATAGGTTAATTATTAGAAAATTCTATGGGTTAATCATTATAAAATTGTTTCAGTAGAAATTTGCAAACGCATAAATTTGTCTTGGGTGTGTTTAGATTAAGAGAGAGTGAGGGAGGAGAGAAGGAGGTGAGAAATAGAAATTGATCCGGTTATTCGTCAAGGTTTCTCGGTTGCGTGAATTTAAATATGGATGACTAGTGCATTATGTGTCAACGAACAAAAGCCGATGAAGGGCTAGTTAGGTGGTACAAGTATGAGAAGTTGTTTTGGAAACCGCAATGCTATTGAGTATGAAACATTTTCATACGAATTCTCAGAATTGCATTTTATAAAGTAGTTGAACTTGCTAACAACACACCAAGCGGTTGCTTGATAAACGGCATCCCGTAAAGAAGATGAGCCGAGTTCTCTCGCGCTTTAAGTAAACAATTGCAGTCTGGTATGTGATCTTGTTGTTGAACATTAACAATTTTTGAGTTTTTCTTCAAATAACAAAGTTGAATTGTTTACAATTACAAATGAATGTTATCATGCTATTGGGAAGGAGTTAGATAAATTTTGTAACCGTACATAAGAATAAGTTTTTAGATTAGGAGGGTTGTTTGGTTTAAAGGAAAAACAAGAAAAATAGGGAAGTGTCTATTGGTTTGGTTAGAGCAAAAGAGTGAAGAGAGAAATAATACTAGTTTTAAAAGACAAAAACACCACTTGTCAAAAAAAAAAAGACAAAAACACCCAGGCCCGGCCCAAGGCCTAAGCAAGACTTGGGTCTAAAAAAAAATTATCAAAGAAAAAGGGCCTCCATTCCACTCTACATAGACCATAATACTAGAATGTAATCGAAATAATTTGTTTAGCTCAGATAGTTTGTCAAGTTCTTTTACTTAAATCATGCAAAGTGATAACTCTTAATTATAAGAATTATTTATACTTTAATAGCTTAAATTATTGTTTGCTTAAGAGTAATTATTTTAATTAATTAATTAATTAATTAGAATCAGTGAGTTAAGGTTAGTTGTGGAAAAATTCTGGTTAAATCTTAATGGGCACTTTGGTGCTCCATTTCTGTGCTTTAATGTGTATTTTAGTGTGGTGCAGTTTTCAGGTGCTATAGCACCATTCTTACACTAGACGAGAGAGAAAATGATGGAAAAGGGAATCTGCGCTAAAAGCAGCGCGTCAGTGATAACTCTTATTTATATAGAGTTATTTATATGTTCTAGACTTAAATTAATGTGAGTTTCTAAGTAATATTGTTGTTAAAGTAATTGATATGTGTTGTTTAGAGTAAAAGAGGGTTATGAACTGACTTGTGATCATTTGGCACTTTTGGTGCCCCATGTTATATTTTGATGTTTTGTTCAATGCTCCAGCACTGGATGCACCTGCATTAGTATCACAGCAATGCACTTGCATTGGATGCTCCTGCATACAAAACAGACTACAATGTTTAAAGAGATATGCCCCAGCACTCAATGCCACTGCATTGTGACAGATTGAAATGCTCCTTTATTACGAATGGGAAATTACTACAACCTTAGGAAACCCAACCATGAACAAACCTCACTCAAGGGAGCCAGCTTTTGAAGACACTTGTCAATTCACCATATGACATCTTCTCTTTAATAAAGCAAATGCCCAATCTACTTTTTAAGCCACGTGGATTTAAAAGAGATCAACTTCTCCAAGGAAACCCAACCATGAAGAAACCTCATTCAAAAGAGCCACCTTTTAGGGACACTTGTCAATTCACTATAGGATCTCTTTTCTTTAATAAAGCAAAGGTCAAATCTACTTTTGAGGCACATGGATTCAAGTGGGACAAACTTCTTCTCCAAGCAAACCCAACTATGAAGAAACCTCTCTCAAGGAGCCTATAAATACCCTTCACCTTCTCATTCACAAGGTAGACTAGAATTCACTCACTTAAATCATATTAGAGCTGGTTTCGTTGGAAGAGGAAAAACTTGACAACTTCTTCCTTCACCTTCATGCAACTACATGCTGTGCAAGGAATGCTCCATGCACAGTGCAAATAGAAGCGATGCTCCTGCATTACTGGGCTGATTTATGCAAAGGGAACTAAACCGTGTATCTTCTACTCTACTTCTTTTCCTTTGTGTTTTTTCAGTAATATGAACACGTTATTTACATCAGTTTGTATGTCCTTAGTAATGTTAAGCATGAGCTAAACTATCTTGTAGTTGGGATGCCATAAACTTTGTAGTGATCCTTTAACTAGTTTTATGTTATATATTGATGTTTGTATTTTAGTTCTTGCATGATAACTCTTTCATATTCATCTTTAGAATTGGCCAACTAAAAGTGAATGCAAATCATAAATACAGACATGGTTTATGATTAGAACTCAAGAACTAATATGGATAAGTGTTTAATAAAGGAAACTTTGTTAATTCCATGCTAAAACCTAGACATAGGATAGCATAGTTCATAGGGTGATACTGTTGGTACTTCATATACAGGGTGAACTTATTTAGAATCTTAGACTTAAGAGATTATAATGAAACCCTGATGAAAGTGACTGAAAAGCACAATTCTAATGCAACAGCATCCAGTGCACTTGCATCATTTATAACAGAATACGATTAAAAATGACTTACTTAGTGGGCAGCATTCCAACTACTTTCTCATCATATATTTCATCCCAATTCAAGTTACTTGCTTGTTTATTTCCTGTTTGTTTACATTCTTGCATTCCTACCATTTTGTTTATTAGTTACCTTTCACTAGTAAACTATTGATTTTAAAATTGTAAATTAATTCAGTCTCTGTGGGAATGATACTCTACTTTCACTTTATTACTTGTTGCGACTATGTATATTTGCACATCACCTTTTCGCACACCAGTCAGTCATGCGTCAAGGCGTGTCTATGCGGGGACCACCTATTTTTGTGTGTATAGTCCTTTTATTAAGGACACATGTCCTTTTAGGCACACTAGAAGACAAAGAATATTGCTTTTAGGGTTTTTCTTGGTTCCCACAACCCTAACACTATTTAAGGGAGTTGATTCTCTTCCTTTTGGAGGCTGGGCTGAAGAGAGAAAAGCTAGAAATAGCTTTCTTGCAGCCATTTTCGTTTTCTAGCTACTATATTCACTAAAAAGGAAATTCTGCACAATCCGTGCTGGGAACAGTGCTGCAGCACTGCTGAAGCTGTCATTCTTGGAGTATAGTGCGAATATGGAGCTGATTTCTCTTCTTTTGCTATTGCATTTGGAGCTTAAACAGTATATTTCTCTAATTTCACTTCATCTCTTTTGTAATTTCAATAGTATGGAACTAGATCTAGCATCTATACTTTTCTTCATGTATTTGTTGCACACTATGAGCTAACCCTTTGTTGTTGGAATGCTATTAGCTTTGTAATGGTTTTAATGTGAATTTGATGTTTAGCATTTTTATCCTTTGTGTGATACTATTTCCAAACTTATTTTAGAAGTGATCACCTAAGTATAAGTACCATTTATAGATTCAAACATAGTTTATGAATTGATCTCAAAGGATAACATATATAGTGGTTATTTAAGGACACTTTAATAGTCCTTGCTTAAAACCTAGACGTAGGAGGGTGAATTCCGTAGGGTGAACTGTGGGTTTAATAAATAGCCAAGGGCGAACCTATTTAGAACATAGACACAAGTGCTTGTAATGAAGCTCTTTAGAAAAGGGACGGAAAAACACTGTTACTACAGCACCCAGATGCTACAACATCAGATTTAACATTAAACCCTTATTTAGAAGTTGCATAGTGAAATAATTTAAAATAAATAATTTAAACTTTATATTTTAAAATAAAGTGTTTTTATATTTTATATTTTAAATAGTTAAATTTTTGTTCAAAAAAAAACTACTTAATTATCTAAAATAAATAAACAATTTTTTATATTTTTTATTTTAAATAGTTAAATTAAAAAATAGAAAATTATTTAATTATCTAAAATAAATGGGCTATTTTTATATTTTCTATTTTAAATAGTTAAATATTTATTTAAAAAAATAGAAAATCATTAATTTTTTTTTTTAAAAATAAACTATTTTTATATTTTATATTTTATATTCCACTCTACATACCTCGAGATTTTGAAGCCTATGTCTTGGGAATACATGTAATGATTAGAAAATAGTTTGGAAATATCTCAAATATACATGTAATGTAAGAATAATGCTTTCTAAAGGCCCCTCAACTCCTAGTAACATGACCATTATGATGTCTTTCCAAGTAATGTTTTAAAATCACAAGTGTCCTAGTAAGAATGATGTTTTCCCATTTTGTGGGGAAGGCTTTAATTCAAAATGACAATTAATGAACTGAGTCATAAATAAAAGGGACACCTAATATGGGGCTCAGATTCTCTCAAGTCACTGCGCAGTAGGAAAGAGATAGACTCATATATTAAATTATTATATTATATTTTATAAATAATATTACTTTAATGTTTGTGTCTATCTCTCCGCTACTAGAAGTTTCCAGTATTGCAGAGGATCATGTTCTCATAATACCGTCTATATTGAAAGATGAACGATTTTTTAAATGGCTATAGAAGGCTAATTTTTTGAAGGAAAAACACATTAGATCAAGGAATATAGTTCATGAAGAATGTTAGGGGTCATATTCTCCATTCATTTGAAAACCCTTCTTCATTGCGCCATCTCACCCCTCTTTTAAATTTGCATAAAAGGATACTAGCTCTACAAGTTACTTATTAGTTGCGACATTTCAAGAAAACCTATCTCTATTCTTTGCACACTCAACAGTTCTTGTGACGAAATTATAGGATCCCTTAACTCGATCCGGCAATTGCCATCTTGACAAATACGAGATTGAAGACAAATAAACTTCTCAAGTTAGATTTCACCTTCTCCTTCAATCTATCTTTCTCTTCTTTCTGAAATCCTTCTCTATAGAATTTTCATTTTCCTTTTGAAATTGGTGCTTGGCTCAATGATAATAAAGGCTTGTTTGACCATGTTTTGTTTTTTATTTTCCGAAAATTGTTTTACAAAACAAATTTTGAAAACTGTTTTCAAGAAAAAAACAAAAAAAAACCTGTTTGACAATTTGATTTTAAAAACTATTTTAAAGATGAGAAAATTCAAAAACTTGTTTGGCGCATCCAAGTCAATTCCTCAAATGGTGGATCCACGGAATGGAGGTTTCATATTTTACTCTATGGGTATGATCGAGTCTATGGGTATGAATATGATGCTTCCATATTGTGGTAATGCCATGATTGGGTCCACTGAATCATGGTGACGTGGGTCTCAATAGTAGTAAGGAAGGGAGTAACTAATGTTGAAACCTAGTAATGATAAAAAAAAATGTGTGTTAAAAATAGTTTCTTTATTCAACATTGAGAAGTTAGTCTCTCTGTCCTATTTTGTTTATTGTTTTAGTAAAATTAAATGGTTTCAAATTGATTCTTGTTTTTTACATTTTCATTTTAATATATTTTTTCCCATCCATGCCAATTTTTAATGTGGAAAATGCTTACATTCAATAAATGATTCATATTAATCTAATTAATGGACAGATAAATGATGAAATGATAAATTAGACAACACTTTTTACAAAATCTAAGTTATCACAAACAAAATGGAACGGAGGGAGTAGTTGCTTGCAATTGTGGTGTTGAGGGCATTTTGACTGCAATTAATAATCTGGTTAGGTAGGTAGGTGTTTACCGTGGTTTTTGGTAAACACCGCTAGTTTGAAATTTCTTCTGCTTGCAGGATCAACTAGTAAATCCTAAGACCATTTGTGTTAAAGTTTTTCCAGAAATTATGAATGTTTTTACGGTTTTAAAGAAAAGAAGGAAGATAACTGGCAGTTTCGCGTGAAACTGTCGAAGGTACTTCAGACAGAGATGAAGAGAACAAATAAAAATGCAGAAAATTGCTTAAAAAACAAAGTAAAATGCATTAATTGAAAAGAGAGTTGGTACACATGATCATACATTCTTCTCTGACTCGTTTTCTCTGTGATGTTGGAAGTTAGAGCGTGAGAATCTGTATATGAGTTTGTGACCCGTTTTTCCTGTGAAAAATTACTATTTATACAAGGAGGGAAAACTATAACTAACTAACTGTACAGAGAATTCAAAAAAAAAATAGTAATTGTTATGTATTTTCGACCAAGATAACTGCTAACTGCTTTGACAACGAGCACTTGATTCTGGTCTACCACTGAACTCTAGCTTCCTTCTCGTCGAACCACCATTCTTCAGTTCTTTATTTTCGCTAAGTCCAAAGCTTTGTCGAATTTACCCTCTGATAAAACTCTTTAGTGTCGAAATAAACACTACCCCTTGAAATCACAAGGCAATCCTCGTTGACTGCATTTAATTGAGTCTGTCGAAAATGCAGGCTAACAAATTGCCCCCCAAAAATGTCTTTTTCGACTGAGTTTTTAGGTGAATAAGAAAATGACATTTTTTTTAAAATTTCTTTTAACTGCTCTAATGACGTCATCAGCATCATGTTTCAGAATTGATGAGACATTTCAGCAAAAGTCACTTTATGGCGCCACCATTTCAGACTTAGTGGGCCACATTTCGCCTTAGAACTCCCCACTACTCATTGCAAATAACTGTTCCCTTTAAAAAGAAACTTAAGGGTTTATTCTCTTTCTTCTTTCAAACAGCTATAAAAACCAAACCTTTCCTCTTCATTTCATTTTTTTCTGAAAACTTTGAAATTGCAACTCTTTTTCTTTCTTCTCTTCCTCTTCTTCACTAAACAAACAGCAATCTGCGAACTAGAAATTTCAATCGAAACCCCATTAACGTTTCACGAAGCTCTATTCTTCGTTGAAATTCCTCAGAGCTACCATCAATGGCGTCTTCATCCAAAGCTCAAACTTCTGGTACTGTTTTTGGCAAACAGCAATACGTTGCTGAACCCACTTTGACAGAAGAAGAAGCAAAAATTCTGCAAACTCAGGTATTGATCCCTTTTCCTAAACCTTCAAAACATGCATTTTTAGGGCCTGTTTCACCTTCAAGTGATAACACTGACAAGATCAAAGAAGTGTTTCCTAGCTACCACAGATATAGCCCTAGGATTTTTCAAAAGGGAACCTATGTGATCAATTTCATGGGTAACCCAAATAGGGTCTTTAGATCTTCACCACCAGTTGACAAAAATCACCCACCTTACCTCAGCTGGCTTAGCAAGATAGAATCGAAAAAAGGAGAAATTTGGAAAGAACAAGGTATTTTCGACCAAATTCAACTGTCGAAGTATGGTCCAAGATATCAATGTCCCATGCTTTTTGTAGCCCTACATTTTTGGGAACTCACCACTAACAGCTTACACTTGAAGTGTGGTATGCTCACACCCACTTTGTTAGACGTAGCTGCTATTACTGGTTTGAAACCAACAGGATCTCTGGTGCAAATCTTCTTGGAGTCTGCTTCACTGGCTTCTTTCTTGGTCGAATTGGTAATTTTATCTCAACCACTTCTCGACTTAATCCTGGCATTTCACTGTAGTCCCAAGCAAAGCAATCCTTGTACTCCTTCAGCAATTCGACAATCTGCACCTTCAATGCTTGATCAATCTTTGCACTAATATATGTTGGTCTTTTTATGGAGCCATCTCCCAAATCAATCTCTTCTAAAGGATCTTGTGCCTGTATCCTTTTGGTCGAACCCAATGGATCCTTTTTAAAACCTAGAGGCTCATCATCGTAGACCCAATCAAGCCTCTGGTTTTCGACAAAGTTGTCTTTATTTTCATTTTCAATGGCTTCAGCAACCATTTGTTGTTGTAACTCAGCTTCTAAAGTCGCTTTTTGTTTGTTTTCGGCCACATAAGCCGTAATTCTATCTCATGCACTGGGCTTATCCATAAATAATTATTTATGGTCCATCCCACCCTGTAGGCTTGACAAAGCCTTGTGGGTGGTTGTCTTCATCTATAACCTCTCTCTCCCAAATAAATCCATAATTGGGGTGGAGTGTAACGGAAGATCTAATATTGTCTTGATGTTCATATCCAATTTCAGAAGATGGACATGGCGCAATATTCGCCAGTTGTTTGTCGAAGGTTTTCTTGGTTATAGCATTTACCTCAGCTTTGAAATAACTCTGATCACCTTCAATATTTTCGACCAAACTATCTTCTCGCCAAACGATAAGCCTTTGGTGGACAGTCGAAGGTATTGCCCCCACACCATGTATCCATTTCCTTCCTAGCAGCAAGTTGTTATTTGCCTTTGATGGAACTACCAGAAACAATGTTGGTCTCTTAATACTTCCTACAGCAAACTCGACTTCAATGGCCCAAGTGAATGGCCACTTTTGCCTTCATAGTTTGTAAGTATTACATTGTGTGTTTTCAAATCAGTTTCACACTTTCCAATTTTCTTCAACATATGTTGTGGCATCTAGTTTACAGCAGCACCACCATCGACCAGGATCTTGTTGACACCAATGTTATTCACTTTTGCTTGAATGTACAAGGGTTTGAGATGATTCATCATTCCACAATCTGGTCTCTCAAACACAGCATGTTGTTCCTCCACGCAACCATTCTTCAGCACATAGTAATAGATTGGCTTATAAGTAGTCTCTTCGTCGAAATCTTCTTCGGCGTCATTCACTTCAGAAACTACATCATACTCAATTGGTAGAATTGAGACTACGCCACATAAGACGTCGAATTTTGACCCAGAATCGGCAAAATCTGAGTCCATTTCTTCATCTAAGTTAAGACCTTCTTTGATTACTGAGAGTGGAGGAAATATCCTTTCAGTAGCTGGCTTTCTAGCCATTTCAAGAGGCTTTAAAGGTACTTGCTTACCTTTATCTTTGTTAGAATTCTCTACTTTGTCTGCAGCAGCAGCAGCAGCTTTCTTCTAGCGTTGATACCTGCGTCATTGTGTTCTTGTCATGGGATTTTTCCCTTTGTAGTTATTATTATAGGCATATTTTTCCTTTATATTCTCTCTGCACTAAACACTAGTATACACAGGCACACATCTTTTAAACTTTTTCTATCCAACTAACCAATGCTGCTACCTGCCACCATTTATTATATTTTTCAACTTATTTATTTATTTATTTATTATATTATATTATATACACAAGACCCAAAGTTACATTTTATTAGTATTATTTAAAAACCTTTTCAAACTTTCAGTCGTCTTCTTCCTCACCTTACCCACCATTTCCATTCTTCCCCATCTTTCTCTTGTTGGATATTTCTTTCTTCTCAAAAACCAGAGTTATCTTTTTGGTTTCCAAATCGTTAAAACCGACCCGTCTAGCCTGTGTAACCGAAAAACCGAACCCGCTACACTGAAAATAAAAATGGGCGGATTTGGGTCGTTCTGTAGCAACCGCCCATACCCGCCCGATGTCCAGATTATTAACTACGTTATTGAAGTATGCCAATTATTTGTGATAAAAGTTGAAGATAGTAATCAGATTTTCTCTAATGGACCGTCAGAATATTATTTTATGATTATCCAAGTCGTGCTTTTAAATAATTAGACTTAATTACAATTTTGGTGCCTCTATTTTCACCAACTCATAATTTTAGCCCCCAAGAATTTTTTTCATGAATTTAGTCCTCCTATTTTCAAAAACTCAGGATTTTAGTCCTTCAAGATTTTTTTTGACGAATTTAGTCCCCCTATTTTCCCAATTTATAAAATGAAAGTCCCCCTACCCCTATAATTTGGTCAAAATTGGCGCTGAGTTGTTAGTCATTTCACTTATCCTACGTGGCTGACACCTAGCTTGTCTTGTTAGAATTTAAACATAAAAATTATGATTTTTTTCACAAAAAATGTTTTTTTACTTATTATATTTAATAAATAAAAATTCAATCTTCTTATTCATTCGATACTTCCTCTCCCTTTGCGAACCCTAATCCCAAAACATCGTTCCTTCAAAAGCAAACCAATTGGAATTTATGAACATGAAATTTTTATTTATTAAATATTGAATGGGTTCACGAAGGGAGAGGAAATATCGAAGAAGATGAAATTTTCATTTATTAAATATAATAATTAAAAAACAGTTTTTGTAATAATAATAATAATAATTTTTATGTTTAAATTCCAACAAAACAAGCCAGCGTGTCAACCACGTAGGATAAGTGAAGTGACTGACAGCTCAGAGCCAATTTTGACCAAATTATAGGGGTAGGGGGACTTTGACTTTACAAATTGGGAAAATAGAGGGACTAAATTTATCAAAAATATTTAGGGGACTAAAATTGCGAGTTGGTGAAAATAGATGGACTAAATTCGTGAAAAAAATTCTTAGGGGACTAAAATCGTGAGTTGATAAAAATAAAGGGACCAAAACTATAATTAAGCCAAATAATTATTTATTTATGGAATATCGATCAGTATTATAGCTAGCTTCTATTTCAATTTTTTTTTTTTAAAAAAATACAACTCAAACGTGATCACCGGTTGTTTTTGTATTATTGTCTCATATCTACTCATATGTTTTTTGTGGACATATATAGTGAGAATTATATGCTAGCTAAAAGCATAATGTAAGTATTCCCTTATAGGTGAGAATATATTTTGCTAATTGTGTGTTTGATTTCATTATTCATGAAGTATTCATGATGGTATGTTATTTAAACTTCAATTTTGTTATCACATTCATTTAACAACACTTGAATTGTTACTTTGTTTCATATAATGTGATATGTTTAGATAAATCTAATATCGATTAGCAATTCAACTAAATATTTTTTTGGTAGATTAATTTTAAAATGCCCCTAGTATCGCCCTGTCAAAATGAGATTCAACCAACCATCTTTACCGAATACAACTAGTGCTCATCAATGCAATATTTGACAAACTCGATCTATGATATTCCGAAAACATACAGAGTGAAAAAGCCATCAGAACCTGTCTAATGACTCTCTCTTATAAATCGTTCCACTTTCAACTAACAAACCCGATTCAACCCACCATATAGGTTCAAATAGAAGCTCAAAAAGTTATTCATATCGTAAAACATCCAAAAAAACATTCTCGTAAGACGAATAAACTCCGCCTCTAGAGATGTCAGCAACTTCACAAGGTGCCCAGAGTCATAGGCACATGCTATAAAAATTTCATCAATGCCGACATCTTCTATGTGGAACGAGGACTACAATAGTGCTAAGGTCTGATCAAGAATCAAGAATATAAAGCTACATTACACTTACGTCTATATCTACACTAGCCCTATCACCCGTGCGATGCACGAGGTTGGCTAGATTGTTTTGCGTACATAACAAATAGCATTTCAAAATTTATGTAATAGTAATCGGATTAATTGCTTTTCCCTAATTCAACGTTTTAAGGGTATGAGATTTTTCCCAAGTAATCATATTTCGTCCGGCTTATAAAAATTCTGGATTACATTAATAGCTTACTGAGACCCGCTTATGTTTATGAACAGTGATACTAATTGGATAAGAAGCATTAACTCCAGTGGGGGAAATAGGATGCCCTAATGACATCAAACATTTCTAACTTTATGGGACAAAAATTATATACTAAGGCAGAATCGGAAACGACAACTAATAAAAGCATCACAAGCGAGTTAACAAACCAACAGACATGCTATACAAACTCCATTTAGTCGCAGCAAAACAAAGACTTTGACATACCAAGTACAATGTCCGTAGAGTTGAAGCGTCTAAGTTAAGAAGTTAAAGGTACAAACCAACATAATCCATTACAACCAAACTTGTAGTTAAAGAGATTGTACATATGTTGATAATGATAAGTACAAACCTATAGACAATTTCTTCATCATCTTGTATTCACTCTCTCCCTCTTTAATCCCCCACGGTGTTCTTCCCCTCCACTTTACCCATCATTCAATTCGTTTGAATCCCATACTTTGTAGGTTGTTGCATAACAATTTCTTAAAGCTGCTTTCACTTAACATTATTTCCTTTTAAAAGGGCAAGAGATACCTGAAAAAAGGGATAGAGCACAACTCAACAAATATAGATACAAAATTAAAGTATAGTGCAGGTTTCCTTTTTGTTATAACCAAAAGAAGATGTCAACAGGCACGGATCCACCTTATGCTGGATTTGCTTAAGCTACAAAGCTGACACAAATAGCATAAATATATCTATACTAAATACATGAAAGAAAACCCATCTCCCCCTGATAGTCCTTGTTGAATGCATCAATCACTAAAAAAGGTATACATAACATATTACTGTGCACACAAAAAGCCCCAAGTGATGTAGTTTAATTCAAGCACCCGCTCCAAAAATCAAACTTTACAAAAATGAAGAAGATGAAACAAAGAATTGTTTTTGAATAAGAAAGCAAAAATTAGACGTGTTCAACAACATGGGAGATTTAGAACAGAAGAGAATAGACGGAGAGAAGGGAGGATTATAGAACAAAAGAGATGAGGTTATCTTTGTGACGAAACAAATGGCCACTACTGCTGGTCCATGTGATGCAGCAATAGCTTTGCTCTGTTTGATACCTTTGACATGAGCAGAAGTAATGAACAGAAGTGACAATCCAAATGTTTTGTGAACAATAATGCAAAGCTTTGAATTAGCTGATAAATCTCTTGAATTACTAACCCAGTATCACTAATCTAAAATAATGTTTGGTAACATAGATCTGAATTTTGTAACATGGAATAAATAAAAGAAATATTTGACTATGAGAAAGTTAAGTACCATAGCTCAATTACTTGTGCCCAAGACCGATATCACTCTCCATATTGTTTTATGTTAGACATCACACAGTCATGAGTTACCATTTATCAAATAGAAGAATCTGAAAACAAAAACATAGTTAGTTAATTTGAATGAAATTAAATTAGCATAACTCATTTGACGGTTAAACAGCTACACAAACAATAGTAAAATATAAGATTAAAAAAAACATATATAATAGATATAAGAGACAAATTATAAGTAGATGACAATAACAATTGATGATAAACCTGCTATTTATTTCATAAGTAATGAAATCAACACTCATCCATTTTGGTTGAGGCATACGTAGAAGTATGCTTGCATTAATTGGTCCCTCCGACTAAATGTGTCCTTCCATTAAAATAGTGTAAAGGCTACACTTAGTTAAATCATCCTGTGTGTTAGTTCAATATCTCTTTCAACTGAATTATTATATCAACACCGTGCTTCATGAAAAAAAAATTAAATATCATACAATTGCAATGGAAAATATTTGACAAAGAAAGGCATGAAAGCAAAATTCACAGAAATCCAAATACCAAGTAAGCCATGGGTCCTTTGAACTTATATTTAAAGTAAGGATCATGAAAGAACCTAAACATGAAAAACAAAAAAGCTTAAGATATCTAATTTATCGTGTAAAAATGTAAGGAAAATAAAATAACTATAAGAATCATATGAGAGTCTACACATTCCAAACACCTTAGTCACAATTGAAGTGTAATGAATTCAAAGATGGAAAAACAAAATAAAAGGAACATGGAGTTATAAAAATGCTTTCCTTTTTCCAAATCATATTGCAAGACAACCTGTTTAAGATTTCGAAAGCAACCAAAAGATCAAATCAAAGAGTGTCTTTTGTAAAGGACAACTCAATGAAAATAGAAGCAATATAATAAGTATAGATTTGTTAGTTGTTTTCCTGTAACAAATGGACAAAGGGAAAGAATGTTTAAAACAACAATTTTCTATATACCTCTAAATCTTCTCAACATCAAGTCCCTTAGTTTTCTAAACATGTTGGTGTTGTACACATATAATTCGTGGCTGATCCAATGTAATACCTATTTAATCCTTTTTAGCAATTCTACCATCTGCATCTTTACAAAACCCTCATTCCAATTGAACAACAATCAGAATTTGAAAATGATTATTATGGCTCAACAGGAGTAAACAAAAGAAAAAATAAAAGAAAGTAAGACCCTCAGAATAGGTTTGAAGTGAATCTTTATCAAAACAAATTGAATTCCAGAAACATAACATCTAAGAGATAGATTAAGCACTTTTGTGAACCACAACACTTGATTCTTCAATACAAAAACTAACTTTAGGGTATGTTTGGGAGGGGGTTTTGCGATGGGAATGAAGGGGAGGGCTTGAAAAAGATTAGTCTATATTTTAATATGTATTGGAGATTTTAAAAAATTAAAAGAACAAGTTGATAGATATCAATATAACATTTCTAATCACACTTGATTCATGTTTAGAGATATTTTATGGCTTCCTCAATTCTACATTGAAAAATATGCCCTCCCCTCCCTTCCCCTCCTAAAACCCCCTCCCAAACATACCCTAAGAGAACATAGTAGACTAATGAAGTATACAGAAAACCAAAAAAGAAGTAAATGGTGCCATTAATTAAAAGTCACCAAAGGAAGACTGCTATCAATAGCTATCTTTGCCAACCATGGAAATATGGAAAACACTATCTCATTGACTTGCAGGTATTCCATATGCAGGTGATTTTAGAAAATGTTCATTATTAGTAGAATACAAAAAAGAAGCCTACAATAAAAATATTAATACACCTGATGGTTTCATAGACAGTCCAAGTAAACTCAAGATGACGTATAAATACCCAGGGAGTAAATATTTATGCCCTTTCTGAAGCCTTAATCCTACAAAACAGAAACATTTATTTAGAAAAAAATGTCATGTTATCAAAGGCAACTTTAACCTCAGCTAGTGCTTCAGTTTACAACCATTTAAATTTGATTTAAATTGTCTACAAATAATTGGTGCTTTTCCAAAAAAAATCAGTGGAAAGAGATATGAGAGAAACAATCACGAAACACCAACCCAAAAAATGATCCATTGGAGAATCAATCTTCTAAAACTTCAAATTTGCTTCTTCATTGTTCACAAAACATTATCCTCATTCACAAATTTATCCTATAATTTTTGAGTGATATCTGAAATTCAGGGGAAGAATATAAAAATAAAATATACAGATAACAAATAATTGAGAAAATGGAAGAGTGAATATAAGAAGATTGGTTCCCGAAGGTTACCCGCAGATGGATGGACACCATCACTATGACCAACGCTTGTCGTAAGTGCCGATGACACAATGTCAATGATACAACGTCGATTCATATTGTCGACACCTCAGCCACCGCCGCATTATCCAGAAGTGGATCCCTCTTCAACGATGGTGTCACCGATTTGCAAGAGCCAAGCTTTGCTAAATCCCTCAATTTGTGAGATAGAGGGAGAGGATGAAGCAAGAGAGTGCATGCAATGGTTTATGAAAGCTGAACGAGAAGTACGGAAAATCTTTGTTCTTGAATCAAATCTTTGTTCTTGAATAATTTGATCAACCTAGATGTTGCCGCTATTTCGTAGAAAAAACTGGATGGGGGGTTAGAGAAGAACGGAGGAGAGACTATATTAAATTATAAAATAACTGGGATCCATTACTCTTGAAGACGGGTCGCGTTTTTATCTATGAAAAACATTTGCGCCTTGTTTAATTGGCTAGGAAATTTCGAGAACAAATAAACAGTTTAAATAAAAATGCAGGTATAGGCCATTGTAATTTCCACAGCGAAACACGTGGAAAACATCGTTGAAGGATTTAAGCAGAAGTCAATGCAGGAAACATTAACAAAGTGTGAGCGATTGCCACGTAAATAGAGGAATACCAAGTGAAGAAGGAACATCATTTTTGGGGGGTTCATTGCTGAAAAAAAAAACGCAGTTTCCCGCCCCTAGCGACAAGCGGCATAGGGGATGTAGATATATCTAGGGTAATGATTAGAAAATTTTATGGGTTAAACATTATAAAATTGTTTCAGCAGAAATTTGCAAAATCTTCCACGCATAAATTTGTCTTACGGTGGTGTGTTTAGATTAGGAGAGAAGAAGGTGAGAAATATAAATTGATCCCGTTATTCGTCGGAAGGTAAACAATTGCGGTCTGGTATATGATCTTGTTGTTGAACATTAACATTTTTTGAGTTTTTCTTCAAATAATAAATTTGAATAGTTTACAATTACAAATGAATGTTATCATGCTTTTTAAGAAGGAGTTAGTTAAATTTTTGTAACCTTACATAAGAATAAGTTTTTAGATTAGGAGAGTGGTTTGGTTTAAGGGAAAAACAAGAGAAATAGGAAAGAGAGTTGTTTGGTTTAGAGCAAAACAGGGAAGATAGAAATAATACTATTTTTAAAAGGACAAAAACACCCCGGGCCGACCCAGGGTCCAAACAAGGGCTCGGGGCCTCAAATTTTTTTTTGTCAAAGGGTCTCCATTCCACTCTACATGACCACAATACTAGAATGTAATTGAAATAATTTGTTTAGCTCAAATGGCTTGTCAAGTCATTTTACTTAAATCACGTGCAAAGTGATAACTCTTAATTATAAGAGTTATTTATACTTTAATAGCTTAAATTATTGTTTGCTCAAAAGTAATTATTTTAATTAACTAATTAGAATCAGTGAGTTGAGGATAGTTGTGGAAAATTTCTGGTTAAATCTTAATGGGCACTTTGGTGCTATTTTTGCGCTTTAATGTATGTTTTAGTGTGGTGCAGTTGACATATGTTTTGTGCTTCAGCAATGTTGCTGTCATTCTTGGAGTATAGCGCGAATTTGGGGCTGATTTCTCTTCTTTTGCTACTGCATTTGGAGCTTAAACAGTATATTTCCCTAATTTCACTTCATCTCTCTTGAAATTTTAGCAGTATGAAACTAGATCCAGCATCTATAATTTTCTTCATGTATTTGTTGCTCACCATGAGCTAAACCCTTTGTTGTTGGAATGTTATCAGCTATGTAATGGTTTTGTAATGATTTTATTGTGAATTTGATGTTTAACATTTTTATCCTTTGTGTGATACTATTTTTAAACTTATTTTAGAAGTGATCACCTAAATATAAGTACCATTAATAGATTCAAACATAGTTTATGAATTGATTTCAAAGGATAATATGGATAGTGGTTATTTAAGGACACTTTAATATTCCTTGCTTAAAACCTAGACGTAGGAGGGCAAATTTCGTAGGGTGAACTGTGGGTGTTTAATAGCCGAGGGTGAACCACATGCACAAATTTCTATAAATATTGGCTCACATTGCCTTAATTAGGTACAATCCCATTCTTAGCTAAATCACTCATATATTCTCAATACTGACTTGAGCGTCGGAATGGCTTCGCAGGTACTCCTCCCGGGCTCGCACTATGTAACACCCTAGTATTTCCAAACCATAGAAATACCAAAACATACATTTCAGTTTACATCAGAGTTTAAAATTTCCTGCTTAGATATTCATCGTTGCAAGAATAGCGGAAATGATTACATAAGTTAAATATTTCAAGTCATATATCGACTACAAAGACAACCAAGGAATAACAAAATCAAAGACCGAAGGACTAAATCTTCAATCTTCCACACGGGCCTGACACCTACTCCCGTCCTTTAACCATCTTTATCCATGTTTCTCTGTAAAACAACAACAAATGATAGGGTAAGATTACATATGTCAGTGAGTTTTACCGTGACCCCTAGCCACGCTCTCGATTCAATTATGAATCATTTAATTGGTAATTCAATAAATGAATTACAAAACCATCTGGCAATTCTATAAATGAATTGCAATAACATATGGCAATCCGATACATGAATTGCAATAATATCTGGTAATTCATTGAAAGAATTACATTAAAGTTACATTAAAGTTTTATTAATCCTAGCACATCACCTGCTACCCGAAGTAGTTTGAGTGAACCCCAACATCTGGCCGATAAGTGTACAATTCCTAAAGGCAAAATAACTATAACATCTGGGGGCCTAGGCTAAAGGCTCATTACTTCCCTCTCCTAGTATGCTAACATGTGGAGGTCGTCACCTCAATTCGATATAATTTTATATATCTACCCGCATTGGGCCGTCTAGGATATTCGATATAATTTATATATCGTGATTCCTGGACTGGCTTAGATGATTGATAATCATCCCGAGTCATTAATACAATATCAAGTAGGATATATAATCTGAATAGTTTTTCCAAAAACGTGTTCTCTCGCGTGAACTATTTTACGGTTTTTCGGAACATTTATAGTTTTCAAAACTTTATTCAAAACCAAGTTAATTAGGTTTAAAACCATGTTTTTGTGAAGTATATATCAACACAATTGGTTGGGAAAAATATTAGAAGTGAATTGGAACCGAAAGGAGCGACGAAACGAGGTTTTTGTTTCCAAAATGCGTGGGCAGCGCACGGTCCGTGCCCTAGGGGCGTACGGTTCGTGCCATGTTTTTAAAGTTTAACTGGCAACATCCGAAAGGGATGCACGGTCGGTGCCACTAGGGCGCACGGTCCGTGTGGCCTGTGCAGAAACAGCTTTTCACTTCGTTTCGCTCGTTTCGTTTTTCCGATATCTTTTCCAATTCGAAATCCGATCGTAATCCAAACGAAAAACAACATTTACCACAATATTACAATCCCGAATATATCAATCAATAAATCAAAATTGATATTTTGTAACAAAGTTTTCGAAACCTCAAAAATGCAATATTTTAAGAAACATGGTTTTCGACTCGAAAATCATTTCAACAACGAAATACACAATACATCTAGCAAATCAAGGCACTCGAAAACAAAATGTAAAAGCCCCTAACGTGAGTAAAACTCACCGGTTGACGAACTTGCGAGAAAGCAAGCCTTCACCCGAACAGTGACCACTCGAACTATCCCCGTGATCGACCAAACCGTTTCCAAACCGTAACTCACAGCTCCTATTTCGGACTCTAAGCCTCTTAGCTACTGAAATGATTTCCAGTGTGTGCCAAATTGCAATGTAGCTTTAATCCCACTTTGATTCCAACTCCAAATACACATGCAAGGCTTCAAGAAGATGAAAACTCAACTTTGAGCTCCAAAACCCAACAATGGCAAGATGTGATAGAAGAAGAGTGAGTTTCTGAAATTGGGATAGAAAGATAGAGAATTGAAAATGGAGTTAAGTGATAGGAAGAATGCTTACATGCAATGAGAAGGGTGAGAGTTGAACTTCTTCTTCTTCACCTCTTCTTCCTCTCTCTCTCTCCTCTCTCTACTCTCTAACTTCTGTTTTTTGTAAAATGCTTAAAATGAGAGATGTTTTGGTGTTTTTGGAGTTTAAGTGAGCTGAGGGTTTAAAATTGGTTCAATGACCGAAATGCCCTTGGCTCACCAATACTCACTTAGGTCCATTTTTAACCCAAATAACCACATAGTTTAAACACCAATGCATTTTAATCCTATTACTTAGCCAATAGATAATGCTTTCTCGACTATCCCATATCCGCTTCTTGATTTATTTTTCACTTCGAATAATAAATCACTAGTTAATTTCATAAATCGAAATTAACGGAGTTAGGGATATTACACTCTAACCTCTAGCCAGACAGCAGGAGACCTACCAACCGCAGTGCACCCAACACTGTAATGTACAAAACATTTTTATATGAATTGATATGACTTTGAGTGAGAATTGAGCAAGTTAGGAAAGTTACAATAGTTAAAAATTAACTACTGCAGAAGTTGGCACCCAAGTTCCCAAATATGCACTCAAGCGTATGTCAAAGAAAGCCAAATACAATACGTGTGCATCAAGCGCCTCAGATGCATCCCAAGCACACGCGACAAGCAGAAGGGTTGAATGTTGATTTGATTTTGATGCCTCAAGTGCTACATAAATGATAAGTTTTTTTCTTTCTAGAAGTCTTTGACCCCACTCCAGTGTCCAGGGAAAGGGACCCGACTAATCCGGAGTCAATCGAGTGATAAGTAAGTTTGGCTCTGTAACACCCCACTTTTTATAAATAATTATTAGGACATTGTTTTATTTTAATTGTGTGTTTTTGCGGCTTAGTGAAAGACCTAAGTATAACACCCCAATTTTTTCTATGCTAAGCTATATAAGTATTTGTTTTAGAAAATTAAGCTTATGAGTTAAAGAGTTAATTATTTTTATTTGTTCATCTTTAGTAAGTTTATATTATATATAATATATTGTTATAATATTATTAAGTTTATATATTATACATTAAGTGTGGTTATTCTCTTCATATCATAAGTTAATATATATCATATGTATTGTATCCATATCATGCTACGTGTGAGATGTTGATGATAATGCCTAACACTAGGATCACAAATTCATTTCATAATCTAGTGAGAATTATTTTAGATAGTAATCACCTATGTGTCTATTAGCTTCCTTCTAAGTTAAGTAATTCCATAACACCATAACACCTCATGCTTACAAATTTTGTGTGTCAGATTTATTTAAATGAGCCACTTAGATGCTTGTCTTGATGAGTCACTCTTTTAACCCTTATTTTCATGCCACTCAAAAAGTATGTATCCTTGTCATCCTTTCTTAACTCACCACATGGACAAGTATATTTATGACACATAAAAGGAAGGCCACCTCATGCTTGTTTAGCATATATGGGCAATGGAATTTGCACTATAAACAGCTAGTTCATTTCCTTGCTCCTTCCATCATTCAAAACACAAACCTATACTTCTTTCCTTTTCTTTTCTTGAGAAACCTTCGGCCATATAAACCCAATCACTTGCACCATTTTTATTTTAAAGCCTTATTATCACCTCAAAAATCTTAAACCAAGTCTAGCCGATTATACCGTTGAGTTCGTAGTTTCGTAGTAGTGTTGGTGCTTGAGGACGTGTTGGCATTACCGGATCGAGTACTTTGTTCGTGAAGTATTTCGGGTGGGGGCAAGATACCGTATTCGTCGGGACGGTTAGCGTAAAGTAATTTAAACATGTGTAGAGTGACCCAAGCTCTACTAGAGTTAAAGAGTCAGCGATACCTAAAGATCATTTGACTACTTTTCGGAGTTAAGGTTAAGTGAAGTTTAGGCCGTCGCTGACCGGTTAACGCATAGCAAACTTCTATATTTTTATTTAATTGATTACTTGATATATTGTGATTGATTGTTTTGATTTCTATGAACTGCTGATGTGCTATTTGTGATTATTTGTTGAGTTGCTTATTGATATAGTTAAATTTGAGAAACATGATTTTATTTCACAATAGAAATGAAATGAAGATTTCATAATGAACCTAGGTGTGGAAAGTAGAGTCATAAAGAGATATAAAGTGGAATGAATACTTAATCGTAGTGCAATAAGTAGTACGAGATGATGAGATGTAAACAAACAGAATCATATAGATTGCATATGTGTTGTAAGTCCATAGCCGTGTGTATGGGGCGTTAGCGGCGTCACCGAAGTATAGTAGGGGCGTTAGCGGCGTCGTTGAAGTATAGTAGGGGCGTTAGCAGCGTCGCCGAAGTATAGTAGGGACGTTAGTGGCCTCGCCGAAGGATAGTAGGGATGTTAGTGGCGTCACCGAAGTATAGTAGAGACGTTAGTGGCATCAGGATATGGCCTGAGTCAGCATATAGTATTGACATATTAGAGTCGGATAAATAAGATATTAAAAATGGATGGAAGATAAGTAATAATTATATTTGATATGCTTGTGACATGTTTCAAATTAAACTCTACCTTATCTTCCCATTTTTCTGACTTATACATGTATCTTAGCCCTATGTGTTTTTCTTCTGTATGTTTGTTTTTATCGCTTAAATCCAGTCGAGGAGTCAGTTGTAGTAGATGGTGGTGGTTTTCATTCCACGACGGGCATTGAAGGCACCGAGATCACCAGTGCAAGATGACGGAGGAGTCAGGTGTCTCATTGAGAGAACTTGCATTTTGTTTTAGCCAGTGTGTCAATCTTTTGAGTCTCGTTTAAGTCATTTGACTAAGTCATTTGACTGATTTCTTTTTATGTTCTTACTTTCCGTTGTTTTGAAATACTCTGATATATATATTTGAGTGGCTTTAGTACTGCCACATATTTTGTAAAACTCTTAAAATTGTTTTTTATCTATCTGATGTATGTTCAGTTATATAAGTATTTTGAGTTTTAAATTTACTCTCTTTTGAGATTAAGAGTTTAAGTGTCAAGGATTACTATGATGAGGACGAGGGTTGTCTCATTTAATGGTATCAGAGCAGATCGATTCAAATCGGACTGTGAGGACGAGGGTTGTCTCATTAAATGCACTTTTGGTCCCTTATTTTACTTAATGCGCAATTTTGATCCCCCTATTTTTGTTTTGGCAATTTCGGTTGCCGTATTTTACTAAATGCGCAATTTTGATCCCTCTGTTTATTTGTGTAATTTTGGTCCCCTTATATTACTAAACGCACAGTTTTGATCCCCTATTATAGAAAATGATATAATTATTTAAAATAAATAAAATATTTTTATAGTTTATATTTTAACATATAATTTAAAATAAATAAAGTAATTATTTTTTATATTTTAAATAGTTAAATATTTGTTCAAAAAATAAAAAATTACTTAATTATCTAAAATAAATAACCTATTTTTAAAGTTTATATTTTAAATAGTTAAATTAAAAATAAGAAAATTATTTAATTATCTAAAATAAATAGGCTATTTTTTTATTTTCTATTTTAAATAGTTAAATATTTATTTAAGAAATAGAATATCATTAAGTTTTTTTAAAAAATAAACTATTTTTAATATTTTATATTTTAAAATATAAATTAAAATAATAAAATAGGAGGATTACCTCATTTATTTTACTAAATATTTATTTTAAACAATTAGATTATTTTTATTTTTTAAAATATAAATATAAAAATAATAATAATATTTTCTATTTCTTAAAGTATAAAATATAAAAGTAGTTTATGTATTTTAAATTATATATTAAAATATAAAATATAAAAGTAATTTATTTAAAAAATTAAATCATTTTCTATAGTAGGGAGATCAAACTTGAGCATTTAATAAAATAGGGGGACAAATATTGCACAAAAGTAAATAGGGGGATCAAAATTGCACATTTAGTAAATTAGGGGGACCAAAAGTGCATTTAAGCCAATTATTTAATATAAAAATACATTATAATACTAATAACTTACTATAAAATATCCATAGAAAAATATAAAATATAAATAATAAAAAACTATTGTTAATTATTGTAAGAAACTAATAAATAATTAACTAAGGTTTAATTACTCTGTAAGGCTCTGAACTATTTGAGAATTTTTAAAAGGTCCCTAAACTAAAAAAGTTGTATTCAGATCCCTGAACGAATATAGTTTTTTTAGTTAGGTTATTCCATTATGCTAAAGTTAGTTAACGCTGACATGACATTTACAATTTGTAAATAGATCCATAAACTAATTAAAAATCTGTCAAAAGGTCCCTACACAAATTTAAACACATTAAAGTTGGTCATTCTAAAATAATAAAGAATATAAAATAAAAAAAGTTATTCTCAAAATATTAAAAATAGTTTTTTTTTTAAAAATCATAGAACAGAAATACAATAAAAATAAAGTGTTATGTTTATAAATAAAATAAAAAAAATAAACAAGTATTATCCAAATGTAATTATTGCTTTAGATTATATTTTTTATTATTAGTCTACCTAATTATTTAGATAGTAAAATTTAAATTATACAATAGAATAGTAAATAAAGGTCATTTCCTTTAGGTTTTTTAAAGATTTAATATTTTAACATTTGATTAATTGAAAAACTTTAATTATACTCCTTCACAAGTTTGTCACATTTTGTGTAAGGTTTTACTATCGTTTTGATAAAAAAATTAAGTCTTAGTTCTTATTATTTTGTTCTAAATAAACCACATTTATCTTTTAAAATATACTTCAATTACATTATTTTAACGAATATTATATCAATTTTTCAACTGGTTGGAGCATGAAATTCATAAAATTCATTTTTTATTAAAAATAGTAAATGTCCACTGGTGGACCTTTTTTGAAAGGTCCATAATAGATACACCTATTTTTACGGGTGCATCTAATTTGTTGAGCTCGTGCGTCTTAATTGCGGCTTAAATTTAGCTTATCAGAAAGGTATTCGAAAGCTTACCATTTACTTCGACTCTATGTGGCGATTAAATTCTCAGCTACGCCTCATCGCTACACAACCACTATTCGCAACATCCATGACTCTCTATTAAAGCTTTGGGATGTCCATATCCACCATACCCTCCCGGAAGGAAATTGTGCGGCGGGCTTTCTCGCTAAACTCGGTGCTGACTCTTCTTCTTTGTGGCGTGTCTTCCTCCTTCCTCTGCAAGAGACACAACTCGAACCCTAGTGACTCGAAACTAATATCTTGTCTCTTGTTTTTGTAATCTTTTCCTTTTTTTCCATTTTCAAACTTTACCAAAAAAAAAGATAGATAGATATTAGACTGCTGGAAAAAACATTACCCATAAAAAAAAACTAATAATAAAAGCAAGAGAATATAGAACAAAAAAAAGCAAGAGAATCAAAATCACTACGTCAGCGCTCTTGAAGAGTCTTCAACGGTCCCCTTTTTTCTTCAAAAACGAAACGACTAACCTTCTCTCTCTCTAGCAATTCCATTCCTTGTCAAACAATTCAAAACTGCATTTTCCTGGAAGAGAAAGAAAACCCTCATTTTCATTAATTTTCTCGGGAAAAAAAACCAGAAGTAGTTCTCCAATCCCTTTCTTGAAGCGTTTACTAAATTTGGTAAATTTCTCATCTTTCCTTCTCTGCCTTCCCTTTACATTCCTCTTTCCGTTTCCGAACAAGATTACGGTAACTGTAACAGAAAAACTCCCCACACAAATTCTTTAAATAGAAATTCTTAAATAAGGAAAAAACATTAACCACAATTTAGCATCTTCCAATGTTGTTTCTTGTTCTCAATTTGTTCTTTCCCACATTAATTATTGTTGTTCATGTTTGTGTTTAGGTTTCTTTCCCTTCTTTTCAATTCATGTTTGTTCTTTTCTGTGTTTTGGTTTTAGTTTCCTATATAGCTTGTTTTGAACCTTGTTGTGCTCAGTTCTTATTGAACCTTGGGTTTTAATTTTCTCTGTGTTTGGTTATTTTCATTTTCTTTACATTGGATGATTAAGAAAAATGGTATTACACATGTTATATAGGACTATAGGTATCATTTTCTTTGATTTCTTGTGGTTACATCGATTTACTAAATAGTATATTCTGCATTCATGCATTTTGTTACTACTACCATTTAAGCCTTGGAATTAGATTCCTCATGCATGGTGAATCTGTTTGTATTACGAATCGGAATTTAAGTCTGTTGCAAATATGGATATATCTGGACTAGATACATCAATTTCTAGTCACTTTCTTTGTTTAATTTGGGAATGTTTTAAGTGAATTCTTTTTGGGTAGATAAAGGTGCTCCAAAATGTCTCAACCTCAAAATGACCGTCCTCCACAAGCTGAAACGACATGTGGATCACTTCTTCATGAACTTCAGGTACAAATGAAATTTTGAAGTACCTTCCGTGTTGATTAAAGGTTAAAGAGTGTTTAGTAAACTCTGAAGAAATTCTCAATGTTTGTCATGGCTTATGTTTTAAAATTAGATAATATGGGATGAAGTCGGCGAGTCTGAGACTGAAAAAGATAGAATGTTGTTTGAGCTTGAACAAGACTGTCTAGAAGTTTACAGAAGAAAGGTGGATAAAGCTAATCGGTCTAGAGCTCAGATAAGGCAGGAAATTGCTGATTCTGAAGCAGAACTTGCAGCTATCTGTTCAGCAATGGGAGAGCGTCCAGTACATATTAGACAGGTCGGATATTCTGAGTTACTAATTGTTTCTTTAGGGCATTTATTTTGTAGTTTGTACTGCTTAAATACAGCTCAAGTTAAATGAAGCCGTGTTTGTTTTATCTGCAAATGAACTCGTGCTTAATGTCAGTTCTGTGTGACAATGACAACGATTTGAAAAGATTACATGATATGTATTAATGATTAATGAAGTTAGTTTCTCATCATCGACAAAAGTTTATACACGGATTTGTATCTAAACTTAAACCGTTTTCAACGGTTACAATGTACCAAATGAGGATGTTAAGTAGAGAGGAATAACATGTATTATTATGAAAATCAAAATTTATGGTTTTCTTAGTTGTTACTGTCGAATTTTGATGCTTAGTTGTTGCTGTCGAATTTTGATGTCAAGAATAGTTGTTTCTTATCTCTTCTCATTTTTCCAGTATAATCAAAAGGCTAGTAGCTTGAAGGAAGAGTTAGCAAGACTTCACCCAGAGTTGGAGGAAATGCAAAAAAGAAAGAATGAGCGCAGAAGTCAGTTTACAGAAGTTCAAGAGCAGATTCAAAGTATCTCAAATGAGATTTATGGTTCAAGTGAATATATCCCATTCGTTGTAGATGAAACTGATTTATCATTGAGAAGGCTTGAAGAATTGCACAGACAGCTTCATGCACTTCAAAAGGAGAAGGTAAATAACTTACCTCTCTCTGCGGAGATTTTATAAACTTAAAACAACTGTATAGTGTTATAAACTCGAAACATCGCATTTGCTGTTTTTTACTGCAGAATGATAGTATTTTATTTTTAATGCAGAGTGATCGTCTCAAGAAGGTCCAAGACTACTTGTACACTTTAAAGTCTCTCTGTTTAGTGCTTGGTTTGGACTTTAAGCAGACAGTCAGTGGAATCCATCCTAGCTTAGGAAATTCAGAAGGACCTAAGAGTGTAAATAATGATACCATCAGGCAGTTGGCTGAAGCTATACAAGAAATGCGAGGAGTTAAATTACAGAGAATGCAGAGGGTAAAAACTGTTTTTATAATTTCATCTTTTCTCCTCCGGTTGAAATTAATAAATTGCTTATGGTCTGGCAGCTCCAAGATCTAGCAAGAACGATGTTGGAACTCTGGAATTTGATGGATACACCTATTGAAGAGCAAGAGATATTTCAGAATGTTACTTGTAATATAGCTGCTTCAGAGCATGAAGTAACTGAACCAAACTCCTTGTCTGAGGACTTCATCAATCACGTAAGTTATAAGTTATTGGAGAAAATTAGGACTAGGTTTCTTTATTTATGTGGTTCGGAATTCATGGAGACGTGACAACTTGATGCAGGTTGAGGCAGAAGTATCTAGATTAGAGGAGTTAAAATCAAGCAAAATGAAAGAGCTTGTTTTGAGGAAAAGAGCAGAGCTGGAGGAGATTTGTAGAAAGACTCATTTGGTTCCTGAAATTGGTGGTGCAGTGGAATATGCAATTGAAGCTATAGAGTCTGGTAATTTGAAAGAGTGATACCACTGAATGAGTGCTATTTTTTCTTCTGTGAACTCTAAGCCTGCATTTTCCCTTCTTATTTAGGATTTGTAGACCCTGCTAGTGTGCTTGAACAAATTGAACTTCAGATTGGTGAAGTCAAAGAGCAAGCTTTTAGCAGAAAAGAGATACTTGAAAAGGTTGAGAAGTGGTTGTCAGCATGTGATGAAGAGTCTTGGCTTGAGGAATACAACAGGGTTAGTTGTTTTTTTTTATCTTCCTTCTTATCTTTGTTTCGGTAACTTGCAAGTCTTGGACACTGGTTATAAATATTGATTATTGAACAGTGTATCTAAACCGTTGGATCGGTGATATTTAATCTTGATATCATTGAGCAGTGTATATGGATCTCCCACTCCTATACTTATCATACTATCAGTTTATTAGTAACTCGTTGAACAGTGCATATGGATCCCCACTCCTATACTTATCATACTCACAGTTTATTAATGTTACTGTACACTTGTTTCTTCCAGGATGAAAATCGGTACAATGCTGGTAGAGGTACTCATCTCAATCTCAAGCGAGCTGAGAAAGCACGTGCCTTGGTTAACAAAATTCCAGGTATTTATAGATCTTAGTCGTAGCCTAAGTTTATTGTTTTGTAACAGGAGTTACAGGAATTTTACCATTATAATATTGCTCGATATTACCATAATTTTGCTTTTCTGTGTCTCAGTGTTTGTTAATTGTTGAATGTCTTTTTAATTATTTTTTCTTTGCATATAGCATGTTTTAGTTCTGAAAGTATTCCAACTTTTCTTTTGTTTGCCCATAGCAATGGTAGATGGTTTGACTTCAAAAACAGAAGCATGGGAAAAGGATAAAGGCATTGAGTTCACATATGATGGTGTAAGTACCCTCTAAGAGACACCTGCAATGAGCTAGTCTCATAAGCAATTATTGGATGCCACCTTAGTGTTTATCAGTTGCTCCGGTAAGTTGGTGTCAAACTAAATTTTGCTGTGTATGATACTTTCTAGGCGCACCTGCTTTCTATGCTTGAAGATTACACCCTATTACGGCAAGAGAAGGAGCAAGAACGTCGCAGGCAACGGGTATGAACCACTTATCGCGTTTTAAAATATTTCTTCAAAAAAGTTTTATAGTTATTAGAAACCTTGAAAAACCTCCTATAGCAGTGCTTGGAGCTTCTGCCGTGTGACTAGGAGGTTCACAAGTTCTATGTGTAAGTGTTAGATATCAATGCAACAGTAAAGGAAAACAGAATGCAAGTATGAAAATGGAAGATTCTATTCCTTGAAATCAGTGTAATTACAGGGATAGAATCTGTATCAGAAAAAATACTGTCAAGTACAGTACCCTCAGAGTGAGAGTATCTGACCCCTAGCCCAATTTCCCAGCCAATACTTGCCTAACCAATTCTTCTACCTCTCACTACTTTTATTCTATGGCATCACACAAGCGTGAGCCAGATTCCTACTCTCTCTCCTGACACCTCAACAAGTTTGTTACACCATTCCCTCCACTACTTTAGGTGAAGTTCCCTTCCTACCCCTCTTAACATAAGTTTTCCCAAACTTCTTGCTAATTCCAGAATTACCCTTGGTCTCATCAACACTCCCCCCTTCAGAATTCACCTTGTCCTCAAGGTGAAATGCTGGGAATTGCTCCTTCATGTCTTGCACATCCTCCCAAGAGTTCTCAAAGTCAGGAAGGTTCTTCTATTTAATCAAGACTTCCAGCAGACCTTCCTGGTTTCTTCTAACAGCCAACACATCATCTGGAACAACCTGCAGCTCCCAATTTTCATCAAGGCATTGGGGAAGTGGCTGCACTACAGCTTCTGCAGCAATTGCTTTCTTCAAAAGAGAAACATGGAAAACTGGATGTACTCTACTCTCAGGAGGTAGCTGTAGCTTGTAAGCAACTGGACCTATCTTCTCCACAATAGTGTAAGGACCATAAAACCTTGGGCTAAGTTTCTGATTAGTTCTCTTGGCTAATTGTTTCAATTTGTAGGGCTGTATCTTCAAATACACCAAGTCTCCTACCTCAAAACTCACTTCTCTTCTATGTTTGTCTGCAAATTGTTTCATACGGTTTTGTGCCTTAGCTAACTGCTCACGAAGCTCATTGAGCAAGTCATTTCTCTCTTGAGTTATTTGTTGCACCTCATCAACAGAAATCCTGTCCTCATCTCCTCTCACTAGCACAGGGGGTTTCCGGCCATACAATGCTTCAAATGGAGACATCTTTAGAGAAGAATGGTAGTTGGTATTATACCAATATTCAGCCCATGACAACCTCTTAGCCCACTGCTTGGGTTTGCTTCCTGTGAGGCACCTCAAATAGGTTTCAACACACCTATTTACCACCTCTGTTTGACCATCAGTTTGAGGATGGTAAGCAGAGCTCATCTTGAGTTTTGTACCAGCAGCTTTAAATAGTTCAGTCCAAAATGCACTGATGAATACTCTGTCTCTATCCGAGACAATAGAAGTGGGGAACCCATGCAACTTCACAATCTCCTTCAAGAATACCTGAGCTATATCTTTAGCATTGTAGGGGTGAGCCAATGCTATGAAATGACTATATTTAGTCAATCTGTCTACCACCACCAGAATGGTGTCCATCCCCAGAGACTTGGGCAATCCTCCAACAAAGTCCATAGATACATCACTCCAAACCTGAGTTGGTATTGGTAGTGGCTGTAGCAACCCTCCTGGGCTAAGGGCTTGGTACTTATTCTTCTGGCAAACACTGCAGGCTTGTATATATTGTTGTATCCTCCCTCTCATCCCTTCCCAGAATACCACATTAGAAATTCTCTTATAAGTTCTCAGCACTCCAGAGTGACCTCCCATTGGAGAATCATGGAATTCTGCCAGGATCTTCTCAATTCTAGGAGAGTGTTTAGGTAACACTATCCTATCCTTGTAGTATAATCGACCATGCTTCAAAGAATAGCCGGTATGTTCAGCCACTTGAGCCAACAAATCCTGCACAACCTGTCTTAGTTTCGGGTCAGCCTGTACTTCATCATCCAACCCTTCCCACTCATTGCATTGGATAGAAGAAATTGCATTGCAATGGAACTGCCTTGAGAGGGCATCAGCAGCCTTGTTCTCATTCCCTGGTTTGTACTTCACTTCAAAGTCATAACCTAAGAGTTTAGTCACCCACTTTTGTTGCTCTTCACCCATTAGTCTTTGGTCTGTTAAAAATCTCAGACTCCTTTGATCAGTGTGTACAGTGAAATGCCTGCCAAGTAAATAATGTCTCCACTTCTGAATAGCTATCACAATAGCCATTAATTCTCTCTCATAAACTGACTTGTTTTGAGCTCTAGTAGATAAAGTTTGACTCATATAAGATACTGGTCTCCCTTCTTGCATGAGCACAGCCCCAAGTCCTTTTCCGGAAGCATCTGTCTCTACAATAAATGGCTTGGAGAAGTCAGGGACAGCAAGCACAGGAAGAGTAGTCATAGCTATCTTTAGTTGATCAAAAGCAAGCTGAGCACTATCATTCCAAGCAAAACTATCTTTCTTCAACTGTTGAGTCAATGGCCAAGCAATCTTACCATAGTTCTTGACAAACCTTCTATAATACCCTGTCAAACCAAGGAAGCCTCTTAAACTCTTCACATCCCTTGGTGTGGGCCAATTCACCATGGCACTAACCTTGGCTGGGTCTGCAGCTACCCCTTGCCCTGAAATCAAGTGTCCCAAGTACTCTATCTGATTCTGTGCAAATGTGCATTTCTTTTGATTTGCAAACAATTGGTTCTGTCTTAGAATTTCTAATACTGTCCTCAAGTGTTCAAGATGGCTCTCTCTATCCTTACTATACACAAGGATGTCATCAAAGAAAACCAACACATACTTCCTCAACACAGGTTTCAATATCTTATTCATGAGAGCTTGGAAGGTTGAGGGTGCATTGGTAAGCCCAAAAGGCATAACCAGATATTCATAGTGCCCTTCATGTGTCCGGAAAGCAGTTTTATGAATGTCCTCCTCTTTCATTCGGATTTGGTGGTATCCTGATTTCAAATCCAATTTAGAAAAGATCACTGCAGCTCCAATCTCATCTAACAATTCATCTATTACTGGAATAGGAAATTTATCTGGGACAGTGTGCTTATTTAAGGCCCTATAGTCAATACAAAATCTCCACCCTCCATCCTTTTTTTTAACAAGTAAAACTGGACTTGAGAAAGGACTAATACTTGGCCTAATAATTCCAGCAGACAACATTTCATTCACCAACTTCTCAATTTCATCTTTTTGATAGTGTGGATACCTGTAGGGTCTGATGTGTGGTATTTGTGCTCCATCCTTGAGGGTTATAGCATGGTCTTGTTCCCTTGGAGGAGGGAGAGTTGTAGGTTCCTGGAAGACATCAGAAAATGTAGCCAAGACTTGCTGCACTTCACTGCTACTGTCACTCTCCACCTTCTGTGCAGAATCTGTCTGGTAACATTGAAGTAGGTAACACTCTTCTTCTTGTTGCAAGGACTTCATCATGGCCCTAATTGATGATTGATGCTTGCTCAAAGAAGGTTCTCCTCGAATCCTCAACTTCTGTCCATCCTGCTTCCATTTGATAACAAGATTCTTGAAGTTAACTTTAATGTCCCCCAAACTAGCAAGCCAATCCATGCCTAGCACCACCTCAGTTCCTCCCAAAGTCATCAAGAAAAAATTCTGGGTAATGGTAATGCCCTGCACCTGCATTTGCAAATCAATACAGACCCCTTTATGGCTCAATTTCTCACCATTTCCAACTTCTATAGTATATTCAGCAGTATCATCAAGTTGCAATCTCAATTCCTCAACCAACTTGTATGAAATGAAGTTAGAGGATGCCCCTGAGTCAATCAATATCAACACAACTCTATCACCCATCCTTCCCCACACCTTGAAAGATTGATTAGAAGTCAATCCCTCTTTACTCTTGAGGGAAAGTTGTAGAGACTTGGCCTCAAATTCCTCTTGAGGTTCTTCAAAAATCTCCTCCTCACTCCCTTCATCTTCAACGATCTCCAAGTGATAATGCTTCATTTTACAAATGTGATCACGACCCCATCTCTCCCCACACTTAAAGCAAAGCCCTCTCCTACTTAAATCCCTCAATTCATCTTCAGATAGCTTCTTTCCAGTCACTGTTTTCTTCTCAGTATTTCCTGGGGGTGCCTTGGTAGTAATTGGAGGGGTGTTACTAGCATTTGAGTCACTTTTGGGCTTAGTAATCACAGTTCTGCTTCGGCCCGCCTCCCAACCCGACCCAATGGATCCGGGTTTCCATTTACTTCCCTCGTACTTCTCCTTCACCGATTCCTTCTCCTTTTTCATCGCAACGTTACGTTCCTCGATCAACAGAGCTCTATCCATTAACGCGTTCAATCCTCGCGTTGAATGGAGCTTCAGTTCCGCCTGGATTTCTTCTCGCAACCCGTTAAGGAAAATACTCTCCAACATCCCTTTTTCACTTCGCTTCAATGGAGCCATGAGTAGCTCAAATTGTTCTCTGTATTCCATGACTGTCCCTGTTTGCTTCACGTTCAAAATCGGACCAAGAGGATTTCTCACCAACGACGGCTGAAAACGACGAATCACCGCCTGCTTGAATTCATCCCAGCTAGGATCCAGATTTTGCTCCTCCCACCATTGATACCAGTTCAACGCTCTGCCATCAAGAGCTATAATTACAGCTTCTAACATCTCCTCTTCTTCTACGCCATTAATTTTGAAATAGCGCTCAACCTTCACTAACCAGTTGTACGCTTCTCCGCCTTCGAACACAGGGATCTCAAGCTTCCGTCCACGCACCCGGTGACGGCGACTAACCGGGCGTGAATCGATTGAAGATTCTTCCTCCGATTGTTCGTTCCCCTCGTTATCTCCCTCTTCCTCACCCCCAATTACTTCACTGTCATCCCTTCTTCTGCGACGGCCAGGAGGTCGTGGTCGTCCACGTCGTCCTCGTGGTTGGTTCTCCAGGAGTTGCTTAAGTTCGTCAAACTTAGCATCGGTGCTCCGTTGCATCTCCTCCGTGCTCAGTCTCATCGCTTGAACATCTTGCTCAAGCTTCTCAAAACGTTCGTCAGCAGTGGTCTTCTTCGTCATTGCTCAAGCTCCAAGGGTCGAGAGCTTTGATACCAATGTTAGATATCAATGCAACAGTAAAGGAAAACAGAATGCAAGTATGAAAATGGAAGATTCTATTCCTTGAAATCAGTGTAATTACAGGGATAGAATCTGTATCAGAAAAAATACTGTCAAGTACAGTACCCTCAGAGTGAGAGTATCTGACCCCTAGCCCAATTTCCCAGCCAATACTTGCCTAACCAATTCTTCTACCTCTCACTACTTTTATTCTATGGCATCACACAAGCGTGAGCCAGATTCCTACTCTCTCTCCTGACACCTCAACAAGTTTGTTACACCATTCCCTCCACTACTTTAGGTGAAGTTCCCTTCCTACCCCTCTTAACATAAGTTTTCCCAAACTTCTTGCTAATTCCAGAATTACCCTTGGTCTCATCAGTAAGGTTATATCTGATAAGCACCTAGGAACTTGGGGATCCCTCCCTTAAAAGCTTGTAGTTAAGGGGGAAGAGCCAGGTCACTCAATTACTCCACCGAGCATCCCGTACTACTCTATGTAGGACTTAGACACCCCATTATATCCGTTCCTATCATATTCACAATGGGTCTGACCCTTTACTAGATACTGACCCTTAACAAAGTATTGAGTTTTGTCAACATTTTATTGATCTGTGATTCCAACGAATAAATAGTATGCGTTTTATCCCATCAACTTGTTAAAATATTACATTCCTGTTTCAGAACATGAAGAAACTTCAGGGACAGCTGATAGCAGAACAGGAAATATTATATGGGTCAAAACCAAGCCCTTCAAAGCCCCAAAGTGCAAGAAAAGCACCTAGGACGCCAAATGGAAGTTCAGCTAGCAGAAGAAACACATTTGGAGGATCGATGCTGCAAAAATCAAGGTCTGCAAGGAGGATCGATGCTGCAAAAATCAACCTAGATGACGGGATTTCATGTATATCATCAGGTGGTTTTTTAGACTATACTCCTTTTTTGTTTTTGTTTGCATCTCTGGCTTGCAGATTTATCTCTTGGTAAGTGTTTATTACGATAATACTATTAGTAATTTCTCTTCTTAGTTGGTTGATAGGAAAGAATGGCGATCAGGCAGATCTCGTAGGGTGTGTTTGGGAGGTTCTTTTTTTTTGTGTTGGGGGGGGGGGGGGGGGGGGGGGGGGGGGGGACGGGGGACGGGTACCATATATTTGAGATTTTAAAAAAAATTAAAGAATAGCATGATAAATAATAATATAACATTTTTAATCACACTTCATTTATGTTTCAAGACATTTTACAGCTTCTTCCATTTAGAATTGAAAAATAAGCCCTCCCCTCCCTTCTCCTCCTAAAAACCCCTCCCACATACATACCATTAAGAATTTGTTGTTGACTTTAGTTTTGGCTCAATTGGTAAGCATTTTGTTTGGGATGTGGTAGGTTCTCTAGGCGCGCATCCTACTAAGCAAAACGAATATATATTTTCTTGTCTTCCACAGTTGTATCTTTTCTTTTTTCTTTTATTCATTTCAGGAAGAGCTATTTTAGTATTGTCAGATTCTAATATCATAGCATTTTTATTTGAGTTTCATTGGTATACATTGTCATTGTAAAAATTTTTACAACATGAACTACTCTAATGGTATGGGGGACTTTTAAGGTAGTTGAGATAAAGTCAAATATTTTTTATGATGTGTCATTTTGCGATTTGCTGACATTGTAAAAAATCTCTGATGGTGTATATAAACTAAATCCTTTTTATTTTGTAATTTTTCTTCTCAAAATATCAGCAGCCTCCATCAATGTGTAGTTATGCGTCAACCTGTCATTGAAATGCAACCTTAATAGTTGTTGGATACCTCCTGTTTGTGATTTCCTTGGGTTTATAAGTAGATTCTCCCCCAGTTATGTGTCAACATGTCATCTAAAACACAATCTCAGATTGTTGGGCACCTATTTATGTTTTCCTTTGTTTTAGAAGAAGATACTCCACCGGATACTCCCAAGTACTCTCGATGATGGCTTTTTGGTTAGGCTGTATGTGGCACCACGGAACGGTTTAGGCACTTTTTTTTGGTTTCATGTTGAAGGTGGAGGCCAAAGCCACATCTCAGCTGGTAGATTTTCCCGTAATTTCTTGCTGGTATATCTAGCATTTTTCTTTTCAAGGAGTGCTAGCAACACTCTCTTTATCACTCTCCTCCCAACACTCTCTTTATGATTGAATGAATTTCATGTGGGTCCTACTAATTTAGTGGGACCTAATTCCAAAGTGGTGGATCCTACATGTATTTCACTCAATCATAGAGAGAGTATTGAAGAGAGCGTTGCTAGTATTTTTCTTTTCACAAATAACTTATATGATGGATGGTTTATACTTGTTTTCATGTACAATATGCATGCATTTAGAACTCTTATGACTGCTTGTTTTCCCTGTGTTAATGCAGCAAGAAGAGGACTTGACATTTCTACTATTCCTATGAGAAAATACTCATTTGGTGCTGGAATTGTTCCTGATATCGAATCTCCTTTGACACGACAACCTCTTTCTCCCATCTCTTCGAAGGTATCATCACAAGCGAATATGGAAAGTGATGCAGATGAATCGAATATTCAGAACGAGAAGCCGCAGAAAACATTAACAATCAACAATTTTCCATTCACTACTACCTCAAAGACAGACTCTATGGTAGATGAAGAGAATAGAATACCAGAGGCAAAGGCAATGTCTATTCCTACCGTCACTACACCAATGAAAGTGTCAATTCCTATGAATCTGTCAATGACTCCAGCTCCTGCATCAGTTCCTTTTGGAGGTGACTTAGTTCAACAGATTGAATATTCCTTTGAGGAAAGAAGGCTTGGTTTTGTATTAGCATGAGTTTTTTGATTTGGTGTTTCAGTTTACTTTGTTATAGTCATTGAAGGTCACAAGTCAAAATGTAATTGGCTTCCAAATTGTGTAAAGAGCTTATCAGTTTTGCAATCAAAATATTTGAAGAAAAAAAAATCTCATAGGGCCTTTTTCTGCAAGCTCTGTTCTTTTCTGGTTTGATATTCACTTTAAATATATAACAAGTTACTATTAATAGTGAATATATGTGGGAGATCACCAGTAAATTGTGGAAAGATCAAATACACTTTAAAGTAATTTATTTTACCATGCAAAAAGGAAATTCTTTTTAGTTATTTGACTGCAAATATTGACAACTGTCTAGAGTTGGTAGTATTTAATAGAGTATTACTACTAACTAGTTCTGATGTAAAACTAGCAAGTAGTTCAGTAATTATTGGCATTGAAGTCAGTTAAATTACTCTAGATATAAATATAAGGAAAGCCAATTGATTCAGATGATTGAGTTTTCCAATTCTGAAACATTTCCACTCTCTCTCTCTCTCTCTCTCTCTCCTTCTCTGCGATTGTTTGAGTTTCTTACAGTTTCTATTATGATATCTAGAGCTTCTTTTCGATTTTGATAATGACATCTGAAGAAGAATCCAATCAAACTCGTCGAGAATCCACGCCAACTCCAGCTCCGGCCATAATTCAACCACGAAGAATATCTTCAAAACCTTTGCACATCCAATCAATGTCAAACTCGATGAAAACAATTTCCTCTCATGGAAGCAACAAATCGAAGGCATTATCAGAACGCATAAGCTTCATCGTCAATCCATCACAAACATGTTGTCTTCCATTGGCGATCCAATCACTCATCGTGATCAGTTTGGAAGCGATTCTTGATGGTCTCCCAGATGGATATGCTGCAGTTGCTGCCATAGTTCAATATCTCTCAAATCTGTTTCTTATTATTGAAGCAGAAGCGATGCTTAGCTAAACTGGACATGCTTAAGAAAACAACTCTATGTTAGCCTCTCTCAATGAACATTTAGCTCCTTCTCCACAACAATCTGTGTTGGAAACAAAGTTTGAGTCACCAAAATAGTATGGCACTCGTCGTGGAGGTAGGCAATGGCGTATCTAGGACTCTGGGTTAGGATGTGCAAAAAAATTTAAACACACGCATCGTTATAAATATATTAAAGGAGGAAGAGAAGAAAGAAGAACTTACTCGAGAAGGATGAAACATGCGGAGAGAGAAAATTAGAAATGTGTAAGAGTGTAAGTAATTGTGTTAATTTGGTGTATTAGATATGTGCAAAACTAGGAGTTTCGATGTAAACAAATATTTTCTGGGTGTGCAAAATATTTTTTAATAGAATATTGGTGCTAATATTATTTTTTTAGTACTAACACTATTTTTCGAGGTTGGTCGGTTGACCACCCTGACATACTCTTAGATCCAGCCCGCGAGGCAGGAGTGGACGCTTTGGACCGAATCATGGGCGTGCTGGACGCTTTGGTGGACGAAAAAAGTTCAATGACAAACATGATACAAGCTTAAAGTGATCCATTTTCCCATCTGGTATAGGAAATAAATCTGCAACATTTAAGTAGTAACACATCCATATGACCATAATCATAATCACCATCTCCATAAGCATTAAGCAAAACGTGTCTCTCTTTTTCCCTATATTTATTAGAGATTCTTGGTAAAAGTCAACAAGATGCTTTCGTGTATAATATATACGCAAGTGATGACCTTCCCCCTCGCCCCAACAAAGATAACATATATTTTCACCATGGTTGCTATTTCAGCATAACTTTTCCATTTCCACTTTTGGTGAGAAAACGTGTTCTTGAAATTTCCACCTTGGTCACGACCATGACCGCAACAACAACCATAACCGCGGTCACGACCACAAGTTTGCCCATAAGTGTTGTTTTAATTTTAAAGATAATCTTTAATGTGGGTGGTTCTATAGAGATGCGCTCAATGTATTTACACACATGAGTGTGAAGGCATAAACAACTTCTACGAAAGGTTTAGGCAATATTTCTAAAGCACTTCTGAGCAACCCAAAGTATATAAAAGCCTCAATTGTTGTGTAGATAAATTATCACAGCTAATACAATTTAAAAGGTAAAATAATAGGGAATATATACCCCCTCCGTTACAGAATATAAGCAAAAATGGGCCAACGAAAGTTAATGTATCTGGCCTTAATTTTGGACCAAATACATCAACTTTCGTTGACCCATTTTTGCTTATATTCTGTAACAGAGGGACATATGAAAGCTTTGGAATACTATTTTTTGAGGACTCAAAGCGTAAATTCAAGCAAATGCAAATATTTCATGCCAAACCACATGTTTTTTCATAAAGAGTCACTTACTCTCTACATATGCAGTCAACACTGTTGGCTCGTGGTTTAATCTATCCAAGGACACGGAGAGTCGACACGGTGCTCTCGGATTCGTGCGAAATTTGATCTTAAGCACGAACGAAAATTAGTCTTTCGTTAAAAGCGTTGAGACACTCCGTAAGTAGCTATCGATAGTCGAAACCAAAATACTCTCTACATGTCCATGAAAAGGAAAAAACTTAATAACTTATTGATTCCCTGGAAATAAAATCTCCCCTAAGCAACATTAATTCAGCAAAGTCTCAAGCAAATAATAAAGGCTCGTTCTGCATGCTTTCATGGTAGCACTCATAAATTACCTTCGATTTAATTCCAAATTGGGATTGGCTAAAATCAAAATTATACTTTGGGGAATAATTTAGATCGAATACCCACGAGCACTTGAATGAGATGGTTTGGAATCTCTTTCAGCTTAAACCAATACCGGTTCATACCAAAAACAATTAGCTTGAATTATAGCCAATGTTTGTTGTTAATTGTTAGAGGGGTGAGGAAAAATGTTAGTTTTCAGAGTTTGAATCCTGGACCTCCTTTTTATACTCATTCGGAGACCCTTAGCTCGCCAACTAAACTACCTACGTATGTAAATGCATGATTTATGGATTAGTGTCAATATTAACTCGCCAACATAATATCAAGTAAGAGCTGAAATTAGAAGATTCCTTGCATTTTGTTGCTGATCTTGTGCATGGCATATTGGAAATCTTGATACTAGTTTATGTGGGCAGCATTATTTGGCTATTATTATCTTTGTTTCTTTTTGTTACTTTGATTTCTTTATAATAGGGAATAAACTAGTATGTATCACCCGTGTCAGCACGGGTATACATTTTCTTTTAACTTAAATTTTGAAATTGTTGTTTGGAGATTAAAAAAGAGCCAGTTGAATGTTTACGTATATTATGTCAATAAAATTGACTACTTTGGACACCTTAGAAAATAAACCCACCATGACAAATTTTAGTAGGACACGTTTATTATATTAGATTGTATACTAAATAAATATTATAGTTAAACTAAAAAAATCATAGTTTAATATTTTAATATAAAATTTAGTCCTCCTTTTATTTATTGATATTCAAAAAATAAAATTAAGAATAAAAGATAACAGTTAGCACATTTTTATTTTTTTATTAATATTTTTAATTAAAAAACACATATAATGTACTCAGTGGAATGGTCCCTGTCCCCATCCTCATCCTAGAGTTGACAATGGGGAATTATCTCTCTCGTCCCTATATCCACATGGAAAAATTCCCCATTTACGCTACACTGTGGGCAGTCCCCGTCGAGAATCTCACGTACATGTAGAAAGCACTCGTTTAGTCGAGTGTGAGACTGTGAGGGAAGGATGAAACAATACATCCATCCATAAGTATACATAACAAAGATCCTTTGGTCACTCTAAGATCTTTCTCGTGATCTTCATCAAACTTTCACCTTGGATCACTTATAAAATAGACCCGGTGATCGACCCGAGCAGGTCACTGGGTCAATGGTTGAACCGAGGGGTAACTAATTGACCCGCATGACCCGCATAGAATCTAAAATCTATGGAAAGTGATACAAAATATTAGATGTGAAATAGGTTTTGCTAGAAGTAAAAGAAAAAAAGGGTATATATTCTATAATACGCTTCAGTTACAACAAAACGTGGTTGCTCAAATGGTTAGTGTTTGAAGGTGCGGGTGTGAGGAAGGGGGTTCGATCCCCTGAGTCTTCATTTTTGAGATATATTTCGAAATTAATTTTAAATAAAAGCTGAGGTGGATGCCACGTATTTATTTGGAGATGTGTGTGGCTTTTTCTGATTGGTCCTAGTTGAAAGTCTAGGTGGACAAACTCTTGATTGTATTTACTTATGATTATGATATGATTATGATTATGATTATGATTATGATTATGATTATGATATTATGATATGATAATATAACTTGCGGGCCTATTGGTAATTTGCATCCGGTTAGTATTGGGTTTTAAAATTAATATTAGGATTTTGTCAAAAAAAGTAAATTAATATTAGAATAGCATTAATTATACTAATTATTAAGATCCATTCAGTCAATTTTGACTAGAACTCTCTATACTAGTATTATTCATTTTACATAGTAAGGAGGTTTAATTTTGAATAAAAATTAAAAGATTCGGTTCTCTAAACCATTCTTAGAGTTTATCGGCCACGACACTCGACCTCGACTCATCAACGGAAACATCCATAGTCGGCTATGACATCTTCGTGACTTATTGATTGGATTTTCCATCCCCCAAACGTGGTGGGTCTTCATCTGTTCCACACTTCCACTGTACAACTCCCGAATTGGTCTCAACGCCTTCGAGGATCATATCAAGACTTAAGTGCACAAGTCCCGGCACAGTTCTAGTAAAACCTTGAAGAGAAAATCGAATATTAGGTTGCACTAAAGGTCTACCAAAATTTGCTTTCATGGTGGTGTTTCCAGGACACAACCAACCATTTCTACCATTTTTTCAAAAAATAATATATTAGCTCTTCCTAAGTCTTTCAATTATTTTTGTAGTATCACATGTATTACTAACATTGATTTCTTGCATTAATATCATTCAGAATCGTGTAGGTCTTTACATTATCATGAGACAATACAACACATTAGCATCAATGTTTTTTATCGATTATTGACACTAGTAACAATACTCATAAAAAATAAAATAAATAAGCAATTACAATTGATTTGAAAAGATAAAAACTGCATAAGTAAATTATTTATTGCTTTTAGAAAATACAATAAACATAACTTCAATAACATTCAAGCTTAGAGAAATTAAAAAAAAAATCAAAACATGACATAAAAAAGCATGATACTTATTTATTGACGCTCCCATCTCCAATAAGGTGATCAATTCTTCCATTTGGATCGGCAAAAAAATCAGCAATATCCAAGTCACTAACATCCATATGGCCATAAACGGAATCGCCATCTTCATGTCCAAAGTGCGTCTTTATCGTTTTTGCTTTATTTTTTAAAGATTCTCGATAAATTTCAACATGTTGCTTTGGTGTACGACATCTACGTGATCGATGACCTTTCCCCCCACACTGATAGCGAACTTTTTCATCACGTTTGCTATTCTGCCCACCTTTGTCACTTCCACTTTTTCCACTATTTTTCGACTTCTTGTGAGAAAATGTGTTCACAAAATCTCATGGTACCATGACCACGATCAAGGCGATTACAATGATATGGAGTTTGCCTAGAATTATAGCGGTTATGTTTCATTGCATTCACTTCTGGAAATGAAGCACTATCAGTTTGGATGGACCTCATGATTTTTTATCAAAAACTCTTACTTTGTTCAACCACAAGTGAGGGGGTTTTATAATGACGGGGGGAGGGTTTGTTGTGGCGGCCATAATTGAAACATAAAATATTAAAATTACTTGATGACTACAATTATCAACAAAATAAAAATTGAGAAATATGTAATTTATTTCCAAAAATATCAAATGTTGACTACCAAATATATTAAATACATAGAAAATAAGTTAGGATTTTTAAAAAAATATATATTTATTCAATTGTATATAAAATTCTATTAGGTGATAAAATATAAGTTATAAATTTAACAAATATGAAAATTTAATACATGATAAATTATTAGTTATAAAAATTACGTGAATTAAATATAAATTATTGACCACCAATTTAAAAAATTTCTTTTGAAATATATTTATTTACACATTAGATTATTAGATATTAATTTTTTAATGTAATTTTTTTTAAGTATGTATTATATTTTTTGTTGAACAAGAAAAATTATTATATTGACTATAAGTAATACTCAGTTCACTATCAAAATATATTAAGATTAAACATATTTTTAGTCCATATAAATTAGGCTTAAATACAGTTTTGGTTCCCCAAGTTTCACCAACTCACGATATTGATCCCCCAAGTTTTAATTTCACGAATTTGATCCCCCAAGTTTCCTAAGTGTTTATCATGTTGAGAAAGAATATTGGAAGTAGAGCATCTTTGCGAGAAGGAAAAAAGTAGTACGAGAAACAAATTCTTACACGTTTTTTCCTTCTCCTAAAGATGCTCTCCTTCACATATTGTTCCTCATCATGATAAACGCTTAGTTCTGATTTTGAAGGAACACACGATTCACCTAGGTTGATATATATTTTTCTCATTATAATTTAGTATATTTGGTACTTTTATATTGTAAACCAACATAATGTATATATCATGAGAATTCCTGACAATAAACTTGTTTCTTAATGTTGAGTTCTACTTTTTATTACTTGCAATGTTCTTGTTTTTTATAGCTTGTATGCGTGCTTTTGATTCCAAATTAAGGTGTTGAATTGGAAACTGAAAAATGTATTATTTAAAATAAAAAAGTGTTAATGCCGATTTTCACTATTAACCGACTTACAAACCTTATTATTGTGAGTTTTTTAAGCATTTAAAAATAACAATTTTACTTTATTAATTGTTAAACGACTTGGCGTTAAAAGGCCAACTTACTACCCTGGTGGAAACCGCACTGCAGCATAACCACGGTGGAAAGTCCATTTTAATTGGGGTTGTTTCCCTTTCCTATACTAATGTTGATCGGGCGTCATCGGGACAGAATCAAGGTGTAGATTCTTCCAAAGGAGTTGATAGAGTGTACTCAGGTGTGGACGAAGATGCTCTAGGATCTCATCGTTATTCATCTGAACTGATCTAGTGATTGGATCTTGAGGAACCTCCCTGGCTGCAGCTTACCTCCTAATTGATCTTCTCAGGTCATCAACATAAGGAGCATTACTAGGACCCAAGCAACACCTTGAACCCCAACCCCCCCAAAAGTACAATACTCCTGCACATTCATGCAAGACCTTCGAGCGTGACAACCATGTTGTGGTGAGACTTTATGACAAACAAACTATCTTTTGATCAAAGACTAAATATCCTCCGAAGACATTGTCTGTTGTCAACTATTCTCACATAAGTAACATCACAACAATTATTATCATACAATAACACACAACAAAGTATGAAATGCTCCTTATGAAATAAAAACATAATCAACAACAAACTACACAACAACTCACAAATCCAAAACTTAGTATGAAATAAAAACATGAATTAATTCATAAAAAAACTAACTACCTAAGATATATAAACCCAACTACATATAAAATTTAACAAGGTGAAACCTAACAAAATAAAAACTTACAAGATATAAATTAGCTAACAAAATAAAAAATAAATTACAAAAATCAAAACTAACAAAGTATAAAAAATAAAGACTAACAAAATAAAAAATATAAACTAACAAAATAAAAGTTGAATTATAAAAAATAAATATATTGCCTACGATCAAGGGAGAGAGGATGACATGGTGAAAGCACACCACAGCGAGGGGAGGGAGGACGACATGGAGGAAGGGACCATGCGAAGGTGTGAGAGGACGGTGCCTCGAAACATACCATGACATGGAGACCACAATGCGACTGGAGACCAAGGCGACACGAAGAAAGGCACCACGACAAGGGAATGGATGACGTCGAGGAAGAGGACAACAATACCGATAGCACACGCAAAGATCCCTAGATCTAGACGGAGATAACATGGGAGGTCGAGAGTAGAACGAGGGATATGGGAGTGGGAGAGAAAGAGATTTGAAAATGAAGAATAAATAATCTAGATCTAGAAGAAGAAAATGATGTACTAAGTAGGAAATAACATATAATGCAAGTTATTGTAAATAGCAGATGTTATATGTAAGACAAATGACATTTTTTCTTTTTTTTTCTCCAAAATATTTAAGTCTGGTTTCCAGGACAATCGGCGTAGAAAATGCTTAACACCAGTTGTTAGAAGGATTGACGATAAAAGATTGGCTGGTTATTATATATTGTCAAAATAGTTGCAAAATTGTCAGTGTATTCACGTATTGCACCGGCTTTCAAATGTCTCGACTTCCATTCCCTTCCATCGATGCCACTCATTTCCAAACCACTTCTACCGCATCCTCTTGCCCTTTGGATTTGATCTAATGGCCTCGTCGCCCAAGCATCATCTTTAATATCACTAAGTTCTGAGTCGATGAACACAACTTCCAGCTTAACCAAGATCTTGGGTTTTAATTCAGCATTGGGCATGCAGCAGTGTTGAATCTCTTGATGTAGAATTTTATCGCCATTATGGTCCTACTCGGCTCGAGGGATTAGTCTCTGCAATTATGCGCAGAGGATACCTAATTTACACAGAAAAATAGTTGTCCCTATGTTACAGCATATGAGCAAAAATTCAATTAAGAAAAATGTAAGGCTTAAATATATATTCTGCCCCTGCAAATATCACCATAATCCAGTTATACCTCTGTAAAAATAAAAACTTCAAAATTACCCTTGCAAATATAAATCGCTTACGGTTATGCCCCTCGGTCAGCTTCTCATCCAAAAAAATAATTTAAATAAGGTTTAAATATATGTTCTGCCCCTGCAAATATCAGCATAATAGAAAAATTAAAGATTTTGATAGGGGCATAACTGGATTATAGTGATATTTGCAGGGGCATAACTGGATTATGATGATATTTGCAGGGGTAAAACATATATTTAAACCTTATTTAAATTATTTTTTTGGATGAGAAACTGACCGAGGGGAATAACCGTAAGCGATTTATATTTGCAAGGGTAATTTTAAAGTTTTTATTTTTACATAGCTATAACTGAATTATGGTGATATTTGCAGGGGCAAAACATATATTTAAGCCAAAATGTAATTATCAATTTGATCACTACAATTTAGTTGGATGTTATCTACTTTCCTCCATTTTGATTGCATATTTGGGAAGTTGCTGCAACTTAAAAAAACAGTATCTCGCACTGTGGACTAGATACTAGCCCATAATAGCTTATAGCTTCTTCTGTTTACATCATGGTTTTCAGCTTTTGTTTTTTTAGTCTTTTTTTCCTCATATAAGAAAGAGTAGGTTTTAAGTAAGAGTCCTTTTAGTCAACACAAACCCTAAAAGGTGGATGAGAAAAAAAGAAAGAACAGCAAACATTTCAATTTTCTATCCATTTTATTTTTTCGGTTATGAAAACCTACCATTTATTGCCAACTTTAATTGAATTAATTTAATTTAATTAAAAAGACAAACATTGTCAGTAGGTGGGGAAATGCAATTGCTCCAACCCCACTTTACAGTTTCGAATATTTTTTCTTTAAAAAAGTTAAATTAAACAATAAAATAAATAGCAATTTTATATAAAAAAAGGCATTTTCCTTTCTTTTTCAAAACCATCACTAATTTTTTAATATATTCAAATTAAGTATCTGTATCCACTGTCATTTATTAAATTGCCTTTATTAAATTTCCAAGACGGACGTGAAAAAGTTTCTTAACCAAAATTCATACTTTGAATTTTGCAATTAAAATATTAATTAATTCCCATTATTATTTAATAAATTAATAACTTTTTCAGTATTCAATTTTATATAAATATAGTAATATTTTTCTTCCATTTTTTCAACTTTAGTATTTATTTACTTCACCCTCTTTTAAAACCCTAATTTTTGTAAATCACTGCGCTGATTCTGTGAACCAGAGTTATTATTTTTATTTCATTTTCTGTATTTGTAGAATTGTTGAAATAATTGTGTAATTTTTTTCTTAAGCTCTTTGGGTTTTCTGAATGGTGAAGGTTTAAGCTACAGTATTTCGTTTTTCTCTTAGGTTCATCTTCAAAAGTTGAAATTTCTGCTTCTGGGTTTTCAACATTTCTGAGAAAGTTTGTGTTTTTGAAAAGTTTCTAAGCTCAAACATCATTTTACTTTTCTGGGTATCTTAGTTCTTCATTCAAGTACACTTGCTTCTTAAAGTTCTAAACTTTCAACTTTCCCCCCATTTTTTTGAGTTTGAAAATACTTGAATCTTTAGTTGTTAGTGTGTTAGCGTCTGTTGAAGTTTTGGGGTGTCTTAGATTTTCTTTGATTCGCAAAAAAATGGAAGAAAGAGATGTTTTTAGTTCTGGGCATGTTGTGAAGGTTAATGAGGCTCCACAGAGCTTCAACTTGGGTCAAAATACCTTGCAGTTTTCCGGGCCCACAGCGGAGTCTCCGGCACCGGTGACTGCACCGGCACCGGTGATATCTCCGGTGAGTTTCCCGGGGGTGATGGCCGGGAGTACGGCGGGAAAGAAGAAGAGGGGTAGGCCTAGAAAGTGTGACTCTGCCGGTAATGTTCCGCTGTCGCCGATGCCGATTTCGTCGTCGATTCCGTTGACCGGAGAGTTCTCAGGCTGGAAAAGAGGTTCAGGGAAGCCCTTTGAGTCAATCAAAAAGTCCTCCAAGTTTTATAGCTTAGAAGGTAACTGACCATGTTATTGCTATTTTGATCCTTACATTTTTAGCCTTTAATCTTTAATAGGGTTTATGTTTTTTATTTGGTTTTTGTTTCATGAAATCATGTAGGGTTGTTTATTTGTAGGGTTAATCTTGATTTTATGTTTGTCTTTGTGTGTTTTTTTGTTGGATTTGTCTGTGTTACAAGTGGAATTTATGTATAGTGCAATGAGTGGACCCTTAGCTTAGATTCCCTTTCAGATCTGATATTTTTGTGGTCATTCATAGTAAAAGTGAAGTTCTGTCTTAGTTCATATAGCACATGATATTGACACCTACACCCCTCTCTTTATGAGGGAATATGACATATCTTCCATGTAAAAGATGTTAATAATGGCTTAAGTTAACAAATTGATTGTTTTGATTTATATAGTCATTCAAATACCATGAGGTCTTTTCAAGTTCATGGAGGAGGAGCTTTGTGGTATATTCACTTTATTAGATACATTTGCACATCTTGAAGTGGTTTCATATAAACATTGTTTTTTCCCCAATCTTTGAAATGGCATACTTAGTTCTATACTCCGTAGCACTGACGCTTTAGGTTGAAGACGTGTCTAGTGTGCGACACGACACGTGTCAGACACCAACACTGTCATTTCAATTACTTCTATTTTTAAATTAAAATTGGTATCTACTTGTCAATGTCGTGTCCCACATCCGTGTCTGTGTTGGTGCTTCATAGGTTCTATACATGAGAATAACCCTCTTTTTAGACAGCTAGATATTTGCCTTGCCGTCGTTGAAAGCATTGCGTAGTACATTCTTTATGCATTTTTTAGTTTGTGGAGCAGGGTGAGTCTAGTTTAATTTATTTGCCATTAGGCCAATATGCTATGATCTAGTGTAGAATTCTGGCTATTTATGACCTTAAGTTTAGAATGTCATAAATAAAGCATAGATTGGCTGATTTCTTATTGACTTGTTTGAGTGAAAAAATGGATAAATCATAATGATGCATGTGGAATTAGGGTCTGGTAATTTTGTGTGGTACATTATGATCTCCAGCTTATAATTCATTTCTTGGATTGCTTTTACATAATCAAATCAAACTGAGATTTTTGTGAGAATCAGAATATAACTTTCTCTCTAAACTTACATTCACATATTCTATTACTTGTCTATCTATTCATCTACTTACTCAACTTATTTTGTAGGTAAACCCGAAAATGCAACCTCGACTGGTTCGAATCTGGAAATTCACGTCCTTACAGTAAATTCTGGCGAGGTATAATGTTCACTTCCTTTTACGCCAATATTCTGCAAATAGTCAGATCCTTCCTATCCTACCAATTTGTGTGAATGCCATATTCATAAGAAATATGAAGGTTGTCCATTTTGTTTACTCATTAAAACTTACTAGATTTTGATAAATTTAGTATCTTACCTTCTAAATGGAAATACCTTTTAACATAGAGTATTAATTTTCCCTTTCTTTATTTGGTGTTCACTATCTATGCTTAGTACATGTATTGTAGTAGTATTGCATGAATCATAACTTCAGGTTGTGTACAAAATGGTTATTATTGAAAGCAATCTATCACCAACATTTCATTCTTCTTTCTGTATTGCGATACACTATGCTTTTTTATTAATTGTATTGTGATCTTCCTATGGTTTGTTTTAGGATGTTACTATGAAAATTATGGATTTAGCTCAAAAAGGTTTCCATGGGATATGCATTCTCTCTGCTAATGGCACAATTAAAAATGTTACGCTTCGTCAGCCAACTTCTTCTGGCGGTACTTCGACATATGAGGTTAGTCGTGTCCTATTTCGTTAGCATAGATAGAAAAAAGTTACTCCTATATATCTCTTCCGGCTGATTCATATCTAATATTGACATTAACTTGGTTGCCTAATATATACCAATAATGCGCGTGGTTTGTATGCAGCCTTCTATTTCTGCCATTGTCGGTATTCGATATCAAATTTTAGTGGGACCATCATGAAATTTGTGCCATACATGAATGGTCAAAAGGGTGCAACTTATCTAGTCTTTGGCGTTGCTGACATGTATTTTGTGCTTTTACAGGGAATTTTTGAGATTCTATCCTTGACCGGTTCGTTTATGCCAACCGAGAATGGCTTTACAAAGAGCAGAAGTGGTGGGCTGAGTGTCCAATTGGCAACTACAGATGGTCGAGTTATGGGCGGTGGACTGGCTGGTTTGCTGATAGCTGCTACTCCTGTGCGGGTAATTTTTGTCGTAAAATATAAAATCTGATAGAATATTTAAAACTTGTGAATTCGCTTTGTTAAAGAAGGTTATAAAATAATATTGGTGCCAAATCTGTTTTCAAATCACTCCAATCAGAAAGAATTTAGTGTAGAACAGTGCTACCAGATTAGAATTTGGATGCACCAGCTTTTATGTTATATTATTATCAACTCCTGATAAAGAAAGACTTTAATTTTTGTGCATTGTGTGTAAGAATATTTTACACAGTCGTCGTCCTCTAATATGTTGTCACCTCATTTAATGAGTTTTAAAAACAAGAGTTGTCATACTCATTAAATGATATGACAACATATTATTAGATGATTTTTAAAATGTTTTTATACCGATACTGTATATAAATTAAATTCATGAAGAAATAACACATGTATGGAAAAAACTAAATTACATATAAGGGAGCATTTCACTTAGTAGCGTTTGTGTTTTTGTTTTCTGCATTAGGTTGTGGTAGGAAGTTTTCTCCCGCCAGGTCACGCACCGGAGCCAAAAGTCAGAAAGCAGAAGGTGGAACATAAGTCCACACCACATGTTAATCATGTTAATCCTGTTTCTACTGAAGTGAAAATGGATGTTGATGGAGTAAAACCTTTCATAACCTCATCTGGTTTTCAAATTCAACACATAGTAGGTTTTAACAATGGTCATGACTCTAGGAATTCTTCTGCTGTTGCTGCTGAAACTCTTGAAAAGGAATCTGACCTTAGTCATTCAGATGCTGGAGCTGCATGCTAATCTAGCTTTTACACTGTTTACTCATTGATGTAGTAATTAGGTGTAGAATACATGTTATGCCTTTTCTTACTTAGATTTTCACATGAATGTTTGAAATGTGAGTGCATGTGGGATTTTCTTATATGTAAACCCAACATTATTATTTGTTGTTAAAAGGAAATTTCATTTTAGCCTTTATGTTTATTTTGGTTTGTGATTGTGGTAGCAACAATGAATTTATGCTAGTGAAAATGTGAATTTCCAGATTACAATTTTTTTTATGGTTACTGTGTTATTGGTGGGCGGTATCTACCGGCTTTGCCAATTGCCAATTTCCAAAAATAATACACCTCCAGAAATAAATTTTAAAATGGGACTATGCTAGCAAAAATGAGAAGTGCCTTTAGTTATTTTCCTACACCCTATTATTATAAAGCTTGTTAGATAGAATGAAATTGGAAAGAACCCAAAATAGGAAAATACATATTTGACCTAAACAAAATCTCAAATGACTATCCATTATTGTCTTCTTCACACAAAAACCCTAACTCAAGTACATTGAAAATTGCCATTATTGAAAGCTCATACGAGGTTGTACCTACTCCCCAGACTCGTTTTTAAATTTAAGTTGATCCAAGCATAAAATAACTTGGATGGGGAATGAATACCTACTCCCCAGACTCGTTTTTTAGCAACAAAAATGTGGTTCACAAGAATTAAGGAGGATAGTTAAATTGGTGATAGCTTGTGACCCAAGTCGGGGCATTAAATTGTTGGAGGATAGTTAAATTGGTCTTTTTTTATTAATTTTAATTAAAAAATTTGATGATATTTACAATATTACCCTCACTAAAAAAATAAATGACTTTTTTGTTGCTAAAAAACGAGTTTAGATGGAGTATATTTTTGTTGACATCATGAATATCTAATCTCTTTAAGGAAAAGGATTTTTTGAATTTTCTTTTTCCTCTGTTGAGGATTTATAGAGAATTCAGTCGCAGCCTTTTTGGCATTGCAAGCCAGGGGTGCTTCGATTGTTTGCCTGGCAGCCTAACTTTAATCCTTCACATATAAAACACACAAATGTGCAATGTTGGATTAGGCTTACAGGTCTTGCTCAAGAATATTGGCGTCCCAAAATTCTTTTTGCAATTGCTAGTAGTGTGGGAACACCAATTAGTCTGGATGATATAACAAGTAAAAACTCATTTGACAGATCTTTTGGCCATTTTGCCCGCATCTTGGTTGATATTGACCTGAAATCAGAGCTTAAGAATCAAATCCAAGTTGAAAGGTCAGGTTATACTTTCTTTGTGGGTATTGAGTATGAAAATTTGTCTTCCTTCTTTATGAAATGCAAGACTATCGGTCACACCACTAGTGATTGCAAAAGAAGGATGCTCTCTAGTGGAGAAAATAATAAGGAACTAAAGATCCCAGAATATGTCCCCCAGCTTCAGGCCGCGAGTAATGTAAATTACAAGCAGCAAGCTCAGGTTACACATCTAGCTCCTGAAGATGTCAACAACGATCCTAGAGACGGTTTGGATTCTAATTCCCAACAAGCTCTAGTGCAACAACAGTAAGGGGAATCTTCACATAACGAGATTAGCGAAGAGGTCATGCACTCTAACAAAGAATCAATTGTTAATGACTCTTTTGCTTCAAAGGACCACAAGCAAATGTCGCCTGTGGTTATGGAGACACGAGAGACATCATTGAACTTGACTCAGAAGTTGACTATTGCTCCTACCCCTAGCACACAGGCAGCAACTCAAAACAACATCGTTCAGATCTCTCCCACCTCGGTAGTCGGTCGGGACAGTAGTGATTCTATTGACTCATCCTCTACTCAATGTCCCACTACCAGACTAGATTCGCTAAATGTCTCATAGTTTGATGCTACTTCGAATCCGGTGGTAGCATCCGACATGAGAATTTCAAGAAAGCTTTGGGGTGATGTGTCAGATGACATTGATGATCCTATGACCCAAGGAATGTCCGAACCGGTGGGTTCCAAGGCCCAAAAGAAGAAAATTCGACAAAAAGAGAAATTAGTCCAAAAAATGGTAGGCTATAACACCCGTTCAAAGACAAATTTTGTCTCTGTCTCCTTTTGATCTGACTATTGTTAGCTAATCCCAGAATTTTCTGAAATTAGTTGTAGTTGTTGACTATAATTCTCGTTCAAGGACATCTTCTGTCTCTGTATCTTTCATCTAACTATTGTAAGTTAGCTCTTAATTTTTATTCTCTAGGCTGAAATGTTTTAGGGGGTTCTGCTACGGGCTCCCTATTATTGTTTTGACTTTATTGTGTCTTTTGCCAAGAGTTTTGGTCTAGTCCCCTCTTGTGCTCCTCTCTTTTATCTTTCTCTTTTTTTTTAATAAATTCAAGGCATGTAGTCTGTTTAAAAAAAATATTAGAAAATAACCATAATTATTTGGTTTTTGCATGTGAAAAAATATTTGTTGAAAGATGTCGACCCTTTGTTTTTTTCATACCACTTAGGTCTTTTAAGGTATTTTGTTGTAATAAGTTGGTACTTTAAGTTTTTTTTTGTACCACTTGGGTGCTCTAAGTTATTTAATTGTAACAATTTGGGACTGAAAATGCAACTTATTTGGCCTTTAAAAGTTACAATTAAATAACTTAAATGACCAACTTGTTACAATAAAATACCTTAAAGGACCTAAGTGATATGAAAAAAACTTAAAGGACCAACTTGTTATAATTAAATAATTTAAAGGACCTATTGTTGTAATTATCGCTATTTACAATTACACTTGGAGGATTTTTGATTTTTAAATTTAAAAAAGAAACTAATGTAAAAATAAAAATAAAAATGCCAAAAAACTAAGTACAAGAATATCAAAGGCAAAAATGGTGCCTCAAAATAGGAACCCGAATCCCTCAAAATTAGAGAGGAAGAAGATGAAAGCATGGCGGTTGACGGCAGTACGTGATATGACGTCAGGTGAAGGTGGCTTGGCGACTCCATGGCGGTTGAACGGTGAATTTCGTTGCTTCAAAGCCTAACATAGTATGTTGTTGATTTTTATTTTTTTATAATTGTTTCTTTTTGTAAGATATTGGTTTGTGAAATCTGAAAAGGAATTTCATTTATTTTAATTTGGATTCTAACTTATAATCTGGTCTGCTCAATTTATATTGCGAAGAAATTCTGTATAATGCAGGACATTAGGTTTTCAACTTCTCAGTGTTTTAGTATCACTCAGTTAACATTTTTAATAGGTTGAGAATTTTTCACAATTTTGAGTATTTTATTTTCATAATTTCATATACTATAGTGCAAGTCTTGAGTAGCCTTACTATAGTGCAAATCATTAACTTTTCTACAGAAACAAACAACCAGTATTGTGTTTTCTAATTTAGGTATAACCCAGTATTTCTATCTGCAGTTAAAAGACAGAAACTAATTAATTAAGGATTTGTTTGGGTTGACTTATTTAGACTTATCTACCAGTATAAACACGAATATTTGGGACAACTTATGAGATGTTCTGTTTTAGCTTATTTGCATAGGATAGCTTATGAAAATAGTGTGTAGCTTATATGAAAATAATTTGACTTTATAGCTTATATATAAATACTTAGAAGATAAGCTGATGAGATCCTTGGCCTTGTTACTCCAAGACAGCCCAATAGGTTTGAGAAAGTTTATTCTAGAAGGGGTAAAAGGGGAACTCTGGCAGAAGTTGAGGAAAAGGGTGGGAAAGAGAATAACTAACTTGCTGATGTGGCAAAAGTCACGTAAGAGATGAGGGAATATTCTAGTTGGTTAGAGGTGAGAGAGTGAATATAAGGGAGGGTCATTAAAGATCAGAAACATATGTTTTTGATTGAGCAATGAGACAACTAATAAATGCGTACCTGGTCCCCATGGGGATCATGTCTATTTAAAGTTCACGTGAGATAGACACATGGTGATATAGAACTGTAAGAAGTGGGCCACTTGCTTGCGCGTCTGAATGCTTGTGAGGTCGCGTCGCATGCAAGAGAGCCTGATATGGTTATAAATGATTGATATGATGAAGATTCATTTTATAGTACCCATTGGATCGAGATGAAGATCCCTTTAGGATCAGATCTCGTGTGCAGTGACACTTTTCACCAAGTAAGCGAGGCGCTTTGGGGTTGGTAATGTGGACCAGCTCAGAGGTAGGCTGGTCCAGTAGGCTGGTTTTGGGATTGGCTTGGGCTAGGGACTTGGCAATTGGATTGCCATTTCCAGTGTTTCATTGTTCTTCATTATTTCTCTTGTAACTCTGTTCCTAGGGTTGTTATCATTTTGATGCAGCACCTATATTTTCAGTAATACACAGTTATTTGTTCTTTAGATTGAGATGGCTTCGGGTACCTATCATAAGCGCTTATGCTATAAAGTTTAATTAAATTGTGTATCCAAACAGGGCATACCTCTATTGCTTATTACTAACTAATACTGAATTGGATACAATCAATGTGCTACAATGAGTAGAACCAGCAGCATCTTGCTTCTGCTTATCTAATATGTCCTACTCATTATGTCTTTCAAATTTCCTCAGATTTTGCATTCTTAAACCAAAGCATCTTTCTTTGTTCTCAGATATTACACCTCTCCACACTCTCCCCCTGGGAAAGTTGAGGACTAGGGTATTGCCTTATCAAACCTGGATTGGATGGAATGGAGCCTAAAACATTCTCTTCTCATAACCTTCCACGAAATGTTCTATCACCGGAAATAGGTACAAAAGTTCACCGGTACCATCTAGTGAAAACCAGGGGTACTAATTTGGGCCGGACCTCAAAAATTCAGAGCTGTGCGTGCGGACATGACATACGGCCTTTAATTCCATGCTGTGGCCAAGTTGAACTCGATGAGCCTTAATAGCACACATGTGAAGAAATTCACAGGTAACTCTTTCTTCGTTGCAATTTTGTATTTGTAATTGATATACGACATAACCAGTTCATGATAAACAATATGTGTTTTCAGCTGTCATATTGTTTTCAGACAAGTTGGTATGCTTTGGAAGTTGCTGCAACATAAAAAGGCACAGTATCGGCTTAGTCTATTTAGATCAGTAAAAAATACTGGAACATAATAGCTTCTTCTGTTTACATCATGCTTTTGTCTCTTTAGTCTTTTTTTCCTTATGACAGAAAGAGTAGGTTTTAAGTAAGAGGCCTTTTGGTCACACAAGCTGTTAAAAAGGAGAAGAAAGGAAAAAAAGAAAGAATGGGCCAAACAATGGAAGAAAAAAGGGAGGGTAGTGCATACATTATATTGTATTTTCTGAATCCATTTTAAGTTTGCTTGTGAGAAATTGCCATGTATAATCAACTTTACCAGTTTAACTTAATTGAAAAAAAAGAACTTGTCAGTAATTTAGGGAATCCAATGGCTCAGACCCCATTTTACTGTTTCAAATATTTTCTTTAAAAATTTAAAAAGTTAAAATAAACAAATAAATTATTATCAATTTGCATAAAAAAGGTATTTTCCTTTCTTTTTCAAAACTGTCATGAATATTTTCCTTTAATATATTTTAAATTGCCTTTATTAAATTTCCAAGACGGACGTGATCCAATTTCTCACCCAAAATTTATACTAGAATTTTGCAATTAATATTTAATATTGAATTCTCATTATTTAATTTAACTTTATTAGTTTTAAATTTTATTATATATTTATGCTTCCATTTTTCCAACTCTATATTTGCTCCACCTTTTCTTGCAAAACCCTAATTTTCATAAGTCACTGCGGGCTGGGGCTGCGGCTGCGGCTGCGCAGAATTTTCGAACCACAATTGTTTTTTCTTTGCATCTGTTGAATTCTTATCAAAAAAATTGTGTTGCTCATCTAGTACACAAAATTTTAAAATTTCTATTTGACTGTTTTCCAGTTTGAAAATTCTTGAAACTTCAGTGGGTAGTGTTTAAGCGCATTTTGATGTTTTGTGTCTTAGTTTTTCTCTGATTTCCAAGAAATGGATCGAAGGGAAATTTTTGATTCTGAGCACGCAGTTAAGGCTGATGAGGCAGCGAGCTTCCAAGGGGCACAAAAATCCGTGCAGTTTTCAGGGCCCATGGGGGAGTCACCGGCCCCGACACCAGCACCGGCACCGGCACCATCACCCGCACCAGCACCGGCACCTACACCCACACCAGCACCGGCTCCCACTACATCTCGTCGTACTAAAGGAAAGAAGAGGGGTAGGCCAGTTATTTACTATGTAAAATATGAATATTATTATTTTAGGGTTGTAGTTGATTCAATCTTGAATTTCTGTGCTTGTGTTTTGATTTTTTTGGATTTGATTCATTAATTGAAAGTGGGATTAATTTATGGTGGTATGAGTGGACCCTTGGGTTATATTCCCTTTCAGATCTGGAATTGAAGATGTTCCTGCAGCACATGACATTAACCTCCTCCCCCTTGAAGAAAAATGACATAATCTGACCATGGAAAAAGAGGTGTAATAGTTGAAGAACTGCATTAGCATGTTCAGTAGGTTCACTTCAGTACTTTACTGATGTGACCAGTCAAGAACTGGCCCACACAATGTTTTTAAAAAGCTTACTAACTGGCTTGCTAGATATTAGTATGGTCTTTATATTTTGACATGCTGCAAAAGTAAGGACCCAAAATGAATATCTGAGCAAGGATGTTTGTTGAGTTTTCTGATTTGAAACTGGGTAGTGTTATAGGAAAATTGTCTTGAAAATTTTATGATAGATCTTAGGATGGATTTTTCCCATGTGAATGTTGAAGGCTTTCCATAAAATGATAGTTCTGTCTGGTTTTATAAGGTCATTCAAATGTCAAGAAGTGTTTTCACGTTCATAACGGGCTATGTGGTCTTCACTTTATTTGATGCATTTCTACATCATGAAGTGGTTGGGTGTAAGATCGGGCTACCTTGGTCAATGATGTTTACGTTCAGAGGTTCACCATGCTTTCGTTGATTGCATCCCATAGTTAATTTTTAATGCTTTTGGTTTTTGAAGGAGGATGATCTTATTTTCATGGTATATTTGAATTACGCTAATATGCAATCTTGTGTAGCACTATGACTATTTACGACATCATGTTCTTATATCTATTTCATGGATTGTAATTACATTATCAAACCAAGCTGCGAACTTTTTAGTGAATTAGATAATAACTTTCTCTCTGAACGTACATCCTTTTATTCTATTATTTATCTATCTATTAATCTACCTTCATACGTGCGTTATAGGTCATTCTAAGCTCCAAACTCACGTGCTCACAGGAGATCCAGGCGAGGTATTAATCTACCTTCATACGTGCTTTATAGGTCATTCTAAGCCCCAAACTCATGTGCTCACAGTAGATCCAGGCGAGGTATTCTGTTCGCTTCCCTTTAGACCTATATTCAGAAGGAATTGAATGCTATTTATTTTGTTTTCTCATTGAAACTTCATACATTTCGTTAAATGTAATGTCATCTTAATAGCTTTTAACATTTAAATATAAGAAATATCCCCTTCTTTATTTGGTGCAGTATTCACTCTCTATCTATTGATGTGCACAATCTAATACCTAAACAGATTTGTTTAGTTAACCTTGTCAGGGTGAGATATTTTAATAAATAAATGGTTATAAGAAACAAAGAACACCTATTAATCCGTATCACATTTTGGTTGTGTAGAATATCAGCTATAAGAAAACCAGGGTTATTTGAATAGAAAAAGGTGCATCGAAGATGTCGTTGCTATAGTTGATTAGGGACCTGGCAATAGTTAACAAAGATTGAAGTGAATACCCTCCCAACTTCCAACAATGTGAGGAGGGATATGCATGGTTGCAATTACACAATTTTCAATCATTTGGCAAAAGCCGAATCGAAGGTGACATGTACTTGCATGGAGGCAAAGACACAGCCTCCAATCCTTTACACAAATAGGGAGGGATGCCAATCTTAAAATTTTAAATATTTAATGATCTGTGAAGTTTAACTGTGTAATCGATAATGATTGCATAAAATATGAATAGATGCGTTAGCAAGTTATTTTGTTCTAATGATGACAAAAATATGGTTCTATAGTAGTGATATGAAATAGTATATGCATTGTGTATTATATGAATCATAACTTCAGGTTGTGTGCAGTATGATTAATATTGAAAGCAATCTATCACCCACTCATTTTTCTTTATTTTAGTACTTTAAAATACAATATACTTATTTGCTAATTGTATGTGTTTTTCCTGTGGTCTGTATTAGGATGTTATGGCGAAAGTTATCTCCCTCTCTCTACAAGCTCCCCATGCTATTTGCATTCTCTCTGCAAATGGCACAATTTCAAAAGTTACAATTCGCGGCGAAGTTCCTGGAGAGACTTCCACTTTTGAGGTTAGTTGAGTCCTATTTCATTAGCACTGGTGAAAAAAATTTAGTCCTATATATATATATATATATATATATATATATAGGTGATTTATATGTGATGTTAACTTTCACTTGGTTGCCTATTATTTAACACTAATGCATGTGGTTTGAATGCAATCTTCTAGTTCACCCTTCATATGTTTTAGATATCGTAGGTATTACTATTACTATTAGATATCAAGTGGCATATAAGTTTTTTTAGGGGGGGACATCAAATTTGTTTTTTAAACAAATTTAAGTTTAAACAAATTTAATTTCTAGAGTCGCATACCTTATGTTTAAACAAATTTAATTTCCATAGTTTTCAACCTCTTTATGATTGTCCCATTTTGATATCGCTTATGACCTTGTTTTTTTGGTTCTTTATGCATGTAACACTTCTTCCTCTGCATAAAATTTTTGTTTTTTAAATAAGTCATTTGATGCTATAATTCACTTAAACCTCACTAAGTTGATTCACTGCTAACTTCCTCTTAAGAAATACTAATGGTGTACTCTTTTACAAACTCTTTTCAGCACGTTGTATCTTTGGATACAATCTCCTGCTAGCTAAATGAAATGAGAATTGGACCCAACTTATTTAATGGGGCCAGCATGAAATTTATGCAATAATGGAATGTTGAAAAGAATATTAAATAGCAGTTAAAGATGTGTCAAATACCAGGTCCAAAGCATTGCTCTCTTCCTATTTTCTTCTTGACACATATTTTGTGATTTTACAGGGAACCTTTAAGATTCTTTCCTTGAATGGTTTGTTCATTCCATTGGAGAATGAATTGACAAATAAAAGACGTGGCGAGCTGAATGTCTGGTTTGAACTTCTAAATGGTGATGTTAGAGTGGGTGCACTGGCGGGTTCAATGATAGCTGCAGGGCCTGTGAAGGTATTCTTTGTTCTAGAGGAGGATATTTGATAGAATATTGAGAAAACTCTCAAAATAGCTTATAGAGGTCTTTAAAACATTCGTCAAAAAGCACTATTTTTTTTGTTCATTCCATTGGAGAATGAATTGACAAATAAAAGACGTGGCGAGCTGAATGTCTGGTTTGAACTTCTAAATGGTGATGTTAGAGTGGGTGCACTGGCGGGTTCAATGATAGCTGCAGGGCCTGTGAAGGTATTCTTTGTTCTAGAGGAGGATATTTGATAGAATATTGAGAAAACTCTCAAAATAGCTTATAGAGGTCTTTAAAACATTCGTCAAAAAGCACTATTTTTTTTGAATTGTATTGAATTGTCAAACTATTGTTTTGCTATATTATCAACCATTGAAGAAAAAATACATGAAGGAATAACACATTACATATAATATGTTGCTACTTTATTTTATGAGGTTAACAATACCTGACCTGTCATACTCATCAAATGATGTGGCAACACATTCTTCATTTTTTTAAACATACATTGCATATAAAAATTAAATAAAAAAAAGGAACACATGAAGGAAGACATATCTAATAGAAAAAACTAAATTACATGGAGAGGAATATTTCACTTAGTAGCACTTGTCTTTTTGTTTGCTGCATCAGGTTGTGGTAGGAAGTTTTCTCTCGCCAAGTCACACAATGGAGAAAAAGTCAAAAGTCAGAAAGCAGAAGGTGGAGCATAAATCCCAACCACATTAATTCTGTTTCTGCTGAATGAAAATTAGTGTTGGTGGAATAATACGTTTAATAACCCCATCTTTTGGTTTTCAAACTCAGCACATATGTTTTAACTCATCTGCTGTTGCTGCTGATGAAACTCTTGAAAAGGAGTCTGACCTTATTCATTCAGATGCTGGAGCTGCATGCTAATGTAGCTCTTGCACTCATTGTTGTAGCAATTAGATGTAGAATACATGTTGTGCTTCTTCTTAGTTTTTTTTAAGAATGTTTGAAATATGTGCATGTGGCTATTTCTTAACTTTAACCCAACATGAAAAATTGGCGCAAGTGTTAAGCGGCATGGTGATAGGGAAGAAAAGGAGAGGAAAAGCATGGCGGAGATAGTAAACCTAGGAATAGGATTAGGGGGCAGTCAATCCTAAGCACGACGAAACGTTCATACCGTCCCCATACCCAATTGACTAAGCTTGACTCCATTGATAACAAATGGAGTCTTTTGCAGCACAAGCTCAGCAGCAACATCAGATTCATCTGCCTTTTCTCAGACAACAAAAGAGAGGAACAAGCTAGAAAAGCATTAAAAGGTGCACTTAGTGGGAAGAAAAATGAATTTGAGAAATTGGCACCATTCTCATATATCTCCTAGTTGCAAAAGGTGATTTAATCCTTGCTGTTTATCATCAATAGTCTTGAAAAATAATTCTAACATTAATCAGTCTGATTTTGATGGCTTTTCGAAGAAGGAAGATTATAAGCGCATTTCTGCTAAAGAAAATGGGGTAGTGATTAGTGAGTAACTCATTTGTTACAGCCTTACAGGTTTGGTATCATCCCTTTTAGTGCAAAATGTTTCTATATTTCCTCTCTTGGTTTGTTCTACATCACCCATGCTACATAGAATGATGCTTTTTGTTGTAACAAAAAAATACTAATTGTTTTTAAAGGAAAATTCATTGCCTTTAGATTTCTTTTGTTTTTTGATTGTGGTATCAATGACATTTATTCAATAAGTTTAAATACAAACCCGATGCTACTAACTCAATGTCATTATAGTCCCTACCAATTATAACAAAAACATGGGGACTATCTACAATGAGTCACTAAAAGCCACATAAATTAGGTTGAAGATGAACTAAGGAGATGATTGTGGGTATAGAATTGAGACTTAGAACACCGTAACTGGTGTTTAGGATTTAGAGCTAACGAGGGTTCCAAATGGCGCATAAGTAGAGACTAAAATGAATCAAATGGCTCATAAGTAGAGACATTTCTGGCAGATTTTAATTTTTTTAAAAATCCGCCGGAGAAATTTGGAGGGAAAAAAATCCACCGGAACCGTCCAAAAATGCCTATAAATAAGCCTTTCTACTACACTACTCTTTTTTTTTTGGTGAACATAAGGGCCAAAGGCCCAGAGAAAAAAACTAATCCATTAGGCTAGGACCAACCGGCCCATTACCATCAACAGCAAGCAAATTGACCAAAAAGTCTGGCACATAATTAAAAATTACATCGTTGCCACTGTTAACGTGGCTTTCTCTGGCTAGTCTATCCGCAACAGAGTTGATTCTTCTTCCAACAGTATTCCACTCCAATTCAATGCTGTCATCACCCACTTCAACCACCAGTTTAGAGTAGCCCCTGTTCCAAGCTAGTCTAATTCCATGGTAAATTCCTGAGATTTCAGCTTCCAAGACCGAACAATACCCAAATGAATAGAGAAAGCAAAGATGAATTTGCCTCTAGATCCACGAAGAACACCACCACACCCCGAGGATCTCCCAAAATCACGAACCGATCCATCACAATTAAGCTTGAAGCAACCAATTTGAGGAGGATTCCATTTCTCTTGCAGGTCTTCAACACGGTGGAGTAATCGGGGTTGAATGGTATCATTTCTCAGCACACATCTTTCAAACCAATCCACTTGATTTCTAATTTTGCAGATCATCTCAAGAGTAGAGGAGGATTTTTGGGAGAAGATCCATTCATTACAGCAACACCAGATAATATCAAGAGCTACACCAAACAAGATACTCCACAAATGTTCTTCACCTCTGTTGATCTGATGGAGAAGGTTAGACTTAAACCAAATCTTCCAATTGTTACAATTGAAAAAGTCTCTCTGATTTCTGACTTTAAAATTGTTCCAAATTGCTCTGCTATTAGGACAATCACGAAACCTGTGGAGCAGAGTTTCACTGCCCACACCACAGACAGGACAAACATCTGAAGTAGCCATTGTTCTCCTAACACGCTCAGCATTTGTAAGGAGAGCTTCGTGACCCAGCTTCCACAAAAAGGTACGGATACGTTCACTACCTTTCCACTTCCAGATGTATCTGAAATCTGTATTGTTCTGAATTCCATGGAACTCCTGTTGAACAAGATAGGCAGACTTAGTAGTAAAGTTGCCATCATGATTCGCTCCCCAACTGAACACATCATCTTGGTTCAAGATGGAAGGAGGAATAAACTCAGTAATTTTTTGAACAATATCCCTTGGCAGGATACTTTCAAACATTCCCACATTCCATTCCCCATTGTAGGTTAGGAAATGGCTCATAGATAAACAAGCATCATCACTTGTGAGATTAATATTGCAATAGGTAGCTAGGGGATCACAGTTTGTTAGCCATTTATCATTCCAAAACCTGACAGATTCTCCATTACCAACAACCCAAACAAGGTTGTCTCTAAATTCTTCCCAAGCATTAGCAAGCCCATTCCAGAAGTTTGAGTCTTTCCTATTAGTGTCAATTTTAGGAAAGGTATGCCACCCACATTTATACTTGCTACGAATGACAGAGCACCAAAGATTCTCAGGGTTTGAACAAAGATTCCACAACCCTTTTAGAATGAAAGCTGTATTGGCAGCTCTAGTGGATCTTAGGCCGAGACCACCCATCTCCTTAGGTTTACAGACTGTATTCCAATTAATAAGGTGCATAGCTCTATGATTTTCATCATCTCCCCAAATAAATTGCCTACAGATTTTATCAACCTCATCACAGATTCCTCTAGGGAGCACACTAGACTGTATAACATATGAAGGCATAGCTTGTAAGACAGACTTGGCTAGAGTAACTCTTCCTGCAAAGGATAGAGTTTTTGCTTTCCAATTACTTAGCCTCTGTTTAACTTTCTCAATGACATAGTTGAAGGTGTTCAATCCAACTCTTTTATGGAAAATAGGTACTCCAAAGTATTTCCCAAGATCTTCAGTGTGATTAAATCCCAAAGTCTGACAGATATCTATCTTTAACAATCTAGGAACATTCTTTGAAAAATAGATCCTAGTTTTAGCATTGCTAACTTTCTGCCCAGAACTTAGACAAAAATTGTTAAGAATTCTGTGAATATTCTCAGCTTGATCCGTACTAGCCTCAGCAAAAAACAATAGGTCATCAGCAAATGCCAAGTGAGATATAGTAGGACCTCCTCTAGTCATTTGGATAGGTTTCCAGCCACCTTCTCTCACACTTTTCTCAATAGCTTGGAACAATCTTTCAATGCACATCACAAACAAATAGGGAGAGATTGGGTCACCTTGCCTAATCCCTCTTGAAGGTTTGAATTCCTCCAAAGCTTCCCCATTCCAAAGCACTTGCATAGTAGGAGTAGAAATACATTGCCAAATCAGCTCCACTATATTATTAGGCCTACCAATATCCTCAAGAGTGTTATGGATAAATTCCCATCTCAGCCTACCATAAGCTTTCTCCAAGTCTATTTTGATCGCCATCCAACCCTTCTTACCCCCTTTAGTTCTCATTGAATGGAAAATTTCCTGGGTAATAATGATATTGTCATGACTGTGTCTCTTTGGAATGAAAGAACACTGAGCAGGGCCTATTAGAGACTGGAGGCTGTCCCTAAGTCTATAAGTAATGAGCTTAGTGATAGTCTTATAGGCTACATTACAAAGACCTATAGGCCTGAATTGTCTCATGTTGCACACATTCTCTTCTTTTGGGATTAGGGCCAAGAGAGTGGCATTGATGTCTTTAACTTTAATAGGATTATCCCAAATATCTTTGATCATTCTACAAAAAGAAGGACCAATTATATCCCACTGACTGTGATAAAAAATAGCTTGGTATCCATCAGGACCAGGAGCTTTGAAAGCACCTATGTTCTTCACAGTTCTTTTAATCTCATCATCACTAACATCTTTCCTAAGCTCCTCTAGCAAGTCTTCTCCAAGAGGGGGAAAGTGACCATTTATTGTATATGGAAGAATGTTCTCTTGAGCATCAAACATATTTTTAAAGTAGTTAGTGGCCATATGCTCAATTTTAGAAGGTTCATGAATCCAATTACCTTGATCATTTTGGAGGGAAAGAATTTGATCTTTCCTCCTTCTAATGGCAGTGACCCCATGGAAATACTTGGTGTTTCTAGCCCCAAACTCAATCCACTTAGCCCTTGACTTTTGGTACCAAAGAGTTTCCTCCTTGGCAAGAACATCTTCATAAATTTTCCAAGTAGATTGTTGAAGATTTAGGAGTTGTTCAGACCAACCTCTTTGCAATCTCTTATCAATATCTTTAAGCTTCTTCAGAAGCTATTTTTTCTGAGCAAAAATGTTCCCAAATGTACATTGATTCAATTCCTTTAGGATACCTTGAAACTCCTTTAATTGAAGAGAAAAATTGTTTAGATCTCCTCTCCAATTATCCCTAACCAATTGATTGAAGGAAGAATGGGTGAGCCATATGGCCTCAAAGCGAAATGGCCTTCTTCTTCTATTAATAGTTCTTCTCTGAGCAAAATTGAGAAGGAGGGGAGAGTGATCAGATTTAAGCTTAGGAAGATGCTCAATCATAGCAGAATTGAATCTTAATCTCCACTCTAAGTTGCATAAGGCCCTGTCAAGTCTCTTCTTGGTATTACCCCTTGCCCATGTGAACATATCGCCATGATAACCAAGGTCAAGCAGAGAACAATTATCAATGGTCTCTTGAAACCCAGATTCAATATTCTGAGCTCTTCTAAGAGGAGGGCCTTGTCTTTCACTGTCTCTGATAATAGTGTTGAAATCACCTAAAATCACCCAAGGGCCAGCAACATTTGAATTTATATCTTGTAAGTCATCCCACAAAGTTTGTCTAGGAGCATAGTGGGGGCTACCATAGACAATTGTGAGAAACCAAGGGTTATCATTAATAGGACTAACCTTGACATGAACAAATTGATTAGAGTGCTTCATGACTTGAATACTTCAAAACAAATTGTCCCAAAGGAGCCAGATGCCTCCAGACTACCCTCTAGCATCTTTGATAAAATGGTTATCAAAACCAATTCTCTTAACAATCCTCTTTGCTAAGTTTCCACTTGTATGAGTTTCTAACAAAGCAATAAAGGAAGCAGAAAAATCTCTTTTCATGTCTTTTATCAAGCCTGCAAATCCCTTGACAGCTGTCCCCCGACAGTTCCAACAAATGAGATTCATCAATCAATGGTTTTGAGAATGAGAGAGACCACTCTCAGTACTTTCCAAGGAAGCTAACTCCCTATTATCTTTGTGTTTGCCACGACTAGGACTTACAGCTCCACTATTCTTAGGAATATTCCCAAGTATAGTCATCTTACCTAGACAATCAGTCTGCTTCATCTCAGATTCATCAACAGGAATCAAAGAATTCCTTATAGGATCAACATACCTAAACTTGTTGAGAAGATTCTCTCCACGAGTTTGATATATAATCTTCATGTAAGCCAACATAGCAACTTCCTCTGCCTGTTTGTCTATCTCATGGTTAGTGTGATTACTAGTGGAAGGAATGTTTTCCTTCCCTGGGGCAATAGGTTTGAATAAGACAGGTTTAGGTTTATCACCAACCTTACTAATCTTATCCTTTTTAACCACTCCTTTAGCAGGTTTGGTCACTTTCTTTCCTTTCACAGCCAATTGAGGATTCCTGCCCCCCAAAGCATTCCTAACCCTTCCTTTGCTAATGGTATTAGGAGTAGCTTGCACCTCATTTTCTTTAGTCATAACAACATCTTGCTTAGCAACCTCATGAAGATAGGAGTCCACAGGGGTATTCAAACCACTATCCACAACAACATTCTGTTTCTTCTTCTTATCTCTGACAATAGTTTCCTGAATCTGAACTCCTTCATTAATCTTTGGGGACAGTTTGTTTCCATTATTCTTCTTTCTCTTAGCCACATACTTAGGAATATTCCAAGGTCCCATCTCAATATCTGTCATCTCTTTCTCAGGCACTGTCTTCTGAATTTCCTCCTGAATAGGAACTTGTTCCACAGGTTTAGAAGAGTCAGCAGTCTCCATGGGGGAATTATTATGACTCTGAGAGTTATCCTTCTTAAGTTCTTCCACTTCCAACATTTCTCTACAGCTATCCTTCTTGTGACCATACTTGCCACACCTAAAACATATGGAATGCAGACCCTCATATTCTAAGAACACTTTCATACCTCACAAAATGAAGTGAGAGTGAAGGGGTTTATCCAGATCCAACTCCACACAAATACGGGCATATTTCCCCCTTGAATGGAGGGAAGTAACTTTGTCAATCTTGAGCATATTACCTAGGGCAGAACCAACACGGTTCAAGAATATATCATTACACAGTTCTATTGGAAGATTAGGAATGTGAATCCAAACAGCTACCTTCTTCGAAATAGATGCTGTGAATGAGAAAAAAGGCCTCCACCTTTGCACAATCAGGTAATGATCCGCAATCTTCCAAGGACCTTCAAATAGAGCATGTCTATAGTCTTCTATGTCAGATAATCTCACTAAAAAGAAATCATCTTTCATATCTGTGATGCATATAGTACCATTTTTCACCCAATCTCTTCTGAGTTTATTTTCTAGCATTTTGAAGCTCACTCTCTTCCCCAGCACCTTGACAATGAGAGTATTTTTCCACGGTTTAGCCCAATCAGTGATCTCCGAATCAGTGACAGAAATCAAAGGAGGAGAGTTTGATGTTTTGACCTCTTTCACACTAGTCACGTTTTCATCAGAATCCCAACGATTTTCTTGGGGATTAGGTTGCAATAGATCCCCCCAACAGGCATCACTTATGCCTTCACCAGTTGTAAGCTTCATCAAAGCATCCTTGAATGACTGGGATTGCGAGATAGGGGTTTCTTGTTCTTTGTCAAGAACAGTCTCATTGGTATTGGTCATCTCTTCTTCAGTAGTTATAGTAGCTTTATCAACATGCTGCTGATGAATCATATCATTCTTGTGCAAGTTGACGGCAGGATCAGGTGGCTTCAATATAGCCGTTACTACACTACTCTAATTCTCTCATTTCACTATTTATTTCCCTCTCATTCTGTTCTACATTTTCTCTATCTTATCTTTCTTCTTCTTTCTCATACTCTCCAAGCTCCATAAATTTCTCTACATATTTCTCTTTTATATTTCTCCTTTCTTCTTCATTCTCATTCATTCTCACTCCTTCATTCTTATTTCTTCTTACTTCTTTATTCTCATTCTCTCCTATATTATTACTTCTCATACTCTACTTCATTCTTATCTCTTCTTACTTCTTCATTCTTATTCTCTTTCATTCCCTACTTCTACATTCTCCTTCATTTATTTCTTTTCAATCTCTTCTATATCATTTTTTCTCATATTCTACTTCATTTTCATTTTTTCTTACTTTTTATTAAAATACATAATAAATTTTAAAATTTGAAAAAATTGAAAGAAAAAATAATTTACTTTTTTTTTTAAAAAAATCTGCCGGTAATGTGCATCTCTAGCGGATTTTTTTCTTTTAAAAAAAAATTTAAAAATCCGCCGGAAATGCCCACTACCGATGGAAAAAATCCGCCCAAAATTACTGGCGGAAAAATCCCCGGTAATGTGCGATTCTAGCGGATTTTTAATTTTTTTTGAAAAAAAAATCCGCCGGAAATTACTGGCGGAAAATCCGCCGGTAACCGTTAACTACGAACGATTTTCAGGCGGAAAAAATCCGCCGGTAAAGCCACCTTTTCAACAGATTTTGGGTATTACCGGCGGATTTTTTCTGCCAGAAATCCGCGAATTTCTTGTAGTGATTGTTTGCTGGTTTGCATAATTTTCATTGGAAGGAACTTTTGTATCATGCATGACTTTAGGTTTTCAACTTCTAAGGGTGCGTTTGTTTCACGGTTAGAAATTACATTCCAAGGAATCGCATGCTCGGGAATCGGACGACTTGGAATGTGATTGATGAGTATTTTCTAAAACATGTTTGGTTGGTTACAAACAAGGGCGGATCTACACTATGACCAGAGTGGTCAACCACACACTCTGAAAAAGTAATATTAGTACCAGCACTCTTATTAAAATATAATATTAGCACCAATATTCTATAAAAATAAATATTTTGCACACCTTGGAAATATTTTTTTACCAAGATACCTAGTTTTGCAACAATCTAATGCACTATACTCATACTTTTATACATTTCTAATTTTCTCACTCTCGAGTATGTTCTTCTTTTTTCTCTTCCTTCTTTATCCGACCAATTATGAGTTATGTAATTTTTTTATTAAAATAAATTAAAGTTTTTTATTTTATTATATTTATAGTGATGGTGTGTTTAATTTTTTTGCACATCCTGACCCAAAATCCTAGATACGACACTGGTTACAAGCTCAGAAATCCAATTCTTGGAAAACAATTTATAAACTTGTTTCGTTCGTACCATACACTCCTGGAATACTTAGATACTTGTGGGAATGTTTGGCACAACTTATCAAAACATCTCATGGCATGTCCATAATGTGTTTTTTTTCTTTTCCATAGGCTCTTCAAAATAGCTTATTAAAACAATTTGTAGCTTGTAACACCCTAGTATTTCTAAATAATAGAAATACCAAAACATACATTTTAGATTACATCAGAGTATAAAATTTCCTGCGTAGATACACAACATCGCAAGAATAGCGGAAACGATTACATAACTTAAATTATATTCAAGTCATATTATCGAATACAGAGACAACACCGGAAACATAAACAAAGATGAAAGAATCAATCTTCAATCTTTCCTCCGAGCATGTCTTCTAACCATGCCTTTTAGCTTTCCTCGTTCCATGTTTCTCTGTAAAAACAACAACAATGATAGAGTGAGATAACATATCTCAGTGAGTTCTACCGTGACCCCTAACATCCACTCGGTTCAATTATAAAACCGTTACAACGTAGTTTAATTTATAAACCACTTGCCTATTTAATTGGAGCTCATTGCCGACCGTACAACAACTACTAATCCCGGCATTTTAATGTGCTAACAATTTACTTTGGCTTTTGTAATTTAATTTATAAACTACAAGCCTTTTATCAATCGAAACACCGACCGTGCACACAACCATAATCCTGGTGAATCGTGCACTATACTTAGCATAACATCGGCCGCCATCAATTGCTTACTCCCGATGAACCCCCGCTAGTACTTTCTCTAACAGATACTGGGCCTAGGTTAGAGGCTCATGACCTTCCCCGCCTAGTATGCTATTCAATGGGTCGTCACCCAAATTCGATATAATCTATATATTGTACCCGCATTGGGCCGCCTTATAAGTTCGATATAATACATATATATCTTATCCACAACAATTATAGATGCATCCACTAGAACATTTAGTTCGGTTTGGTTTTCAAAATAAAATGCTCACACGTGCACTAAGTTCGGTTCTTCAAAACATTTATAGTTTTCAAAATGTTTCCTCAAAATCAAGTTGAACATATTTAAAACCATTTTTTATAAAGTATATATCATCACAATTGATTGGGGAAAGGATTAGAAGTGGTTTGGAATCGAAAGGAGCGATGAAACAACATTTTAGGCAACCTGGATTCGAAAGTTGGTACGACCCGTGCTCAAAGCAGCACGATCCGTGCTGCTGGAAATTCTTTTTTTTCCAGTCACTGCGAAAGTTGGCACGACCCGTGCTGCTGTAGCAGATTCAAAAATTCATTTGTTTCATTTCGTTTCGCTTCTCCTATCGCGTCCAATCCAAAATTCAATCACAATCCAACTGAAAAACAGAACACAACATACCATATTCCAGTCCAAGCAACAACAATCACAAACAATATATCGAGTAAATGTTTATCGAAACTTCAAAATAACGAAATTTTCACAAAATACCGTTTTGACTGAAAAACTTTTTCAAAGCGAAATTAAAGCATGAAATTAAAATTTTCAAGCATTCATGACCAACAAACAACAACGAACAATCACGCAAATATAGGCTTCAATTAATCCGAACTTCTCGAAAACTCACGAACTCGAACTCAATCTATCCGACGCGTTCCAATCGCAACCCCAGCTCCTATACGTCACCAAATTGCTTGCAATTGAGAATGTGACCATAAAAATGCTCTACTCCACCACTCCAAAATCCCTTTTCTAACAATTTGGGCTTGAAATTTCACAAATGGTGGAATGAGAAAGAGAATGAGGTGGGTGATGATCTTAGTGTCATTGTGTAGAGGAGAAGAATCTGAATCTAAAGGTGAAAGAAATTGTGACATGCATCATGTTTTACTTCCTCTCCTTCTCTTCTCCTCTCCCACGAGTCTCTCTCTCAAGGTCTCTCTCTCTCTCTTCTCTTTCTAATTTCTGATTTCAGCACAAATGAATGAGTGTTTTGTGGGTTTGAGTGTCAAAGTAATGGTGTCTTTAGCTGAGGGTCTTTTAAAATAAGAGAATTGACTGTTTTGCCCTTGTACTCTAATTCCCACTTAAACCTCTATTTCTAACATAACAATCAAACAATAATTCCTATAATTAAATAGTTAATGCATAAAATCATATGCATAAACAATTAAATATCGCTTTCACACATCTAACGTGACCATAACTCGATATATTATTTAAACGAATAAACAATCGCTAGTTAATTTCGTCAATTGAAATTAATCGAACTAGAGATGTTACATAGCTCTTAAGAAAATAATTTGACTTTATAACCCTACATTTCTACCGCGAGTTAAGAGACACAAACCAATTAAATAATGATGTGTTTGGATTGACTTATTTAGACTTATCTACTTGTATAGACACTTGAGGGAATGTTTGTCCAATGAAACCTGGATGGAATGGAGCCTAAAACATTCTCTTCTCGTAAATCGTAACCCTTCACTTAATGTTCCATCACAGCAAACAGGTACAAAAACATTGGAGTATTTTTAGAATCCATTTTAAGTTTACTTGTAAGAAACTGCCATGTATGATCTACTTTTAACAATTTAATTTAATTAAAAAAAGAAATTGTCAGTAATTTGGGAAAGGCAATGGCTCTGACCCTGCTTTATAGTTTCAAATATTTTCATTTTTTGAATTTGTGATTCTTTGTGTCTCACTAGGATTACAGTAGAATGTATTTACAATAGAATTATAATAAATACGAGAAATCATAAACGATTATTCTAATCCTAATTGATATGATAATAATCATAATCATTATTGACATGCACACTTAATGAATCTGTGTACATGACTAGGATTCTAACAATCAATTTACATAAAAAGGTATTTTCCTCTCTTTCTCAAAACTATCACCAATATTTTCCTTTAATATACTTTAAATTTGTGAATCTGTGTGTTTCAATTGGATCACACTAGGTTGAATTTATAATAGAATTGCAATAAATACAAGAAATCATAAATGATGTTTCTAATCCTACGATAATAATCATGATTGAAATGCACATTTAAGGATAATGTATACATGACTAGGATTCTAACAATCAAGTTACATAAAAAAGGTATTTTCCTTTCTTTTTCAAAAATATCACTATTACTTTTCTTTAATATATTTTAAATTTGTGATTTTGTGTGTCTCAATTGGATCACACTAGGTTGTATTTATAATAAAATTGCAAAAAATACAAGAAATCATAAATGATTATTCTAATCTTAGGGATTTTTTTTTTAAAATAATCACTTACGATGACATGCTGTCCATTTGTTACAGATTCTTAAAAAGAATGAAAAGTTGAAAATAATCTAAACACTGCTTCATATGATAAGCTGTTTTGAGTAGCTTCTCATAAAAATTATTTTTTTAAGAATGATTATTTTAAAATAAGTGATTTTCAGTATCTTAGACAAACACAAAACAACTTCGCATTTTCTTAAAAATATCTAAAAACAATTCTCTAAACTATTTAACAATAAAATCACTTATTTTTTAATCCGTGACAAACGGACCCTTAATTGATATGATAATATCATGATTGATAGGAACATCTAAGGATGACGCGTACATGACCAGGATCTTATTCAAAACTATCACCAATACTTTACTTTAATTTATTTTAAATTTGTGATTTTGTGTGTCTCAATTGGATCACACTAGGTTATATTTATAATAGAAATGCAATAAATACAAGAAATCATAAATGATTATTCTAATGCTAATTGATATGATAATAATCGTGATTGATATGCACATCTAAGGATGATGTGTACATGACTAGGATTCTAACAATCAATTTACATAAAAAACGTATTTTCCTTTATTTTTCAAAACTATCACCAATATTTTCCTTTAATATATTTTAAATTTGTGATTCTGTGTATCTCAGTTAGATCACACTAGGTTGTATTTATAATAGAATTGCAATCAATACACGTAACCATAAATGGTTATTCTAATCCTATTTTATATGATAATAATCATGATTGATATGCACACATAAAGATGATGTGTACATGATTAGGATTCTAACAATCAGTTTACATAAAAAAGGTATTTTCATTTATTTTTCAAAACTATCACCAATATTTTCCTTTAATATATTTTAAATTTGTGATTCTGTGTGTCTCAATTGGATCACATGAGGTTGTATTTATAATAGAATTATTAATATAAGAAATGATAAATGATTATTCTAGTCCTAATTGGTATGATAATAATCATGATTGATAAGCACACCTAAGGGTGACATGTATATGACTAGGATTCTAGCAATCAATTTACATAAAAAAATTATTATTTTTTTCCAAAACTATCACTAATATTTTCCTTTAACATAGTTTTGATTGGTTTTATTAAATTTACAAGACGGACGTGATCCAATATCTCTACTAAAATTTATACTTAGAATTTTGCAATTGAAATAGTAAATTACTAATTAATATTCTATTCCCATTATTTAACTTTAGTTTATTAATTTTAAATTTTATTATATTTTTACGCTTCCATTTTTCCCACTCTATATATTCACTCCACCTTTTCTTGTAAAACCCTAATTTTCATAAATCACTGCAGCTGTACAGAGTTCTTGAACCATAATTGCTTTTTCTTTATATCTCTTGAATTCTAATCAAAAAGAATTGTGTTGCTCATTATTGAGTACATTTTTCTTCACAAAAATTCTTAAATTTCCAATTTTCAGTTTTACATTTCGAAATTACTTGTATTGGGTAGTGTTTAAGTGCATTCTGAGGCTTTGTGTGTCCTAGTTTTTCTCCGATTCCCTAAAAAATGGATCAAAGGGAAATTTTTGGTTCTTAGCATGCAGTTAAGGCTAGTGAGACAGAGAGCTTCTAAGTGGGTCAAAAATCTGTTCTGTTTTCAGGGCACCAGCACCGGCCCGGACACCTACACCGCCACCGGCTCCAAAATTTTATTATATTTTTACGCCCCATTTTTCCCATTATTTACGCTTCCATTCTGTTCTATTTCCATTTTTCCCACCTAAGGGAAAGAAGAACAGGTGTAGGCCCGTTATTTACTATGTGAAATATGATTTTTTGTGGGTTATATTGATTTAATCTTGCTTTTCCGTGTTTGTGTTTTACTTTTCTGGATTTGATTCATGATTTGAAAGTGGGATTTGTTTATTATGGTATGAGTGGACCCTTGGCTTAGATTCTCTTTAGGATCTGGATTTAAAGATGTTCCTGTAGCACTTGACATTTACCTCACACACACATATCAATATCTACATGGTCGTAATTTGAATGTTTAATTTCTCCTCCGTTGTATTCATATGTTGTTTTCTCTTTAATAGATCCATGAGTGACACAATAATATCTGGTTTTTGGATTATCGCCGCAAGCTTAATCAAAAGGAAACCACCAATGTTGTGTAATATTTCTACGCCTTCTCTATTGTGCTTTGCTCTACGGTACATGTTGACAGTGTTCCTCATAGATCTTCAACGACTGTGATTTCTTTGATTAAAAAGGTAAGGTAATATACATAAGAAATGTAATTTTAATGAAATTGATGCATGTATTCTTTTGTTTATATTTACCATTATAATTACACTTAAATGAAAGACTTTATTTTTTGGGTATTAATTGATTATTTTTACTAGTTCTATTGATTCCTATTTGAGTTTGCAGTTTTTGTCTCGAATCATCATCATCAATACTACGACTTCTCATTGGATGAGGTAACCATGTTTTTCTTGCCATGCCTTCTCCTTTTTTATCCATCTTTTATGTCAAATTGAAACATTTAATTTTAATGGTTATTCCTCTTAAATTAGGGTTCGAAGACAAGCGAACCCAATTGAAGGTACGTTCCTGGCAACCTTCAAATTCACTTCAATGTTGGAGTTGGACTCAACTTTGAAGTATACTTTATACTTATTTGCTTTATAGCTTTAAATTAAATTTAAGTTTTTTCATTTGCATGCTCCTTTCAAATGCTGTAGGCTCAAAGAGAAAGGAAAGATAACAACATTTTTAAGGCCGAGAACGAAAAGCTTCGTGCTGAGAACGCTAGGTACAAGGAGGCACTAAGTAATACCCCATTCTCCAAATTTGGAAATCCTTTTACCCTCGGTGAAATGTTCTTTGAAGAGAAGAAGCACTTGAGGATTGATTATGCTCACTTAAGAGAACAGGTACTTAATTACTTAATAGTTACTACCGCACACTTAATTGTTTAGTGCCAATAGCTACTTGTTAATTCTCCTTAATGACTTTCCTACAGATATTAAACTCTCATTGGAAACACACATGTGTTAGATTGAAAGGATGTTGGCAAATATGTTGGGAATGCAATGATCAATGCTTCATCATCTCACAATAACAATAACAATCAATATTGATCTTGGAGTTGTTAACTATGGATCACAGACTGGTATGGTAGCACAGGCTGGTATGCTTGAGCGTGGTACTAACTAATACCCCATGCTCCAAATGTGGGAAAATATGGTAGCACAATCAGGCACTAGGCCTATGTTCAGAAGGAGTTGAAGGCTGTTCATTTTGTTTACTCATTGAAACTTTGTACATTTTGATAAATGCAATGTCATCTTAATAGCTTTTAAAATTTAAATTTAAGAAATTTCTCCTTTATTTGGTGCAATATTCGCTCTCTATATCTATTGATGTCCAAAATCTTATACCTAAACAAATTTGTTTAGTTCAAGTTTGTTAGGATGAGCTATTTTAATAAATAGACAGTTATAAGAGACAAAGAACACCGATTAATCCGTATCACATTTTGGTTATGTAGAATATAGCCTGTAAGAAAACTAGGGTTATTTGAATAGAAAAAGATGCATCGAAGGTGACATGTACCCTCCTAACTTCCAAGAATGTGAGGAGGGGTGTACTTGCATGGTGGCAATAACACTGTTTTTAATCATTTGGCAATAGCCGAATAGAAGGTGACATGTACTTGCATGGAGGCAAATAAACAGTTTCTAATCCATTTACACAAATAAGGATGGATGGCAATCTTAAAATCTGAAATATTTAATGATATGTGAAGTTTAACTATTTAATCGATAATGATTGCATAAAATATGAATAGAGGTGTTAGCAAGTTATTTTGTTCTAATGATGAAAAAAAATATGATTCTATAGTAGTGATATGAAATAGCATATGGATTGTGTATCATATGAATCATAACTGCAGGTTGCATGCAGTATGGTGAATATTGAAAGCAATATATCACCCACTCATTTTTCTTTATTTTAGTACTTTAAAATACAATATGCTTATTTGCTAATTGTATGTGTTTTTTCTATGGTCTGTATGTATTAGGATGTTATGGCGAAAGTTATCTCCCTCTCTCTACAAGCTCCCCATGCTATTTGCATTCTCTCTGCAAATGGCACAATTTCAAAAGTTGTAGTCCTATATATATATATATATATATATATATATATATATCTCATCTAGCTGATTTATATTTAATATTAACTTTCACTTGGTTGCCTAATATTTAACACTAATGCATGTGGTTTGAAGGCAATCTTCTAATTCACTCTTCATATGTTTTAGATATCGTAGGTATTAGATATCAAGTGGCATATAAGTTTTTTTAGGGGGGACATCGTATTTGTTTTTTAAACAAATTTAAGTTTAGACAAATTTAATTTTTAGAGTCGCATACTTTATGTTTAAACAAATTTAATTTCCCTAGTTTTTAACCTCTTTATGGTTGTCCCATTTTGATATCGCTTATGACCTTGTTTTTTTTTGGTTCTTTATGCATGTCTCACTTCTTCCTCTGCATAAAATTTTTGTTTTTTAAATAGGTCATTTGATGCTATAATTCACTTAAACCTCTCTTCAGCACGTTGTATCTTTGGATACAATCTCTTGCTAGCTAAATTAAATGAGAATTGGACCCAACTTAGTTAATGGAATGTTGAAAAGAGTATTAAATAGCAGTTAAAGATGTGTCAAATAGCAGGTCTTTGGCATTGCTCTCTTCCTATTTTCTTCTTAACACATATTTTGTGATTTTCAGGGAACCTTTAAGATTCTTTCCTTGAATGGTTTGTTCATTCCATTGGAGAATGAATTGACAAATAAAAGACGTGGTGAGCTGAATGTGTGGCTTGAACTTCTAAATGGTGATGTTAGAGTGGGTGCACTGGCGGGTTCAATGATAGCTACAGGGCCTGTGAAGGTATTTTATGTTCTAGAGGAGGATATTTGATAGAATATTGAGAAAACTCGCAAAATAGCCTATAGAGGTCTTTAAAACATTTATTATGCTATATTATCAGCCACCAAAGAAAAAATACATAAAGGAATAACACATTACATATAATATGTTGCTACTTTATTTTATCAGGTTAACAATACCTGACCTGTCATACTCATCAAATGATGTGGCAACACATTATTAAATGGGTTTCTTCATTTTTTTATCATACATTGCATATAAGAATTAAATTAAAAAAGGAACATATGAAGGAAGACACATCTAATATAAAAAACTAAAATACATGGAGAGGAATATTTCACTTAGTAGCACTTGTCTTTTTGTTTGCTGCATCAGGTTGTGGTAGGAAGTTTTCTCTCACCAAGTCACACACCGGAGAAAAAGTCAAAAGTCAGAAAGCAGAGGGTGGAGCCTAAATCCCAACAACACTAATTATGTTTCTGCTGAACAAAAATTAGTGTTGGTGGAATAATACGTTTAATGACCCCATCTTTTGGTTTTCAAATTCAGCACATATGTTTTAACTCATCTGTTGTTGTTGCTTATGAAACTCTTGAAAAGGAGTCTGACCATATTCATTCAGATGCTAGAGCTGCATGCTAATGTAGCTCTTGCTCTCATTGTTGTTGCAATTAGGAAAAACATGGCAGAGACAGTAAACCTAGGAATCGTCCCCATACTGCTTACAGAATTGTTGACTGCCCCCACAAACCAACTCGAGTCTTTTCAGCATGTGTTGTCCTCACTTGCATGCTTTCTAGGAAACTTCCCAGAAGGTCACCCATCCCACTACTAAACCAAGTCAAGCACGCTTAACTATGGAGTTCTTATGGGAAGGGCTCCTGAAAAGAAGATGCATCTTGTTGGTATAGATAGTCCAAATTAATTCTTTTAAGCCTTCCTTCAACTGTACAGTTCCGTACCTGCACAGCTTCAGGATCCCTCTCATTCCAGTGCGTATTTGGTTAATTCATGCATCCCTTCGCTTTGAAGCTGCTAGGAGCCGGTTTTTTCCATGCCACCTTTTTGGGCACCAAAGATCACTCCCCGCCCTTGTCAGCCACAGATTTCACACATACCCAATTGACTAAGCTAGAAAAGCATTAAAAGGTGCACTTAGTGGGAAGAAAAATGAATTTGAGAAATGGCAAGAAGCAAAACAAGCTAGTCTTACTATAATTGGCATCATTCTCATATATCTCTTAGTTGTAAAAGGTGATTTAATCCTTGCTGTCTATCATCAATTGTCTTGAAAAATAATTCTAACATTAATCAGTCTGATTTTGATGGCTTTTCGAAGAAGGAAGATTATAAGCGCACTTCTGCTAAAGAGAATGTTGTAAGAAAATGGGGTAGAGATTAGTTGTACAGGTTTGGTATCATCCCTTTTAGTGCAGCATGTTTTTATATTTCCTCTCTTGGTTTGTTCTTCATGCCCCATGCTACATAGCGTGATGCTTTTTGTTGTAACAAAAAAATACTAATTGTTTTTAAAGGAAAAGTCATTTTCGCCTTTAGATTTCTTTTGTTTTTTGATTGTGGTATCAATGACATTTATTCAATAAGTTTAAATACAAACCCGATGCTACTAACTCAATGTCATTATAGTCCCTACCAATTATAACAAAAACATGGGCACTATCTACAATGGAGTCACTAAAAGCCACATAAATTAGGTTGAAGATGAACTAAGGAGATGATTGTGGGTATAGAATTGAGACTTAGAACACCGTAACTGGTGTTCAGGATTTAGAGCTAACGAGGGTTCCAAATGGCTCATAAGTAGAGACTAAAATGAATCAAAATTTGAGAGTAAAATCACTCATTTTAAATATACACATACATGCATCCTTCCACGTTGTCAATCACTAAGAGCATCCACAACCCTGAAACTTGGTTGGAATTGCTTAATTCAATTATGGTGGGCCCGATTAGAACACATCAGACTTAAAGAACTTTGAGCCTATTTTCTCTGCAAGGTTTTAATCAATTAAAATGTAAAATGGGACCCACTTACCATTTCCGAAAATAAAAAATGAAAATTTCCATAATCATTTTCTGGAAACTTCACATTAGAAAACAAGTCCTCCTCACCCTTATTTCACCTTGTCGTCTCTCTCATCACTTATCACTCCTACTGCGGGCGACTCACACTCTCACCCTCAATCCCTCTGCTTCTTCAACTATCAAACCCTATTCCTCTAAAACTTCTTATTCCCCGAGTCTATTTAGAGTAAATAGTCATTTTGGTCTCTCAAAGTGTTAGGCATTGTCAATATGGTCCCTAACTAGAAAAAATGCAAAAATATCCTTCACTGTGTATTTCGTCTGTCTCTTTAGTCGCTCACGTTAACTATCATCATTAACTATGTTAAAGTTGCTGATGTTGAACGTTTAGTGCCACAGTGGTTGCCACGTAGGGAGGGACCTAATTGGCAGTAGTTTTTTTTAAATATTTTGTTTTTTAATAAATAACAAAATAAAGGCATAACTTACCGTCATTTTAGTCCCTTAAAGATATAACTTACTATCATTTTAGTCCCTTAAAGGTATAACTTATTGTCATTCTAATCCCTTAAAGGTATAGCTTACTGGCATTTTGGTCACTACGTAATTCTGCATAATTGTAAAACAATAAGAACATAATTCTACATATGGTAACAATATAAATGCATAATTGCATTACTTTTCATAATCGAAATCTAGTACATATGCATAATTGCATATATGCAGTAATCTTACTTTTTGGAACCATAGTTGCAGGAATCTTTTTCTCCTCTAAGGGAAACTTATAATTGTATGTAATTTCTTCACTAGCATCTATATGCCGTTTTGCATATATAAAAAGCTTTATTGGCCCTCAATAGATATCACGTTTGTGTAATAGTTGGGATGCCAAAAGTTCAGTACAAACTAGGAACACAAAACCAAGAGTTGAAGAAACACAAGCATATACACCCAAATATGCGCACATGCATTTCAATATATAATAATATTACACAATTACCTAACAAGAATGGTTAACAAATCTAACAATATCACACCCCTCTTTGTAGCACCAACCGGCACAAATAGGTAAAACAAATTTATCACTTCAACAACTATCACTGAATTTGAATTCATTAACATTTTGGATTTAGATAATAGACAATATTAGTTAAAATGCATGAAAAGCTACCTATAATTAACTTAATATTCCCTTTCGATAAGCTAAAATGTATTCTTTAAGCTCATCTAATAATAAAATCAATCATGTGAAGAAGTTGTCAGGTGTCTTGAACCGAAATGTATTCTTTATACAGTTATTGTTTTACCATATATGCAGAATTATGCAGGGACCGAAATAACAACAAATTATACCTTTTAAGGGACTAAAATGTTAGTAAGTTGTACCATTAAGAGACTAAAATGCCAGTAAGTTATACCATTAAAGGACTAAAATGACAGTAAGTTATACCTTTAAAGGAGTAAAATGATAGTAAGTTATACATTTATGTTGTTATTTATTAAAAAAGAAATATTTTAAAAAATGTTATTTTACTGTCAATTTAGTCCCTCCCTATGTGGCAACCCCTGTGGCACTAAATGTGCCACATCAGCAACTTTAACAGAGTTAATGATGGCAGTAAACGTGAGGGACTAAAGTGACAGGCAGAATACACAGTGGAGGTCGTTTTTACATTTTTGGTCAAATGAGGGACTAAATTGACAGCACCTAACACTTTGAGGGACCAAAATTACTATTTAAACATCTATTTACGAGCTTCAATTTCTGATCCCTTGTCCTTAACAGATAACAAAACCAAGCAAGTGTCTGGTGTGGCCTTCACTAATCAACCACTCTGCATGTCCTCCGAAGCAACAATGGTGGCTCGACAGAGCTACAATGATGAATCTCATTTCTTCCCTCTTCTCGTAGATCTAGATCTTCCCTGTTTTTTATTTTCTTTTAATTTTTTGTATCTCTGTCTGATATAAAAGTGTATCTGAATTATCGAATTGAAGTTTTGTTTGTTTTTTGTACGGAAAAATTCTGTTTTTCTTCCCCATTTTTACCTATTTAATATTTATTTTTATTGAAAATAATGTTTACAAACTCATTGCTTATCTCCGCACTCGTTGTGACATGCTGGCTTAAAACCGCTTCGAACGCATAGAAATCCAACAATGAGCAGGGATAAAAGTTCGATGTAACTTTACATACTCTTAAAGCACTCTCCATTGGAGTTGCTCCAATCTTCTAGACAGTTTTTTGTTTTGTTTTCTCCAAAATAGCTTATTAAAACAATTTGTAGCTTATAAGAAAATAGTTCGATTTTATAACCCTACATTTCTATCGACATTAAGAGACACAAACGAATTAAATAAAGATGTGTTTGGATTGAGTTATTTAGACTTATATACTTGTAAGTTTACTTGTGAGACTCTTCCATTTAGGACCTACTCTTAACAATTTAATTTAATTTAATTAAAAAAAAGAACTTGTAATAATTTGGGAAATGCAATGGCTCCGAACATACTTTACCGTTTCAAATATTTTCATTTTTTGAATTTGTGATTCTTTGTGCATCAATTGGACTACACTAGGTTGTATTTATAATAGAATTACAATAAATACAAGAAATCATAAACGATTATTCTAATCCTAATTGGTATGATAATAATCAAGATTGATATGCACACCTAAGGATGTGTACATGACTAGGATTCTAATAATGAATTTACATAAAAAAGGTATTTTCCTTTCTTTTTTAAAACTATCACTAAATTTTTCCTTTAATATATTTTAAAATTGTGATTATGTGTGTCTCAATTTGGTTACACTAGGTTGTATTTATAATAGAATTGCAATAAATCATAAATGGTTATTCTAATCATAGAGTTTTTTTTATTTAAAAATAATAACTTATGACGACATGTTGTCCATTTGTTACAAATTCTTAAAAAAATGAAAAGTTGAAAATAATCTAAAAACTGCTTTATATGATAAGCTATTTTGGGTAGCTTCTCATAATTTTTTTTAAGAATGATTATTTTAAGATAAGTGATTTTCAGTATCTTACAAAAACACAAAACAACTTCGAAATTTCTTAAAAATCTCTAAAAACAGTTATCTAAATTATTTAACAACAAAATCACTTATTTTTTAATCCGTTACAAACGGGCCATTAATTGGTTATTCTAATCCTAATTGGTATGATAGTTTTGAATAAGAAAGGAAAATACAAGAAATGATAAATGATTATTCTAATCCTAATTGGTATGATAATAATCATGATTGATATGCACACCTAAGGGTGATGTGTACATGACTAGTATTCTAGCAAGCAATTTACATAAAAAAGATATTTTTTCCTTTTTCAAAACTATCACTAATATTTTCCTTTAATATATTTTAAATTTGTGATTCTGTGTGTCTCAATTGGATCACCATGCTAGGTTGTATTTATAATAGAATTATAAATACAAGAAATGATAAATGATTATTCTAATCCTAATTGGTATGATAATAATCATGATTTATATGCACACCTAATAAGTGTGATGTGTACATGACTAGGATTCTAGCAATCAATTTACATAAAAAGGGTATTTTTTTTCTTTTTCAAAACTATCATCAATATTTTCCTTTAATACATTTTAAATTGCCTTTATTAAATTTTCAAGACGGACGTGATCCAATATCTCTACTAAAATTTATACATAGAATTTTGCAATTAAAATAGTAAATTACTAATTAATATTCAATTCCCACTATTTAATTTTAGATTATTAATTTTAAATTTTATTATATATTTACGCTTCCATTTTTCCCACCTATATATTCACTCCACCTTTTCTTGTAAAACCCTAATTTTCATAAATCACTACGGCTGCGCAGAATTCTTGAACCAGAGTTACTTTTTCTTTGTATCTCTTGAGTTCTTTTCAAAAAGAATTGTGTTGCTCAACATTGAGTACATTTTTCTTCACAAAAATTCTAAAATTTCCATTTTTCAGTTTTACATTTTGAAAATACTTGAATCTTCAATGGGTAGTGTTTAAGTGCATTCTGAGGCTTGGTATGTCCTAGCTTTTCTCCGATTCCCTAAAAAATGGATCAAAGGGAAAATTTTTTGGTTCTTAGCATGCAGTTAAGGCCAGTGAGACAGAGCTTCTAAGTGGGTCAAAAATCCGTTCTGTTTTCAGGGCACCAGCACCGGGCCGGACACCTGCACCGCCGCCGGCTCCAATGATATCAAGTAGTACTAATGGAAAGAAGAACATGGGTAGGCCCGTTATTTACTATGTGAAATATGAATATATTTTTTTTTGGGTTGTAGTTAATTCAATCTTGCTTTTCTGGATTTGATTCATGATTTGAAAGTCGGATTTGTTTATGATGGTATGAGTGGACCTTTGGCTTAGATTTCGTTCGGATCTGGAATTAAAGATGTTCCTGTAGCACATGCCATTTATCTCTCACACACACATATCAAAATCTATATGGTCGTAATTTGAATGTTTAATTTCTCCTCCATTGTGTTCATATGTTGTTTTCTCTTTAATAGAACCATGAGCGACACAATAATATCTGGTTTTTGGATTATCGCTGCAAGCTTAATCAGAAGGAAACCACCAATGTTATGTTATATTTCTACGCCTTCTCTATTGTGCCTTGCTCTACGATACATGTTGATAGTGTTCTTCATAGATCTTCAATGCCTGTGATTTATTTGATTAAAAAGGTAAGATAATATACATAAGAAATGTAATTTTAATGAAATTGATGCATGTATTGATTTGTTAATATTTATCGCTATAATTGCACTTAAATGAATGACTTTATTTTTGGGTATTAATTGATTATTTTTACTAGTTCTATTCATTCCTATTTGAATTTTCAGTTTTTTTCTTGAATCATCATCATCAATGAAGGATCGTGTCATGGATCATGTTAATGTTAGGTGGGATCCCCCTGACGATAGTTGGTTGTGTCTTAATTGCATGGTGCTGTGAACGATACTTCTAAGGTTGCTGGTTGTGGTGGTCTAGTGAGAAACTCTAATGGGGATTGGCTTGCAGGCTACTCTAAACATATTGGCTTCTGCGATCCTTTTGTTGCTGAGTTGTGGGGTGTTTTCATTGGATTACAACTGGTTCAATCTAAAGGTTGGGATAGAGTGGTGGAGCAGATGGATTCCTAGGTGGCTTGTTACGTAATCCTTGGTACGGAAGTTGGGTGTATTTTGGGGTGGAGTATTGTTAGAGAGATTCGTAAGCTGCTGTAGTTGCCTTGGGAGGTTCGTTTGGTTAGCATCTTTAGAGAAGCAAACCGGTGTAGACTCAGGGAATAAGAAGTTTTAGGGGCTCATAGATCTTATTCCCCGAGTCTATTTAGAGTAAATAGTCATTTTGGTCCCTCAAATTGTTAGGCATTGTCAATATGGTCCCTAACTAGAAAAAATGCAAAAATGTCCTTCACTGTGTATTTTGTCTCTCTTTAGTCCCTCACGTTAACTATCATCCTTAACTTTGTTAAAGTTGCTGATGCGGCACGTTTAGTGCCACAGTGATTGCCACGTAGGGAGGGGACCAAATTGACAGTAAAAAACATCTTTTTTAAAATATTTTGTTTCTTAATAAATAACAACCTAAAGGTATAACTTACCATCATTTTAGTCCCTTAAAGATATAACTTACTATCATTTTAGACCTTTAAAGATGTAACTTACTGTCAGTTTAGTCCCTTAAAGGCATAACTTACTGGCATTTTGGTCACTACATAATTCTGCATACTTGTCAAACATAACCACATAATTCTACATAATTGGTAACAACATAAATGCGTAATTGCATTACTTTTCATAGAGGAAATCCGGTACATATGCATAATTGCATATCTACGATAATCTTACTTTTTGGAATCATAGTTGCAGGAGTCTTTTAAGGAAACTTATAATTGTATGTAATTTCTTCACCAGCATCTATATGCCGTTTTGCATATATAAAAAGCTTTATTGGCCCTCAATAGAAATCACATTTGTTTAATAATTGGGATGCAAAAAGTTCACTACAAATTAGGAACACAAACCCAAGAGTTGAAGTAACACAAGCACATACTCTGTCGTGCCTGCATTCACGTTTGACCCGTATCCAATGGTAAGGACCTGTCCACCCGATCCAACGGTTTGGGTACGGCGCCGTTGTCTATACATAAGTGAGCAACCCTCCATTTCCAGGTACACACTCATTCCTCTCCCAAATACCTCTTCTTTTCCCTTGCTGACTTAAGCATCAGAGTGATTGCAGGTACCCCACCCGAGGCGCAGGAAAAGATCACCTCGGCCCATCCGAGGTCAGGAACCATCCATCCGAAGTCAACCTTCAACCATCGCAGAGCATTCCAACTTGAATCTCAGACCCGTACTCTAGTACCGAACAACACTCAAATATGCGCACATGGATTTCAATATATAATAATATTGCACAATTACTTAACAAGAATGGTTAACAAATCTTACAATCACACCCCTCTTTGTAGCACCAACCGGCACAAATAGGTAAAACAAATGTATCACTTCAACAGCTATCACTGAATTTGAATTTATTAACATTTTGGATTTAGATCATAGATAATATTAGTTAAAATGCATGAAAAGCTACATATAATTAACTTAATATTCCATTTCGATAAGCTAAAATGTAATCTTTAAGCTCACCTAAAAGGAAAATCAATCACGTGAATAAGTTATCATGTGTTTGGACCAAAATGTATTCTTTATACAGCTATTGTTTTACCATTTATGCAGAATTACGCAGGGACCGAAATAACAACAAGTTATACCTTTAAGGGACTAAAATGCCAGTAATTTATACCATTAAGAGACTAAAATATAGTAAGTTATACCACTAAGGGACTAACATGACAGTAAGTTAGACCTTCAAAGGAGTAAAATGACAGTAAGTTATACATTTGTTGTTATTTATTAAAAAAGAAATATTTTAAAAAATGTTATTTTACTGTCCATTTAGTCCCTCCCTATGTGGCAACCCCTGTGGCACTAAATGTGCCACATCAGCAACTTTAACAGAGTTAATGATGGCAGTAAACGTGAGGGACTAAAGTGACAGACAGAATACACAGTGGAGGTCGTTTTCACATTTTTGGTCAAATGAGGGACTAAATTGATAGCACCTAACACTTTGAGGGACCAAAATGACTGTTTACCCATTCATTTATGAGATTCAATTTCTGATCCCTTCCCTTTACCAGATAACAAAACCAAGCAAGTGTCTGGTGTGGCCTTCACTAATCGACCACTCTGCATGTCCTCCGAAGCAACAATGGTGGCTCGACAGAGCTACAATGATGAATCTCATTTCTTCCCTCTTCTCGTAGATCTAGATCTTCCCTGTTTTTTATTTTCTTTTAATTTTTTGTATCTCAATCTGATATAGAAGTGCATCTGTATTATGGAATTGAAATTTTGTTTGTCTTTTGTACGGAGAAATTCTATTTTTCTACCCCTTTTTTACCTATTTAATGTTTATTTTTATTGAAAATAATGTTCTCAGACTCGTTGCTTATCTCCGCACTTGTTGTGACATGCTGGCTTAAAAGTTCAATGTAACTTTACAAACTCTTAAAGCACTCTCCGTTGGAGTTGCTCCAATCTCCTAGACTGTTTTTCGTTTTGTTTTTGACACACTCCTAGACAATTCTTTTTATTTTAGAGGAAAATATGCAAAGGGAGTAAGGTGACCCTTTTTATAATTTTATAATTTTATAACTGTTCAGAGACAAGACAACACATTTATTATAACTCATTTATAATTTTACTTATTCATATATTTGATGACTTATCGACAAAAGAAATCTTTGGTGACATTTAAGTTTGTTTAGTGAGAGAATGATAAGATAGAAAAATGAAATAAGATGGGAGAGAAAATTTTAGGTTAGAAAAATAAACACAAAATAGCATAAAAGACATAATATTTTTTTTGACCTTAAAACCAAATTCAGTTTTCAATTAAGGAATTTTCAAAAATAAAATCAATTTCAAGCATAAACATAAAGTGGTGGTTGGCGGTGGTTGAATTGGTGGTTGTCGAAGAGGTGGTTGATGGTGGCCGAAGTGGCAGCCAGCGGTGGTCAAAGTGTTGGTTGATGGTGGTTAGAGTGGTGGTCGATGGTGGTCAAATATGTGGTTAATGGTGGCCGGCGGTCGAAGTGGTACGTAGTTGATGATGGTCAAAGTGGTAGTTGACGGTGATGGACGATGGTCATAGTGGTGGTTGATGGTGGTCAAAGTGGTGGTTAACGGTGGTCGGAGTGGTGGTAGGTGGTATTTGGAGTTGTAGATGTTGGTGAGAGTGGTGGTTGACGGTGGCCGGAATGGTGGTCGAAGTGGTGGTCGTTGTATGTTGTTAATTTTTGTTTCTCTTTGTAAGATCTTTGTATTTGAATTTTGAAATCTCTGAAATGGAATTTCATTTAGGGTATTACTTAGGTATAATACAATAGGTATTAATTGTACTGGTCTAGACATAAACACCTTTATTTTAAAAAATAAAATAATAAAAATTCATTTGTAATCTTACAAATGCCAAATGGTTAATGGAAGTTTTCCTACTTTTTCTTTGAAGTACAATACCACCGGTACCTATGGTACTGTGTGTAAGTTTTTTCCTTTCATTTATTCCAATTTGGATTGTAAATTATATTCTGGTTTGAACAATTTTCATTGAGAGGAACTTTCGTATCATGCATGACTTTAGGTTTTCAACTTCTAAGGGGGTGTTTGTTTCACGGTTGTCGGTTAGAAATTACATTCCAAGGAATCGCATGCTCGGGAATCCGATGACTTGGATGTGATTGCTGAGTATTTTCTAAAACATGTTTGGTTGGTTACAAGCAAGGGCAGATCTACACTATGACCAGAGTGGTCAACTGCACACTCCAAAAAAGTAATATTAGTACCAATACATTAAAATATAATATTAGCACCAATATTCATTCAAAATAAATATTTTGCACACCCTGCAATTTTTTTTTACCAAGACTCCTAGTTTTGCACTAATCTAATGCACTATACTCACACAATTACTCACACTCTTACACATTTCTAATTTTTGTCTTCCTCCTAGTTTTGTTCATAACATGTTTTTTTCATAGGCTCTCCAAAATAGTTTATTAAAACAATTTGTAGCTTACAAGAAAATAATTTGACTTTATAATCCTACATTTCTATCGACAGTTAAGAGACACAAACCAATTAAATAATGATGTGCTTGGATTGACTTATTTAGACTTATCTACTTGTACAGACACTTGTTGGAATGTTTGGCCAATTAAACCTGGATGGAATGGTGCCTAAAATATTCTCTTCTCGTAAATCGTAACCTTTCACATAGTGTTCCATCACAGCAAACAGGTACAAAACCATTGGAGTATTTTTAGAAGCTTCCTCACTAAGGCTTTGTACCTGAAAACCACAAAATATAAACAATGAGATTACAAATCTCAACGAGCGTCTCCGAGACCCCTTACAATTCCTCTCATTCGTTTCTTGTATTTATCCAATTTTTCTTTCTAGGCCGAATAATGCTAGAGCACCCTTTAATCCGGGAAACCCCAATTCGGTAATACTAATTAAATATCTTTCACTTGGCTTAGCACAATCCGAGAAACCAAATCACTCGATTTCAACGGAAACCCCAATCCGACAATAGCTAAAGGAAAATGCTAGAGCCTTGGCTTCCTGGCTCATGACTTCCCTCCCCCAAGTGTGCTAATAAATCGGGATCGTCATCCCATTAATTAAATTATGTATCATGTCATTGTCATTCTGATTAGTTTACATCTCCTTGAAGGTTCTCACTCGCTACTCGATAATTTGGAAAACCGACAATTTAAAAACATAAAACTCATGGAAATATCATCCAAACAATTGCATAATATCATCACTTCAACCACAACACATTCGAATAAAAGAATCAGCAAAACCGAATTACATTTCCTAAAAACCGAATTTCCTCATTTCACAAATTTTTGAAATCTCAGCACACAAACACATTGCAAACATATAAACAAACACTTAAAGCATATAACATGGTGAGGACACTCACCGGATCAGCTTAAATCAAATAGGCAAGAATCGTTTTCCCACGCCACCCCAAATTCCTACCAAGTTCGTTTGGCAGCATCTGCTAGCTGTTTTGAAACAAACATAACTAATTCAATACTCAACTAAAACTACCCAAACTAGTGTCTATCGTAAAGATAATTTTGTCTAGTTTCAGAGGGTTCAAGTCCCATACTGATACAGTAAGTATTTAGAGAGTTGTAGTTGAAACAACGTGACTAGTTCAAAACTGTTAATGATTCAAAAGTGGAACTTGTAATTGAAGTTTCTCCCTCCATACTTAATGAAATCAGATGTTCTTGTGCCTATATTCAAGGGAGTCGTGTCTAGTTTCTAAAGAAACAAAAATGACCTTCAAATGATGTCTGTGGAGAGATTTATACTCGAATTGCAAGATTAATTGATGAATTGAAACTAGGTTTTGAGTATAAGCTTTTGTGAACTTGCAACATCAGCTCCAATCTCTAATGACCACGAATTTGGCTCCCATTTTTCAGTTGCTACATTGAATCCCTAGCTTTTCCTTGCATTTTGTGATTTCCCTAGTCAGTAGCTTCAAGTTTCCATCTAACAATGACATGCAAGTACATTTTGACAGCTCCATAAACTTAGTTGTAGTTGATTCTTGAACAACTTCAAGCTCTTCCATCTAGCTTCATAAGCCACGAATTTTGAAGCTCAAATCCCTTGCAAGTTTGACAACTTCTTCAAGTCAATGACAACAACCCAATCTCCTACTTCATCAAAAACTAAACATGCAAGCCATCCTTTTGTGTGTTCTAAATTCTTCTTTAAACAGATTTTAGAAGAGCTTGATGGTTAGAAAGATGAGGGTTTGAACAAGAAAGAGAAGGTGTAGGAATGTAAGGTAATGGGTTTAGTGGTGGAGTAGAATATGAATGTGTTTGAGCTCTCCTTTCTCTTCTCTCTTCGTAGACCTCTCACTCTCTCTTTTCTCCCTCTTCTTTCTTTTCATCTTCCTAACTAAAATAAATGAACATGGAATGTGAAGAGGGAATTTCTAATTTGAGTGTTCAGCTGAACACTTACATGGGCATGGGCTAGGCCTAAGTTTTGGGACTTTTTGAAAATAAATTCTGATTATTTACTGCACCCCTCCTACTTACTTACAATTAAATAACTCTACTATGTATTATTTCACCCAAAATGCTCATTTATCGACAAAATCATTCAAGCACCCACAACATATGATTTAAATAAAGTGACAACAAGATAATATCCGAAGTAATTGGATAATTACTTTGGGTCTTACGATTCTAATAGCAACCCAATTGCATAGAACATTATATTTAAATTAAACCTATAAAATGTATACACCTATTTTCACTATTCCTCAATGTAATAGACTAAGTAAATTTAAGATTTACTTGGGGTATTACAATGTGTACATTACTAGGATTCTAACAGTCAATTTACATAAAAAAAATGTATTTTCCTTTCTTTTTCAAAACTATCACTAGCACTAATATTTTCCTTTAATATATTTTAAATTTGTGATTCTGTGTGTCTCATTTGGATCACACTAGGTTGTATTTATAATAGAATTGCAATAAATACAAGAAATCATAAATGGTTATTCTAATCTTAGAGATTTTTTTTTAAAAAATAAACACTTATGACGACATGCTGTCCATTTGTTACAGATTCTTAAAAAAATGAAAAGTTGAAAATAATATAAAAACTGCTTCATATGATAAGTTGTTTTGAGTAGTTTCTCATAAAAAATTATTTTTTTAAGAATGATTATTTTAAAATAAGTGATTTTCAGTATCTTACGCAAACACAAAATAACTTCGCATTTTCTTAAAAATCTCTAAAAACAATTCTCTAAACTATTTGACAACAAAATCACTTATTTTTTAATCCGTAACAAACGACCCTTAATTGATATGATAATAATCATGATTGATATGCACATCTAAGGATGACGCGTTCATGACTAGGATCTTATTCAAAACTATCACCAATACTTTACTTTAATTTATTTTAAATTTGTGATTTTGTGTTTCTGAATTGGATCACACTAGGATGTATTTAAAATAGAATTGCAATAAATACTAGAAATCATAAATGATTATTCTAATCCTAATTGATATGATTGTAATCGTGATGGATATGCACATCTAATGATGATGTGTACATGACTAGGATTCTAACAATCAATTTACATAAGAAACGTATTTTCCTTTCTTTTTCAAAACTATCACCTATATTTTCCTTTAATATATTTTAAATTTGTGATTCTGTGTCTCTCAATTGGATCACACTAGGTTGTATTTATAACAGAATTGCAATCAATACACGAAACCATAAATGATTATTCTTATCCTAATTGATATGATAATAATTATGATTGATACACACACCTAAAGATGATGTGTACATGATTAGGATTCTAACAATCAATTTACATAAAAAAAGGTATTTTCCTTTCTTTTTCAAAACTATCACCAATATTTTCCTTTAATATTTTTTTAAATTTGTGCTTCTGTATGTCTCAATTGGATCACACTAAGGTTGTATTAAATACAAGAAATGATAAATGATTATTTTAATTCTAATTTGTATGATAATAATCTTGATTGATATGCACACCAAAGGGTGATGTGTACATGACTATGTTCTAGCAATCAGTTTACATAAAAAAGGTATTTTTATCTTTTTCAAAACTATCATCAATATTTTCCTTTAATATAGTTTTAATTGCGTTTATTAAATTTACAAGACGGACGTGATCCAATATCTCTACAAAAATTTATACTTAGAATTTTGCAATTAAAATAGAAAATTACTAATTAATATTCAATTCCCATTATTTAATTTTAGTTTATTAACTTTAAATTTTATTATATATTTACGCGTCCATTTTTCCCACTATATATATATTCACTCAACCTTTTCTTGTAAAACCCTAATTTTCACAAATCACTACGGCTGTGCAGAATTCTTGAACTTGAATTGCTTTTTCTTTGTATCTCTTGAATTCTTTTCTAAAAGATTTGTGTAGCTCAACATCGAGTACATTTTTCTTCACAAAAATTCATCAATTTCCATTTTTCAGTTTTACATTTTGAAAATACTTGAATCTATAGTGGGTAGCGTTTAAGCGCATTCTGAGACAGAGAGCTTCTAAGTGGGTCAAAAATCCGTTCTGTTTTCAGGGCACCAACACCGGCCTGGACACCTGCACCATCACCGGATCCAACAACGTCAAGTAGTACTAAGGGAAAGAAGAACAGGGGTAGGCCCGTTATTTACTATGTGAAATATGGATATATATATATATATATTTGGGTTGTAGTTGATTCAATCTTGCTTTTCCGTGTTTGTGTTTTGCGTTTTTGGATTTGATTCATGATTTGAAAGTGGGACTTGTTTATGATGGTATGAGTGGACCTTTGGCTTAGATTCTCTTCCAGATCTGGAATTAAAGACGTTCCTGTAGCACATGTCGTTTATCTCTCACACACACATATATCAATATCTACATGGTCGTAATTTGAATGTTTAATTTCTCCTCCATTGTATTCATATGTTGTTTTCTCTTTAATAGATCCATGAGTGACACAATAACATCTGGTTTTTGGATTATCGCCGCAAGCTTAATCAAAAGGAAACCACCAATGTTGTGTTATATTTCTACACCTTCTCTATTGTGCTTTGCTCTACGGTACATGTTGATAGTGTTCCTCATAGATCTTCAACGATTGTGATTTCTTTGATTAAAAAGGTAATATTATATACATAAGAAATGTAATTTTAATGAAATTGATGCATGTATTCTTTTGTTTATATTTACCATTATAATTGCACTTAAATGAATGACTTTTTTTTTTGGGTATTAATTGATTATTTTTACTAGTTCTATTGATTCCTCTTTGAATTTGCAGTTTTTGTCTCGAATCATCATCATCAATATTACGACTTCTCTTTGGATGAGGTAACCATATTTTTCTTGCGGTGCCTTCTCTTTTTTTGATCCATCTTCTATGTCAAGTCGAAACATTTAATTTTAATATTGGTTATTCCCCTTAAATTAAGGTTTGAAGACAAGCGAGCCCAGTTGAAGGTACGTATCTGGCTACCTTCAAATTCACTTGAATGTTGGAGTTGGAATCAACTTTGAAGTATACTTTATACTTATTTTCTTTATAGCCTTAAAATTTAACTTATTTCATTTGTATGCTCCTTTCAAATCCTATAGGCTCAAAGAGAAAGGCAAGATAACAATAGTTTGAAAGCCGAGAACGCAAAACTACGTGCAGAGAAATCTAGGTACAGGGAGGCCCCAACTAATACCCCATGCTCCAAATTAACTGTTTATTACCAATAGCTACTTGTTAATTCTCCTTAATGATTTTCCTACAGATATTAAACTCTCATTGGAAACACATGTGTCAGATTGAAAGGATGTTGGCAAATATGTTGGAAATGCAATGACCAATGCGTCATCATCTCACAATAACAATAACAATCAAATGCTTGATCTTGGTGTTGTTAACTGCTGATGATGTGGCAGTCTCACTATTGCCAACTAACTCAAAAGGGATCCTACGTGGCTCATGACTTAGATACTGGAATACCTGCTCAAGTTCAATTAACGGATTCGATTGCTAGGCGCCAATTACAGTTGCAACAGAATTGCTTTCTACATTGAGTTGGTTCAGTATATAAGTCATAGTTCTCTTTGTTTTCATGTAATTTTTCAATTTTGGGAATCAGAGTGGACCGTAAACACGGGAACTAAGGGTCAAGGGAAGTGAGGGGGAAACACGTTGGGGAAAAACTCAATTGTTGTAACTTATTTCAATTCAAGATTCAATCAAATGGATCCCTGCAAATTGCAAGGTCCCGCAGATGTAAGTATCCAACTTGGATACAGAACTGCGTCAACAAATCATCGTGTTCACTCTTCGCATTTGTTTGATTTGATTTGCCCCAATTTTTAGGTCAAAATTGATCATCTTCTGATTCAGAGCAATTCAACAACTCTGTGTTGAAGTGCAGATTATTCTTTCATTCTTTGTTGTTAATAATTGATCATTCTTCATTAATCTTGTTTTTATTCCGACCATTGGTATTATCTCTGATTGTTCCAAATAGCAAGTTCTGTTTGGTTTTGGTTGAGTGTTCTTGCGCAGTTTTTCTCTAAACTCAACAACGACTATGGATCACAGACTGGTATGGTAGCACAGACTAGTTTTTCTGAGCGTGGTACTTGATAACTCATATTTATATGAGTTATTTATACTCTTAGGACTTAATATCAAGCAAGTCTCAATTAATATAGGTGTGTTATTTAGTAAATATTAGGCTTTTAGATAACAAAAGGGTTAAATGCTGATTTGTTAATATTTGGCACATTGGGTGTCCCTTGTGAATGTTTTAATGTGTTTGTTAGTGTTACAGCGTTAAGCGCTATAGCGTTAACTGGCGAGCCCAGCTGAGCATCAAAGAGAAAAGTTAAATTTTGGCGCCTATTGCTTTATGTCAAGTCAGCGTATCTTCTCTCCTGCAGCAAGGAGTGACGCGCGCTCTCCCTAGTGGCTAGCGTGGACACTTGGCATTTGTTGAGTGGAGAATACCTTTTGGTTGGTGAGATATGTCAAGTCACTTTTTGGTAAAGCTACTTTATGGGGATATAGCAAAAGATATCATCATCTTCTCATTCATTCACTCCCATTCGAAGTTAGAGAGAGTTTTTGGAAGAAAAACTTGACACACATTTCCTCCATTAATCCTCACCTTCAACCTTCCATTTTTATTTTCTTGTTCATCATTTCTGTCGCTGTGAAGTTGTGCTATAGCGTTGTCAAGCTATTCATGAGTTGGGAGCTACGGGTTGTATCTTTTGCGTTCGTAACTTCTCTTCTTGTGTATGGTAATATGAGTCTCTTGTCTTGTATTTTGTTGATGATGCTCACCATGAGCTAAACACTTTGTAGTTGGATTGCTTAAAGCTTTGTAATGAACCATTAGTATTGTTAATATAACATTTGATGTTTTGCATTTCAATCCTTGTATTTTAATGCTTTCAAACTTATTTTGGGATTGGCCACTTGAAATGAGTACATTCGTCGATTCAGACATGGTCCATGATTCTAACTCAAGGATTGATATGAATGAAAGGTGATTTAAAGACATTTAAATCACTTTTGCTTAACTCTAGACATAGGGGAGCAATAGTTCATAGGGCTTAAGCCGTGGGTTCTTTATTATACAGGGGTGGACTTATTTAGAACTTAGATATAGGAGTCTTGTAACAAAACCCTGGCATGAGTGACTGAAAGGCACAACATCATATGCTACAGCGCTTGACGCTATAGCGTCTTATGTTATAGCACCTTACTTTTGGGAATTTATTTAGTAGCAAGCAGTCCAACTTCTCTTTCTCATACTCAAACTCCTTTACTGTTATTACACAACAACCTTACTTTTTATGTTAAAAATCACGACACTTTCTTCTTGCTTGCTTCGCTAGTGTTTTAGTAACTAAACTTTAAAATTAATATCAATCCCTGTGGGTACGATCTCTACATTATCATTATACTACTTGTTGTGATTGTGTATATTTACACAACTACTCTTCGCACAACAGTACTAACTAATACCCCATGCTCCAAATGTGGGCAAATATGGTAGCACAATGTGGCACTTCCTTTTATGCCTATGTTCAGAAGGAGTTGAAGGCTATTCATTTTGTTTACTCATTGAAACTTTGTACATTTTGATAAATACAATGTCATCTTAATAGCATTTAACATTTAAATTTATGAAATTTCTCCTTTATTTGGTGCAATATTCACTCTTTATATCTATTGATGTCGAATTTTTTTTGCCTAAACAGATTTGTTTAGTTAAAGGTTGTCAGGATGAGCTATTTTAATAAATAAATAGTTATAAGAGACAAAGAACACTGATTAATCCGTATCACATTTTGTTTTAATGATGAAAAAAATATGGTTCTATAGTAGTGATATGAAATAGTATATGCATTGTGTATTATATGAATCATAACTGCAAGTTGTGTGCAGTATGATTAATATTGAAAGCAATCTATCACCCACTCATTTTTTTGACACACTCCTAGACAACTTTGTTTTTCTATTTTAGATGAAAATATACAAGAGGGAGTAAGGTGACGCTTTTTATAATTTTTTTGTTGTTCGGAGACGACCACTTTTTTTTTTTTTTTACATAACCAAAATGATTATATCAAATGATCTAACTCAGATTTATAATTTTTCGTTTTTTGTAAAGGAGAAGGCTTAAACTCAATAATTTTAGTTATTTATATCTTTGATGAATTATTGTCCAAAAAACATCTTGGGGGACTTAGGATTTTTTTAGAGAGGGAAAGATTAGATTGAAAAATGAAATAAGATGACAGATAAAATTTTAAATTATAAAAATATACACAAAATAGCATAAAGTCATAATATTTTTTTCACCCTAAAGTATTCCTTTCCTATCTAACTCTAGTCTTTTTTTGGACTGAATATTTTTGGTTGGACTTTGACTCCGCTTTGGTATTTAGAGGGAAGGAGCCTGGCTAATTCAGAGTTCAGTCGAGAGGTAAGAAAAACCGACTTCAATTAATTTCAATTTAGGATCAAATCTAAGTACAAGTCAAGTTAGTCTCTTTCAAAAGTGCATTCATCATTTGGACCCAAGTTTGGAGTCTTATAAATTCTTTTATTTTTTATTTAAATGAAATGAACAAAAACTTTTTTTTGACAATTAAATGAACAAAAACTATTCATGCAGGATACTTGAATCGGGAACGAATACCTATATTAGAAATTAGTAATGTAGAAAGAAGGCTAAATTGTATATTTGGTCTTTTATCTTTGGCTTTTGCTGTGATTTTGGTTATTTATCTTTTTTTCTCGTTTTCGTCACTCATCTTTCATTTTTGTTTCACTTTGGTCATTCTTTTTCTGTATTTTCCATCCATTGACTTCACAGACGCAACGCTGATAGTTAATTGCTGACATGACGTCCTAATTGTCCAGTATGACGTATCTTCATTTAATGACACGACATTTTAATGTATTATTTAAATTTAAAACCAAATAACACATCAGCTTTATGTTTTTTAAAATTTAAAAATACAAAACACAAATAAACAAACGCGTTAAAATAAAAATCTGGTGATTAAAAAGTAAAATCAGATCTATTAGAAGAAGTGAAGAACAACGAAGAACAAGAACCCTAAATGTCAAATACCTCATTGTCATCTTCTTCACTACCTCACCATCTGAGTAAGGTAAACCCTAAATCGAAAACTGCCATCTACATCTTTTTACCCACTCAATCAATAACATCTTCCAATTCTAACAACTATTCATCATTTGGTCCCTCTAATGTGTGAAGCTCTACTCAAACTCCACCTGATTGTTTGTCCTAATTAAGTCTATGCATCGTCATTCTTGGTCCTCATTGGAACATGTACCTCTTCCATTCTTGTGGGTATATATGATGTCTTTGGAGCCTTTCACATCAACTCCTTAAGTGCCAGTGGCGGAACCAGGACCCTAGGCCAGAGGGTACCAAAAAAAATTCATTATAAAAAATGTTGGTTCATTAGATTGTTTAATTTTTTTTCCAGATGTCCTCACTTAATTTGCTAAAATTAAGGAATTGAATTATCTAACTCCAAATTTATTTAAGAGTAAGTCGCCAAATTAGTCTCTAAGTTTATCCGCCATTACGTATTTAAGTCCTAGAAAAATAAGTAGTCTGAAAAAATATTTGATATTGGTAAAATTATTTCCTAAGATTTTATAAATAGTATCTTAATGAGATTAATAAGACAAATTTACTAAAAATTGGGTGCAAATTTAAGAATCCTAATGTAAATTTAAAATTTCAAGTTCAGAATAATTTTATATTAGAGTACTAGTATTAATATTTTTTTCCAGTGGGTTCAGCTCCCATGAAAACAATGTAGGTCCGCCACTGATAAGTGCTTTACGCAAAAACTGTTCATGCATAGGTTGGATACTTGCATCGCCAACAAACATCTGTATTAGAAGGTAGTAATGTAAAATAACGAGTGCCAGAATATCAATTTCGTTGCTTCAAAGCCTAACATAGTATGTTGTTAATTTTAATTTTTTTTATAATTGTTTCTTCTTCTAAGATCTTTGGTTTATGAAATCTGAAAAGGAATTTCATTTATTCTAATTTGGATTGTAAATTGTAATCTGGTTTGCACAATTTTCATTGAGAAGAACTTCCGTATCTTGCATGACTTTAGGTTTTCAACTTCTAAGTGTTTGAGTATCACGATTCACTCATGTGACATTTTTATTATTTTGCGATTTTTTTCACAATCTTGAGTATTTTATTTTCATAATTTCATATACCCTAACAATCCATCACTGATCAACAAGTCTTGAGTAACCTTACTATAGTGTCAATCACTATAATTGTACAGCAACAAACAACCAGTATTGTTGTTTTCAAATTTAGGCAACCTTGCTTTTCTATCCCAAGTTAATTTAAAAGACTGAAATCAATTAACTAAGAGTCTGATTGAATTGAGTTGATCAGACTTATTCACTAGTATAGACGGGAATGTTTGGTACAGCTTATCAAAACATCCCATGGCATATCCAAAACCTGTTTTACTTTTCCCCATAGGCACTCCAGAATAGCTTATGTTTTTAAAACAGTTTGTAACTAATATGAAAATAATTTGACTTTATAACCCTACATTTCTATCGACAGTTAAGAGACAGAAACCAATTAACTAATGACGTGTTTGGATTGACTTACTTAGTTAATTTGAGTTTATTACCCTGCATTTCTATCGATAAGTTGTCCCAAACATTCCCACAAGTGTCTATTCAAGTAGATAAGTCTAAGTAAGTAAATCCAAACACGTCATTAGTTAATTTGACTTACTTAATTAGTTAATTTTTTCTTTGTCCTATTTCATCTTGATCCGTCCCAACCCGAAGACCCATCACGTCTTTGTCCCATTTCACTCGCAAAACATCAGATTTGTTTGAGTCTAAGGACGAGTTAGAGTCTAAGGAATTAGCCCAACCAAAATTTAGGGATGGGTTAGGGTTAGGTATATTCCGTCCCAACCCATCCGTTAGTCACTCATCACCAGTAATTGTTAACTCTATCACATTGCTAATAAGATTTTTATAGATAAAATATTCAATTTGAAATCTATGTTAGTTTAAGTAGAAACCTTGTTGAAAAAATACTATTCTAAAAGTCATGTTTTGAGTTTGAATACATGCAGTGGCGGATCCAGGACCCTGGGGTCAGGGGTGTCAAATTTTTTAAATACACAATTTGCTAAAAATATAATTAAAACAACTATAATATATTTAAAATAAATAAATTATACATTTCATAATTGTCCTCTACGTGATTTCATATTCTGAAATCGTTGAATAATAAGCTCAAAGTCAATTTTAATGAATACATCACTCTCAATGTATGTCACCAAACAATCGTTCATCCATGTATCCCCCTCCGATTACGCAACCTATTCTTCACAATATTCATAGCAGAGAAAGCTCTTTCTACAGTTGCTGTTGCAACAGGCAAAACTTGTGCCAGCTTCAAAAGAAGATAAACCTCTGGATACACATTATGCCTTCCATTTTCAACCAACGTCTCTGAAAGTTGTTGGAGTCCTTTCAAAGAAGCAAATTGAACATTCCTACGCATATCGGCGATGTAACAGTCTAGTTGAGTATTAAGCACCACTAACTTAAATGGAGAGAACTCATCTGGATAAAAACTTGCAAACTCCAACAGCTTTGCCTTATGAAAAGCAGAGAACAATTTAGATGGATCCAAAGAAGCCAAACAAATGAGCAATTGAGTATTAATCTCACCAAAACGATCATTAAGTTCCTGAAGCTGCATGTCTATCACAGTATAAAATAACTCAACATGATAATGATGCTCTGCTGTAATCACGCGTGAAGAGAATATCACGCGTGAAGAGTGAAGAGAGTGGTGGGGTCTAAGTGTCAAAAAAAAATTAGGGGTGTCAAAAAAATTTATAGGGGGTGGTCAATGCAAAAAAAATATTCAGGGGTGTTAGTTGACACCCCTCAGCCTGCTGTGGGTCCGCCTCTGAATACTTGGTAAAACACTAAAAAAGAATCAATTTTTCACTTCTAACTTTTAGTCATATTTAAGTGATCACTTTATAATTTTGTTTCAGTTGTCCTCCTAGCTAACCCGATCTCGTCCTAAATAGACCCGATCCTAATTTATCCCGAAGAACACCAGGTTTATTCGCGTCTATTGCTTATTACTAACTAGTACTGAGTTTATTACAATCAATGTGCTAGAATGAGTAGAACCGGCTGCATATTGCTTCTGCTTCTCTAATATGTCCAAGTCAGCATGTCTTTTAAATCTACTACTCAGATTTTGCATTCTAAATTTACATAATCTTTCTTTGTTCTCTGATATTTCTTTACTCAATGGCAATGGCATCGCTTCTAAGCCCATTAACCTGGCTATAATATCTCTCCACACTCTCCCCTGGGAATGTTGAGGATAAAACATGAGAGTATAATGATTCATCACAGCAAACAGGTACAAAACCTTGAGAGCATTTTTTGAATCCATTTTAAGTTTGCTTGGGTGAAATTTCCATGTATGGTCAACTTTTAACAATTTAATTTTATTAAAAAAAAAGAACTTGTCAGTAATTTGGAAAATGCAATGGCTCCGGCCCACTTTACAGTTTCAAATATTTTCTTTAAAAATTCAAAAAGTGAAAATATACAAATAAATTATTATCAAAGTTGAATTTGTGAGTCTGTGTGTCTCAATTTGATCACACTAGGTTGTATTTATAATAGAATTGCAATAAATACAAGAAATCATAAATGATTTTAATCCTAATTGATATGATACTAATCATGATTGATATGCACACCTAAGAATAATGGGTACATGACTAGGATTCTAACAATCAATTTACATAAAAAAGATATTTTCCTTTGTTTTTCAAAACTATCACCAATATTTTCCTTAAATATATTTAAAATTTGAGATTCTGTGTGTCTCAATTGTATCACACTAGGTTTAATTTATAATAGAATTGCAATAAATACAAGAAATCATAAATGATTATTCTAGTCTTAGAGCCCTTTTGTTACATTTTTAAAAAAAAAAATCATTTTTTTGAAAATATAATCACTTATGACGACATGTTGTCCGTTAGTTACAGATTCTTAAAAAATGAAAAGCTAAAACTAATCTAAAAACTGCTTCATATGATAAGCTGTTTTGAGTAGCTTCTCATAAAAATCTTTTTTTTAAGAATGATTATTTTAAAATAAGTGATTTTCAGTATCTTACATTAACACAAAAACAGTTTCACATTTTCTTTAAAATCTCTGAAAACAAACCTCTAAATTATTTAACAACAAAATCACTTATTTTTTAATCCATTACAAACGGGCCCTTAATTGATATGATATGCACACCTAAGGATGACGTTTACATGACTATGATCTTTTTCAAAACTATCACCTATATTTTCCTTTAATATATTTTAAATTTGTGATTTTGTTTGTTTCAGTTGATTCACACACACTAGGTTGTATTTATAATAGAATTGCAATAAATACAAGAAATCATAAATTATTATTCTAAACCTAATTGGTATGATAATAATCATGATTGATATGCACACCTAAGGGTGATGTGTACATCACTAGGATTCTAACAATCAATTTACATGAAAAAATGTATTTTCTTTTATTTTTCAAAACTATCACCAATATTTTCCTTTAATATAATTTAAATTTGTGATTATTTGTCCCAGAAGGGTAGCTCATGTGGTTTAGTAAAAGGGACATCGTTGGTGAAAATGTAGGCGTACGGGGTTCGAACCCCGTTCCCCCCTCCTCTCTAACTACTAACACACTAATTTCTAACCACTTTGCCTATAAAAAAAGGTTTTATTTATAATAGAATTTCAACAAATACAAGAAATTGTAAATGATTATTTTAATATTAATTGATATGATAATAATCATGATTGATATGCACACCTAAGGGTGATGTGTACATGACTAGGAATCTAACAATAAATTTACATAAAAAAGGTATTTTTATCTCTTTTTCAAAACTATCACCAATATTTTCCTTTAATATATTTTTAATTTGTGATTCTGTGTGTCTGAAATGGGTCACACTAGGTTGTATTTATAATAGAATTTCAACAAATACAAAAAATTATAAATGATTATTCTAATCCTAATTGATATGATAGTAATCATGATTGATATGCACACCTAAGGGTGATGCGTACATGACTAGGATTCTAACAATAAATTTACATAAAATGGTATTTTCCTTTCTTTTTCAAAACTATCACCAATATTTTCCTTTAATATATTTTAAATTTGTGATTCTGTGTGTCTCAATTGGATCACCACACTAGGTTGTATTTATAATTTATAATAGAATTATAAATACAAGAAATGATAAATGATTATTCTAATCCTAATTGGTATGATAATAATCATGATTGATATGCACACTAAGGGTGATGTGTACATGACTAGGATTCTAGCAATCAATTTACATAAAAAAGGCATTTTTTTTCTTTTTTCAAAACTATCACCAATATTTTCATTTAATATATTTTAAAATGTCTTTATTAAATTTACAAGACGGACGTGATCCAATATCTTTACCAAAATTTATACTTAGAATTTTGCAATTAAAATAGTAAATTACTAATTAATATTCAATTCCCACTATTTAATTTTTGTTTATTAGTTTTAAATTTTATTATATATTTACGCTTCCATTTTTCCCACTCTATATATTCACTCCACCTTTTCTTGTAAAACCCTAATTTTCATAAATCACTGCAGCTGTGCAGAATTCTTGAACTAGAATTGCTTTTTCTTTGTATCTCTTGAATTCTTTTCAAAAAGAATTGTGCTGCTCAACATCGAGTACATTTTTCTTCACAAAAAATTCTTAAATTTCCATTTTTCAGTTTTACATTTTGAAAATACTTGAATCTTCAATGGGCAGTGTTTAAGCGCATTCTGAGGCTTGGTGTGTCCTAGTTTTTCTCCGATTCCCTAAAAAAATGGATCAAAGGGAAATATTTGGTTTTTAGTATGAAGTTAAGGTTGTTGAGACAGTGAGCTTCTAAATGAGTCAAAAACCCGTTCAGTTTTCAAGGCATCAGCATCGGCCCCGAGATCAGCACCGCCACTGGCTTCAACAACGTCAAGTAGTACTAAGGGAAAGAAGAACAGGGGTAGGCCTGTAATTTACTATGTGAAATATGAAGAATATTTTTTTTGGGTTGTAGTTGATTCAATCTTGCTTTTCAATGTTTATGTTTTGTTTTTTTGGATTTGATTCATGATTTGAAAATGGGATTTATTTATGATGGTTTGAGTGGACTCATGGCTTAGATTCTCTTTCAGATCTGGAATTAAAAATGCTTCTGCAGAACATGACATTTATCTCACACACACATTTATATATATATATATGGAGTAATTTGAATGATTAATTTTTTTTATAGAAGAGCTTGATTTTTCCTACTTTGTATTCATATGTTGTTTTCTCTTTAATAGATCCATGAGTGACACAATAATATCTGGTTTTTGGATTATCGCCGCAAGCATAATCAAAAGGAAACCACCAATGTTGTGTTATATTTCTATGCCTTCTCCATTGTGCTCTGCTCTACGGTACATGTTGATAGTGTTCATCATATAGATCTTCAACAACTGTGATTTCTTTGATTAAAAAAGGTAAAATATTATACATAGAAATGTAATTTTAATGAAATTGATGCATGCATTCTTTTATTTATATTTACCATTATAATTTCAATTAAATGAATGATTTTATTTTTTGGGTATTAATTGATTATTTTTACTAGTTCTATTGATTTCTATTTGAATTTGTAGTTTTTGTCTTGAATTGAAATCATCAATACCACGAGTTCTCGTTGGATAAGGTAACCATGTTTTTCTTACCATGTCTTTTCCTTTTTTATCCATCTTCTATGTCAAATCGAAAATTTTAATTTTAATGGTTATTCCCCTTAAATTAGGGTTCCAAGACAAGCGAACCCAATTGAAGGTACGTACCTGGCTACCTTCAAATTCATTTCAATGTTGGAGTTGGACTCAACTCTGAAGTATACTTTATACCTATAGATTTTATAGCTTTAAATTAAATTTAAGTTATTTCATTTGCATGCTCCTTTCAATTGCTATAGGCTCAAAGAGAAAGGCAAGACAACAGCATGTTGAAGGTTGAGAACGAAAAACTTCGTGCTGAGAACTCTAGGTACAAGGAGGCACTAACTAAAACCCCATGCTCCAAATGTGGAATGTCCTTTGAAGAGAAGCACTTGAGGATTGACAATGCTCGTTTAAGAGAACAGGTGCTTAACTACTTAATAGTTATTACTGTGCACTTAACTATTTAGTACTATTAGCTACTTGTTAATTCTCCTTAATGATTTTCCTACAGATATTAATATCTCATTGGAAACACACATGTGTCGGATTGAAAGTATGTTGGAAAATATGTCAGAAATGCAATGACCAGTGCTTCATCATCTCACAATAACAATAACAATCAAACACTTGATCTTGGAGTTGTTAACTATGGATCATAGACTTGTATACTTAATATTCCTTGATTCTAAAGATTTGCCTCGTCGTCTTTGAAAGCATCGTATAGCTTTATGCATTTTGTTAGTGAAGAAGGGTGTACCTAATATCTAGTTTAGTGGCATATTGAGAATCATGCTAATATCTTATCTTGTTAAGAACCATAGATTTGGGTTTGGTAATATTGTGGTAAATTATAAACTCGAGCTTGTAATGTTGTGTAAGATCGTGCTTCATGTTCAATGATGTTTACGTCTAGAGGTTTGCCCTCCTTTCGTTGAATGCATCCCATAGTTGATTCTTTATGCTTTTGGTTTGTGAAGCATGGTGATCTTATTTATGTGATATATTTGAATTAGGCTAATATGCTATATTGTGTAGCACTATGAAAATTTACGACCCCTTGTTCTTATTTCTATTTCTTGGATTGTAACTACATTATCAAAGGTATTCTGTCCATCTGGCGCAAATGTATGTTCAATTTCTTGTTTTCTTTTTCACATCCTGGTTGTGTAGGGGTGGCTGTGCAGCAAGACTCTAGAACGATTTATTTCGTAAACATTTACTCCGGCTGCTCTATTAGACGGAAGAGGGAGTTGTGGGAAAGGTTGATTAATGAGAAGAGAAGGCTTGCTAGTGGGCTATGGGTGTTAGGGGGTGATTTTAACACGGTTGTAAACAAGTCAGAGAGGAGAGGAAAGACTGTAAGATTCAGCGAAGCTGAGAGGCCGGATTTCTTATTTTTTATGAGCGAAATGAATGTGGTAGAACCTCCATGTCTGGGTAAGAAATTTTCTTGGTATCAACCAAATGGGTTAGCGGCTAGTCGGATTGATAGAATTCTTTTGTCACAAGAGTTGGTTGATTAGTGGAAGGTGAAGGCACAGTGGATAGGGGTAAGGGATATTTCTGATCATTGCCCGGTATGGTTGTTATCATCCGAAAAGAATTGGGGACCTAAGCCATTTAAGTTCATAAATGGATGGCTGAATCACAAGGACGGGAAGAAATTTATGGAGGATTCATGGAAGGAGTGTAAAGTGGAGGGATAGATGGCTCATATTGTGAAAGAGAAGCTCAAGTATGTTAAAGAAAAGTTAAGGGTGTGGAATAAAGAGGTTTATGGGTATATGGATCTAAAAATTGAAAACATGGTTAAGAAGCTAAACATTTTGGAGGATGGCATGAAGGACGAAGGAGACGATGAAGGGGATCGGTGGAAGAATCTGAATTCAGAATTGTGGGTGGCTTTGAATAGGAAAGAAAGTCTCTTGGCTCAAAAGGCGAGAGTTGATTGGATTCAACAAGGGGATTGCAATACTAGGTTCTTTCACAATATGGTGAAGTATAGACAAAGGAGAAACCAAATAGAGGCATTAAAGGTAGATGATAGATGGATTGAAGGGGTAGCAGAAATTAAAGAAGAGGTTCGTGCCCATTTTAATGTGCAATTCAAAGATGAAGTGTTTAGTAGACCGGTGCTTGATGGGATTGAATTCAAGAAAATCTCCGATGACGAATCGGATTACCTATCGGCTCCTTTTTCTATGGAAGAGGTGGAAGAAGCAGTTTGGACTTGTGAGGGGAATAAAAGTCCAGGACCGGATGGTTTTAATTTTACATTTATCAAGACATGTTGGGAAATGATAAAAGGGGACATTTTCGGCTTAATGGAGCAATTTTATGCAAATGGAAAACTCCCAAAGGCCTTCACGACATCATTTGTAGCTTTGGTGGGAAAAAAGAAAAACCCACAAGGGCTAAATGATTTTCGGCCAATCTCTTTGATAGGGTGCATCTATAAGATTATAGCTAAGGTGCTAGCATTAAGGTTGAAGGGCGTGCTTCCCGGGATCATTTCTCAATCACAAACCGCCGTCTTACAAGGGAGACAAATGTTGGATGGGGTATTGGTAGCAAATGAGATAATCAACGAGGCTAGAAAAAAGAAGTGGCCATTGCTTATGTTCAAAGTAGATTTGGAAAAGGCATACGATTCGGTGAGTTGGAGCTTCATAGACTACATGTTGAAAAGAATGGGGTTTGGAGATAAATGGAGAAAGTGGATGGAGGCTTGTATCTTTTCGGGGTCGATATCGGTTTTGGTTAATGGAAGTCCTACACCGGAGATAACAATGGAGAAGGGATTGAGGCAAGGAGACCCCTTAGCTCCATTTCTCTTCTTAGTTGTGGCCGAAGCTCTAGCGGCACTCTTAAGGAAAAGTATGGAGGTAGGCTTTTTCCAAGCATTTTTAATAGGGGAGTCTTCATGTTATCTGGTTCTACAATATGCGGATGACACTATCATAATGTGCAACAATACTAGAGAAAATTGGTGGTGCATTAAAGCGGTATTGAGGGTGTTTGAACTTGTCTCGGGCCTAAGGGTTAATTTTAATAAAAGTTGTCTCGTGGGCATAAATGTGGGGGAGGAAGAGCTTGTTGGCGCATCTCAATTCTTGTATTGTCGGATAGGGGAGCTCCCTTTTAATTTCTTAGGCATCCCGGTGGGTGCTAATCCAAGACTAGCCTCAACGTGGAATCCCGGTGGAGAAAATGAAGACTAGACTCTCAAGTTGGAGATCCAAACAACTATCAATAGGTGGGCGAATAACAATGATAAATTCAGTTTTAGCTAGCCTTCCTCTATATTACTTTTCCTTTTTTAAAGCTCCAAAGTGTGTTCTAAAACAAATGGTGTGAATCCAACGCAATTTCCTTTGGGGAGGTCAAGAGGAGGAACGAAAAGTAGCATGGGTGAGTTGGAAGAAAGTATGTTTGCCAAGGAGTTTAGGTGGCTTAGGGGTGCGAAATTTGGAATTATTTAATGTGGCTTTGTTGGGAAAATGGAAATGGAGATTAATGGGAGAAGAGAGGAGTGTGTGGAGGAACCTAGTGAACGATTTGTATGGTATCAATGGAATTTTAAGCACCAAGCAACAATCAACATGGTGGAAGGATCTAAACTTGTTAGATAGCTGCCTTCCCTTTGCACAAAGATGGTTCTTTGATTGTGTAAGATGTAAATTAGGTGATGGAATGAGGCTGAAGTTTTGGACAGATTTATGGTGCTGTCAGTGGCCTTTGGCAGATCTATTTCCCCAGCTGTATCATGCCTTTGGACGATGGTCATAGTGGTGGTTGATGGTGGTCAAAGTGGTGGTTAACGGTGGTCGGAGTGGTGGTAGGTGGTATTTGGAGTTGTAGACGTTGGTGAGAGTGGTGGTTGACGGTGGCCGGAATGGTGGTCGAAGTGGTGGTCGTTGTATGTTGTTAATTTTTGTTTCTCTTTGTAAGATCTTTGTATTTGAATTTTGAAATCTCTGAAATGGAATTTCATTTAGGGTATTACTTAGGTATAATACAATAGGTATTAATTGTACTGGTCTAGACATAAACACCTTTATTTTAAAAAATAAAATAATAAAAATTCATTTGTAATCTTATAAATGCCAAATGGTTAATGGAAGTTTTCCTACTTTTTCTTTGAAGTACAATACCACCGGTACCTATGGTACTGTGTGTAAGTTTTTTCCTTTCATTTATTCCAATTTGGATTGTAAATTATATTCTGGTTTGAACAATTTTCATTGAGAGGAACTTTCGTATCATGCATGACTTTAGGTTTTCAACTTCTAAGGGGGTGTTTGTTTCACGGTTGTCGGTTAGAAATTACATTCCAAGGAATCGCATGCTCGGGAATCCGATGACTTGGATGTGATTGCTGAGTATTTTCTAAAACATGTTTGGTTGGTTACAAGCAAGGGCAGATCTACACTATGACCAGAGTGGTCAACTGCACACTCCAAAAAAGTAATATTAGTACCAATACATTAAAATATAATATTAGCACCAATATTCATTCAAAATAAATATTTTGCACACCCTGCAATTTTTTTTTACCAAGACTCCTAGTTTTGCACTAATCTAATGCACTATACTCACACAATTACTCACACTCTTACACATTCTAATTTTTGTCTTCCTCCTAGTTTTGTTCATAACATGTTTTTTTCATAAGCTCTCCAAAATAGTTTATTAAAACAATTTGTAGCTTACAAGAAAATAATTTGACTTTATAATCCTACATTTCTATCGACAGTTAAGAGACACAAACCAATTAAATAATGATGTGCTTGGATTGACTTATTTAGACTTATCTACTTGTACAGACACTTGTTGGAATGTTTGGCCAATTAAACCTGGATGGAATGGTGCCTATAATATTCTCTTCTCGTAAATCGTAACCTTTCACATAGTGTTCCATCACAGCAAACAGGTACAAAACCATTGGAGTATTTTTAGAAGCTTCCTCACTAAGGCTTTGTACCTGAAAACCACAAAATATAAACAATGAGATTACAAATCTCAACGAGCGTCTCCGAGACCCCTTACAATTCCTCTCATTCGTTTCTTGTATTTATCCAATTTTTCTTTCTAGGCCGAATAATGCTAGAGCACCCTTTAATCCGGGAAACCCCAATTCGGTAGTACTAATTAAATATCTTTCACTTGGCTTAGCACAATCCGAGAAACCAAATCACTCGATTTCAACGGAAACCCCAATCCGACAATAGCTAAAGGATAATGCTAGAGCCTTGGCTTCCTGGCTCATGACTTCCCTCCCCCAAGTGTGCTAATAAATCGGGATCGTCATCCCATTAATTAAATTATGTATCATGTCATTGTCATTCTGATTAGTTTACATCTCCTTGAAGGTTCTCACTCGCTACTCGATAATTTGGAAAACCGACAATTTAAAAACATAAAACTCATGGAAATATCATCCAAACAATTGCATAATATCATCACTTCAACCACAACACATTTGAATAAAAGAATCAGCAAAACCGATTTACATTTCCTAAAAACCGAATTTCCTCATTTCACAAATTTTTGAAATCTCAGCACACAAACACATTGCAAACATATAAACAAACACTTAAAGCATATAACATGGTGAGGACACTCACCGGATCAGCTTAAATCAAATAGGCAAGAATCGTTTTCCCACGCCACCCCAAATTCCTACCAAGTTCGTTTGGCAGCATCTGCTAGCTGTTTTGAAACAAACATAACTAATTCAATACTCAACTAAAACTACCCAAACTAGTGTCTATCGTAAAGATAATTTTGTCTAGTTTCAGAGGGTTCAAGTCCCATACTGATACAGTAAGTATTTAGAGAGTTGTAGTTGAAACAACGTGACTAGTTCAAAACTGTTAATGATTCAAAAGTGGAACTTGTAATTGAAGTTTCTCCCTCCATACTTAATGAAATCAGATGTTCTTGTGCCTATATTCAAGGGAGTCGTGTCTAGTTTCTAAAGAAACAAAAATGACCTTCAAATGATGTCTGTGGAGAGATTTATACTCGAATTGCAAGATTAATTGATGAATTGAAACTAGGTTTTGAGTATAAGCTTTTGTGAACTTGCAACATCAGCTCCAATCTCTAATGACCACGAATTTGGCTCCCATTTTTCAGTTGCTACATTGAATCCCTAGCTTTTCCTTGCATTTTGTGATTTCCCTAGTCAGTAGCTTCAAGTTTCCATCTAACAATGACATGCAAGTACATTTTGACAGCTCCATAAACTTAGTTGTAGTTGATTCTTGAACAACTTCAAGCTCTTCCATCTAGCTTCATAAGCCACGAATTTTGAAGCTCAAATCCCTTGCAAGTTTGACAACTTCTTCAAGTCAATGACAACAACCCAATCTCCTACTTCATCAAAAACTAAACATGCAAGCCATCCTTTTGTGTGTTCTAAATTCTTCTTTAAACAGATTTTAGAAGAGCTTGATGGTTAGAAAGATGAGGGTTTGAACAAGAAAGAGAAGGTGTAGGAATGTAAGGTAATGGGTTTAGTGGTGGAGTAGAATATGAATGTGTTTGAGCTCTCCTTTCTCTTCTCTCTTCGTAGACCTCTCACTCTCTCTTTTCTCCCTCTTCTTTCTTTTCATCTTCCTAACTAAAATAAATGAACATGGAATGTGAAGAGGGAATTTCTAATTTGAGTGTTCAGCTGAACACTTACATGGGCATGGGCTAGGCCTAAGTTTTGGGACTTTTTGAAAATAAATTCTGATTATTTACTGCACCCCTCCTACTTACTTACAATTAAATAACTCTACTATGTATTATTTCACCCAAAATGCTCATTTATCGACAAAATCATTCAAGCACCCACAACATATGATTTAAATAAAGTGACAACAAGATAATATCCGAAGTAATTGGATAATTACTTTGGGTCTTACGATTCTAATAGCAACCCAATTGCATAGAACATTATATTTAAATTAAACCTATAAAATGTATACACCTATTTTCACTATTCCTCAATGTAATAGACTAAGTAAATTTAAGATTTACTTGGGGTATTACAATGTGTACATTACTAGGATTCTAACAGTCAATTTACATAAAAAAAATGTATTTTCCTTTCTTTTTCAAAACTATCACTAGCACTAATATTTTCCTTTAATATATTTTAAATTTGTGATTCTGTGTGTCTCATTTGGATCACACTAGGTTGTATTTATAATAGAATTGCAATAAATACAAGAAATCATAAATGGTTATTCTAATCTTAGAGATTTTTTTTTAAAAAATAAACACTTATGACGACATGCTGTCCATTTGTTACAGATTCTTAAAAAAATGAAAAGTTGAAAATAATATAAAAACTGCTTCATATGATAAGTTGTTTTGAGTAGTTTCTCATAAAAAATTATTTTTTTAAGAATGATTATTTTAAAATAAGTGATTTTCAGTATCTTACGCAAACACAAAATAACTTCGCATTTTCTTAAAAATCTCTAAAAACAATTCTCTAAACTATTTGACAACAAAATCACTTATTTTTTAATCCGTAACAAACGACCCTTAATTGATATGATAATAATCATGATTGATATGCACATCTAAGGATGACGCGTTCATGACTAGGATCTTATTCAAAACTATCACCAATACTTTACTTTAATTTATTTTAAATTTGTGATTTTGTGTTTCTGAATTGGATCACACTAGGATGTATTTAAAATAGAATTGCAATAAATACTAGAAATCATAAATGATTATTCTAATCCTAATTGATATGATTGTAATCGTGATGGATATGCACATCTAATGATGATGTGTACATGACTAGGATTCTAACAATCAATTTACATAAGAAACGTATTTTCCTTTCTTTTTCAAAACTATCACCTATATTTTCCTTTAATATATTTTAAATTTGTGATTCTGTGTCTCTCAATTGGATCACACTAGGTTGTATTTATAACAGAATTGCAATCAATACACGAAACCATAAATGATTATTCTTATCCTAATTGATATGATAATAATTATGATTGATACACACACCTAAAGATGATGTGTACATGATTAGGATTCTAACAATCAATTTACATAAAAAAAGGTATTTTCCTTTCTTTTTCAAAACTATCACCAATATTTTCCTTTAATATTTTTTTAAATTTGTGCTTCTGTATGTCTCAATTGGATCACACTAAGGTTGTATTAAATACAAGAAATGATAAATGATTATTTTAATTCTAATTTGTATGATAATAATCTTGATTGATATGCACACCAAAGGGTGATGTGTACATGACTATGTTCTAGCAATCAGTTTACATAAAAAAGGTATTTTTATCTTTTTCAAAACTATCATCAATATTTTCCTTTAATATAGTTTTAATTGCGTTTATTAAATTTACAAGACGGACGTGATCCAATATCTCTACAAAAATTTATACTTAGAATTTTGCAATTAAAATAGAAAATTACTAATTAATATTCAATTCCCATTATTTAATTTTAGTTTATTAACTTTAAATTTTATTATATATTTACGCGTCCATTTTTCCCACTATATATATATTCACTCAACCTTTTCTTGTAAAACCCTAATTTTCACAAATCACTACGGCTGTGCAGAATTCTTGAACTTGAATTGCTTTTTCTTTGTATCTCTTGAATTCTTTTCTAAAAGATTTGTGTAGCTCAACATCGAGTACATTTTTCTTCACAAAAATTCATCAATTTCCATTTTTCAGTTTTACATTTTGAAAATACTTGAATCTATAGTGGGTAGCGTTTAAGCGCATTCTGAGACAGAGAGCTTCTAAGTGGGTCAAAAATCCGTTCTGTTTTCAGGGCACCAACACCGGCCTGGACACCTGCACCATCACCGGATCCAACAACGTCAAGTAGTACTAAGGGAAAGAAGAACAGGGGTAGGCCCGTTATTTACTATGTGAAATATGGATATATATATATATATATTTGGGTTGTAGTTGATTCAATCTTGCTTTTCCGTGTTTGTGTTTTGCGTTTTTGGATTTGATTCATGATTTGAAAGTGGGACTTGTTTATGATGGTATGAGTGGACCTTTGGCTTAGATTCTCTTCCAGATCTGGAATTAAAGACGTTCCTGTAGCACATGTCGTTTATCTCTCACACACACATATATCAATATCTACATGGTCGTAATTTGAATGTTTAATTTCTCCTCCATTGTATTCATATGTTGTTTTCTCTTTAATAGATCAATGAGTGACACAATAACATCTGGTTTTTGGATTATCGCCGCAAGCTTAATCAAAAGGAAACCACCAATGTTGTGTTATATTTCTACACCTTCTCTATTGTGCTTTGCTCTACGGTACATGTTGATAGTGTTCCTCATAGATCTTCAACGATTGTGATTTCTTTGATTAAAAAGGTAATATTATATACATAAGAAATGTAATTTTAATGAAATTGATGCATGTATTCTTTTGTTTATATTTACCATTATAATTGCACTTAAATGAATGACTTTTTTTTTTTGGGTATTAATTGATTATTTTTACTAGTTCTATTGATTCCTCTTTGAATTTGCAGTTTTTGTCTCGAATCATCATCATCAATATTACGACTTCTCTTTGGATGAGGTAACCATATTTTTCTTGCGGTGCCTTCTCTTTTTTTGATCCATCTTCTATGTCAAGTCGAAACATTTAATTTTAATATTGGTTATTCCCCTTAAATTAAGGTTTGAAGACAAGCGAGCCCAGTTGAAGGTACGTATCTGGCTACCTTCAAATTCACTTGAATGTTGGAGTTGGAATCAACTTTGAAGTATACTTTATACTTATTTTCTTTATAGCCTTAAAATTTAACTTATTTCATTTGTATGCTCCTTTCAAATCCTATAGGCTCAAAGAGAAAGGCAAGATAACAATAGTTTGAAAGCCGAGAACGCAAAACTACGTGCAGAGAAATCTAGGTACAGGGAGGCCCCAACTAATACCCCATGCTCCAAATTAACTGTTTATTACCAATAGCTACTTGTTAATTCTCCTTAATGATTTTCCTACAGATATTAAACTCTCATTGGAAACACATGTGTCAGATTGAAAGGATGTTGGCAAATATGTTGGAAATGCAATGACCAATGCGTCATCATCTCACAATAACAATAACAATCAAATGCTTGATCTTGGTGTTGTTAACTGCTGATGATGTGGCAGTCTCACTATTGCCAACTAACTCAAAAGGGATCCTACGTGGCTCATGACTTAGATACTGGAATACCTGCTCAAGTTCAATTAACGGATTCGATTGCTAGGCGCCAATTACAGTTGCAACAGAATTGCTTTCTACATTGAGTTGGTTCAGTATATAAGTCATAGTTCTCTTTGTTTTCATGTAATTTTTCAATTTTGGGAATCAGAGTGGACCGTAAACACGGGAACTAAGGGTCAAGGGAAGTGAGGGGGAAACACGTTGGGGAAAAACTCAATTGTTGTAACTTATTTCAATTCAAGATTCAATCAAATGGATCCCTGCAAATTGCAAGGTCCCGCAGATGTAAGTATCCAACTTGGATGCAGAACTGCGTCAACAAATCATCGTGTTCACTCTTCGCATTTGTTTGATTTGATTTGCCCCAATTTTTAGGTCAAAATTGATCATCTTCTGATTCAGAGCAATTCAACAACTCTGTGTTGAAGTGCAGATTATTCTTTCATTCTTTGTTGTTAATAATTGATCATTCTTCATTAATCTTGTTTTTATTCCGACCATTGGTATTATCTCTGATTGTTCCAAATAGCAAGTTCTGTTTGGTTTTGGTTGAGTGTTCTTGCGCAGTTTTTCTCTAAACTCAACAACGACTATGGATCACAGACTGGTATGGTAGCACAGACTAGTTTTTCTGAGCGTGGTACTTGATAACTCATATTTATATGAGTTATTTATACTCTTAGGACTTAATATCAAGCAAGTCTCAATTAATATAGGTGTGTTATTTAGTAAATATTAGGCTTTTAGATAACAAAAGGGTTAAATGCTGATTTGTTAATATTTGGCACATTGGGTGTCCCTTGTGAATGTTTTAATGTGTTTGTTAGTGTTACAGCGTTAAGCGCTATAGCGTTAACTGGCGAGCCCAGCTGAGCATCAAAGAGAAAAGTTAAATTTTGGCGCCTATTGCTTTATGTCAAGTCAGCGTATCTTCTCTCCTGCAGCAAGGAGTGACGCGCGCTCTCCCTAGTGGCTAGCGTGGACACTTGGCATTTGTTGAGTGGAGAATACCTTTTGGTTGGTGAGATATGTCAAGTCACTTTTTGGTAAAGCTACTTTATGGGGATATAGCAAAAGATATCATCATCTTCTCATTCATTCACTCCCATTCGAAGTTAGAGAGAGTTTTTGGAAGAAAAACTTGACACACATTTCCTCCATTAATCCTCACCTTCAACCTTCCATTTTTATTTTCTTGTTCATCATTTCTGTCGCTGTGAAGTTGTGCTATAGCGTTGTCAAGCTATTCATGAGTTGGGAGCTACGGGTTGTATCTTTTGCGTTCGTAACTTCTCTTCTTGTGTATGGTAATATGAGTCTCTTGTCTTGTATTTTGTTGATGATGCTCACCATGAGCTAAACACTTTGTAGTTGGATTGCTTAAAGCTTTGTAATGAACCATTAGTATTGTTAATATAACATTTGATGTTTTGCATTTCAATCCTTGTATTTTAATGCTTTCAAACTTATTTTGGGATTGGCCACTTGAAATGAGTACATTCGTCGATTCAGACATGGTCCATGATTCTAACTCAAGGATTGATATGAATGAAAGGTGATTTAAAGACATTTAAATCACTTTTGCTTAACTCTAGACATAGGGGAGCAATAGTTCATAGGGCTTAAGCTGTGGGTTCTTTATTATACAGGGGTGGACTTATTTAGAACTTAGATATAGGAGTCTTGTAACAAAACCCTGGCATGAGTGACTGAAAGGCACAACATCATATGCTACAGCGCTTGACGCTATAGCGTCTTATGTTATAGCACCTTACTTTTGGGAATTTATTTAGTAGCAAGCAGTCCAACTTCTCTTTCTCATACTCAAACTCCTTTACTGTTATTACACAACAACCTTACTTTTTATGTTAAAAATCACGACACTTTCTTCTTGCTTGCTTCGCTAGTGTTTTAGTAACTAAACTTTAAAATTAATATCAATCCCTGTGGGTACGATCTCTACATTATCATTATACTACTTGTTGTGATTGTGTATATTTACACAACTACTCTTCGCACAACAGTACTAACTAATACCCCATGCTCCAAATGTGGGCAAATATGGTAGCACAATGTGGCACTTCCTTTTATGCCTATGTTCAGAAGGAGTTGAAGGCTATTCATTTTGTTTACTCATTGAAACTTTGTACATTTTGATAAATACAATGTCATCTTAATAGCATTTAACATTTAAATTTATGAAATTTCTCCTTTATTTGGTGCAATATTCACTCTTTATATCTATTGATGTCGAATTTTTTTTGCCTAAACAGATTTGTTTAGTTAAAGGTTGTCAGGATGAGCTATTTTAATAAATAAATAGTTATAAGAGACAAAGAACACTGATTAATCCGTATCACATTTTGTTTTAATGATGAAAAAAATATGGTTCTATAGTAGTGATATGAAATAGTATATGCATTGTGTATTATATGAATCATAACTGCAAGTTGTGTGCAGTATGATTAATATTGAAAGCAATCTATCACCCACTCATTTTTTTGACACACTCCTAGACAACTTTGTTTTTCTATTTTAGATGAAAATATACAAGAGGGAGTAAGGTGACGCTTTTTATAATTTTTTTGTTGTTCGGAGACGACCACTTTTTTTTTTTTTTTACATAACCAAAATGATTATATCAAATGATCTAACTCAGATTTATAATTTTTCGTTTTTTGTAAAGGAGAAGGCTTAAACTCAATAATTTTAGTTATTTATATCTTTGATGAATTATTGTCCAAAAAACATCTTGGGGGACTTAGGATTTTTTTAGAGAGGGAAAGATTAGATTGAAAAATGAAATAAGATGACAGATAAAATTTTAAATTATAAAAATATACACAAAATAGCATAAAGTCATAATATTTTTTTCACCCTAAAGTATTCCTTTCCTATCTAACTCTAGTCTTTTTTTGGACTGAATATTTTTGGTTGGACTTTGACTCCGCTTTGGTATTTAGAGGGAAGGAGCCTGGCTAATTCAGAGTTCAGTCGAGAGGTAAGAAAAACCGACTTCAATTAATTTCAATTTAGGATCAAATCTAAGTACAAGTCAAGTTAGTCTCTTTCAAAAGTGCATTCATCATTTGGACCCAAGTTTGGAGTCTTATAAATTCTTTTATTTTTTATTTAAATGAAATGAACAAAAACTTTTTTTTGACAATTAAATGAACAAAAACTATTCATGCAGGATACTTGAATCGGGAACGAATACCTATATTAGAAATTAGTAATGTAGAAAGAAGGCTAAATTGTATATTTGGTCTTTTATCTTTGGCTTTTGCTGTCATTTTGGTTATTTATCTTTTTTTCTCGTTTTCGTCACTCATCTTTCATTTTTGTTTCATTTTGGTCATTCTTTTTTTGTATTTTCCATCCATTGACTTCACAAACGCAACGCTGATAGTTAATTGCTGACATGACGTCCTAATTGTCCAGTATGACATATCTTCATTTAATGACACGACATTTTAATGTATTATTTAAATTTAAAACCAAATAACACATCAGCTTTATGTTTTTTAAAATTTAAAAATACAAAACACAAATAAACAAACGCGTTAAAATAAAAATCTGGTGATTAAAAAGTAAAATCAGATCTGTTAGAAGAAGTGAAGAACAACGAAGAACAAGAACCCTAAATGTCAAATACCTCATTGTCATCTTCTTCACTACCTCACCATCTGAGTATGGTAAACCCTAAATCGAAAACTGCCATCTACATCTTTTTACCCACTCAATCAATAACATCTTCCAATTCTAACAACCATTTGGTCCCTCTAATGTGTGAAGCTCTACTCAAACTCCACCTGATTGTTTGTCCTAATTAAGTCTATGCATCGTCATTCTTGGTCCTCATTGGAACATGTACCTCTTCCATTCTTGTGGGTATATATGATGTCTTTGGAGCCTTTCACATCAACTCCTTAAGTGCCAGTGGCGGAACCAGGACCCTAGGCCAGAGGGTACCAAAAAAAATTCATTATAAAAAATGTTGGTTCATTAGATTGTTTAATTTTTTTTCCAGATGTCCTCACTTAATTTGCTAAAATTAAGGAATTGAATTATCTAACTCCAAATTTATTTAAGAGTAAGTCGCCAAATTAGTCTCTAAGTTTATCCGCCATTACGTATTTAAGTCCTAGAAAAATAAGTAGTCTGAAAAAATATTTGATATTGGTAAAATTATTTCCTAAGATTTTATAAATAGTATCTTAATGAGATTAATAAGACAAATTTACTAAAAATTGGGTGCAAATTTAAGAATCCTAATGTAAATTTAAAATTTCAAGTTCAGAATAATTTTATATTAGAGTACTAGTATTAATATTTTTTTCCAGTGGGTTCAGCTCCCATGAAAACAATGTAGGTCCGCCACTGATAAGTGCTTTACGCAAAAACTGTTCATGCATAGGTTGGATACTTGCATCGCCAACAAACATCTGTATTAGAAGGTAGTAATGTAAAATAACGAGTGCCAGAATATCAATTTCGTTGCTTCAAAGCCTAACATAGTATGTTGTTAATTTTAATTTTTTTTATAATTGTTTCTTCTTCTAAGATCTTTGGTTTATGAAATCTGAAAAGGAATTTCATTTATTCTAATTTGGATTGTAAATTGTAATCTGGTTTGCACAATTTTCATTGAGAAGAACTTCCGTATCTTGCATGACTTTAGGTTTTCAACTTCTAAGTGTTTGAGTATCACGATTCACTCATGTGACATTTTTATTATTTTGCGATTTTTTTCACAATCTTGAGTATTTTATTTTCATAATTTCATATACCCTAACAATCCATCACTGATCAACAAGTCTTGAGTAACCTTACTATAGTGTCAATCACTATAATTGTACAGCAACAAACAACCAGTATTGTTGTTTTCAAATTTAGGCAACCTTGCTTTTCTATCCCAAGTTAATTTAAAAGACTGAAATCAATTAACTAAGAGTCTGATTGAATTGAGTTGATCAGACTTATTCACTAGTATAGACGGGAATGTTTGGTACAGCTTATCAAAACATCCCATGGCATATCCAAAACCTGTTTTACTTTTCCCCATAGGCACTCCAGAATAGCTTATGTTTTTAAAACAGTTTGTAACTAATATGAAAATAATTTGACTTTATAACCCTACATTTCTATCGACAGTTAAGAGACAGAAACCAATTAACTAATGACGTGTTTGGATTGACTTACTTAGTTAATTTGAGTTTATTACCCTGCATTTCTATCGATAAGTTGTCCCAAACATTCCCACAAGTGTCTATTCAAGTAGATAAGTCTAAGTAAGTAAATCCAAACACGTCATTAGTTAATTTGACTTACTTAATTAGTTAATTTTTTCTTTGTCCTATTTCATCTTGATCCGTCCCAACCCGAAGACCCATCACGTCTTTGTCCCATTTCACTCGCAAAACATCAGATTTGTTTGAGTCTAAGGACGAGTTAGAGTCTAAGGAATTAGCCCAACCAAAATTTAGGGATGGGTTAGGGTTAGGTATATTCCGTCCCAACCCATCCGTTAGTCACTCATCACCAGTAATTGTTAACTCTATCACATTGCTAATAAGATTTTTATAGATAAAATATTCAATTTGAAATCTATGTTAGTTTAAGTAGAAACCTTGTTGAAAAAATACTATTCTAAAAGTCATGTTTTGAGTTTGAATACATGCAGTGGCGGATCCAGGACCCTGGGGTCAGGGGTGTCAAATTTTTTAAATACACAATTTGCTAAAAATATAATTAAAACAACTATAATATATTTAAAATAAATAAATTATACATTTCATAATTGTCCTCTACGTGATTTCATATTCTGAAATCGTTGAATAATAAGCTCAAAGTCAATTTTAATGAATACATCACTCTCAATGTATGTCACCAAACAATCGTTCATCCATGTATCCCCCTCCGATTACGCAACCTATTCTTCACAATATTCATAGCAGAGAAAGCTCTTTCTACAGTTGCTGTTGCAACAGGCAAAACTTGTGCCAGCTTCAAAAGAAGATAAACCTCTAGATACACATTATGCCTTCCATTTTCAACCAACGTCTCTGAAAGTTGTTGGAGTCCTTTCAAAGAAGCAAATTGAACATTCCTACGCATATCGGCGATGTAACAGTCTAGTTGAGTATTAAGCACCACTAACTTAAATGGAGAGAACTCATCTGGATAAAAACTTGCAAACTCCAACAGCTTTGCCTTATGAAAAGCAGAGAACAATTTAGATGGATCCAAAGAAGCCAAACAAATGAGCAATTGAGTATTAATCTCACCAAAACGATCATTAAGTTCCTGAAGCTGCATGTCTATCACAGTATAAAATAACTCAACATGATAATGATGCTCTGCTGTAATCACGCGTGAAGAGAATATCACGCGTGAAGAGTGAAGAGAGTGGTGGGGTCTAAGTGTCAAAAAAAAATTAGGGGTGTCAAAAAAAATTATAGGGGGTGGTCAATGCAAAAAAAATATTCAGGGGTGTTAGTTGACACCCCTCAGCCTGCTGTGGGTCCGCCTCTGAATACTTGGTAAAACACTAAAAAAGAATCAATTTTTCACTTCTAACTTTTAGTCATATTTAAGTGATCACTTTATAATTTTGTTTCAGTTGTCCTCCTAGCTAACCCGATCTCGTCCTAAATAGACCCGATCCTAATTTATCCCGAAGAACACCAGGTTTATTCGCGTCTATTGCTTATTACTAACTAGTACTGAGTTTATTACAATCAATGTGCTAGAATGAGTAGAACCGGCTGCATATTGCTTCTGCTTCTCTAATATGTCCAAGTCAGCATGTCTTTTAAATCTACTAAGATTTTGCATTCTAAATTTACATAATCTTTCTTTGTTCTCTGATATTTCTTTACTCAATGGCAATGGCATCGCTTCTAAGCCCATTAACCTGGCTATAATATCTCTCCACACTCTCCCCTGGGAATGTTGAGGATAAAACATGAGAGTATAATGATTCATCACAGCAAACAGGTACAAAACCTTGAGAGCATTTTTTGAATCCATTTTAAGTTTGCTTGGGTGAAATTTCCATGTATGGTCAACTTTTAACAATTTAATTTTATTAAAAAAAAAGAACTTGTCAGTAATTTGGAAAATGCAATGGCTCCGGCCCACTTTACAGTTTCAAATATTTTCTTTAAAAATTCAAAAAGTGAAAATATACAAATAAATTATTATCAAAGTTGAATTTGTGAGTCTGTGTGTCTCAATTTGATCACACTAGGTTGTATTTATAATAGAATTGCAATAAATACAAGAAATCATAAATGATTTTAATCCTAATTGATATGATACTAATCATGATTGATATGCACACCTAAGAATAATGGGTACATGACTAGGATTCTAACAATCAATTTACATAAAAAAGATATTTTCCTTTGTTTTTCAAAACTATCACCAATATTTTCCTTAAATATATTTAAAATTTGAGATTCTGTGTGTCTCAATTGTATCACACTAGGTTTAATTTATAATAGAATTGCAATAAATACAAGAAATCATAAATGATTATTCTAGTCTTAGAGCCCTTTTGTTACATTTTTAAAAAAAAAAATCATTTTTTTGAAAATATAATCACTTATGACGACATGTTGTCCGTTAGTTACAGATTCTTAAAAAATGAAAAGCTAAAACTAATCTAAAAACTGCTTCATATGATAAGCTGTTTTGAGTAGCTTCTCATAAAAATCTTTTTTTTAAGAATGATTATTTTAAAATAAGTGATTTTCAGTATCTTACATTAACACAAAAACAGTTTCACATTTTCTTTAAAATCTCTGAAAACAAACCTCTAAATTATTTAACAACAAAATCACTTATTTTTTAATCCATTACAAACGGGCCCTTAATTGATATGATATGCACACCTAAGGATGACGTTTACATGACTATGATCTTTTTCAAAACTATCACCTATATTTTCCTTTAATATATTTTAAATTTGTGATTTTGTTTGTTTCAGTTGATTCACACACACTAGGTTGTATTTATAATAGAATTGCAATAAATACAAGAAATCATAAATTATTATTCTAAACCTAATTGGTATGATAATAATCATGATTGATATGCACACCTAAGGGTGATGTGTACATCACTAGGATTCTAACAATCAATTTACATGAAAAAATGTATTTTCTTTTATTTTTCAAAACTATCACCAATATTTTCCTTTAATATAATTTAAATTTGTGATTATTTGTCCCAGAAGGGTAGCTCATGTGGTTTAGTAAAAGGGACATCGTTGGTGAAAATGTAGGCGTACGGGGTTCGAACCCCGTTCCCCCCTCCTCTCTAACTACTAACACACTAATTTCTAACCACTTTGCCTATAAAAAAAGGTTTTATTTATAATAGAATTTCAACAAATACAAGAAATTGTAAATGATTATTTTAATATTAATTGATATGATAATAATCATGATTGATATGCACACCTAAGGGTGATGTGTACATGACTAGGAATCTAACAATAAATTTACATAAAAAAGGTATTTTTATCTCTTTTTCAAAACTATCACCAATATTTTCCTTTAATATATTTTTAATTTGTGATTCTGTGTGTCTGAAATGGGTCACACTAGGTTGTATTTATAATAGAATTTCAACAAATACAAAAAATTATAAATGATTATTCTAATCCTAATTGATATGATAGTAATCATGATTGATATGCACACCTAAGGGTGATGCGTACATGACTAGGATTCTAACAATAAATTTACATAAAATGGTATTTTCCTTTCTTTTTCAAAACTATCACCAATATTTTCCTTTAATATATTTTAAATTTGTGATTCTGTGTGTCTCAATTGGATCACCACACTAGGTTGTATTTATAATTTATAATAGAATTATAAATACAAGAAATGATAAATGATTATTCTAATCCTAATTGGTATGATAATAATCATGATTGATATGCACACTAAGGGTGATGTGTACATGACTAGGATTCTAGCAATCAATTTACATAAAAAAGGCATTTTTTTTCTTTTTTCAAAACTATCACCAATATTTTCATTTAATATATTTTAAAATGTCTTTATTAAATTTACAAGACGGACGTGATCCAATATCTTTACCAAAATTTATACTTAGAATTTTGCAATTAAAATAGTAAATTACTAATTAATATTCAATTCCCACTATTTAATTTTTGTTTATTAGTTTTAAATTTTATTATATATTTACGCTTCCATTTTTCCCACTCTATATATTCACTCCACCTTTTCTTGTAAAACCCTAATTTTCATAAATCACTGCAGCTGTGCAGAATTCTTGAACTAGAATTGCTTTTTCTTTGTATCTCTTGAATTCTTTTCAAAAAGAATTGTGCTGCTCAACATCGAGTACATTTTTCTTCACAAAAAATTCTTAAATTTCCATTTTTCAGTTTTACATTTTGAAAATACTTGAATCTTCAATGGGCAGTGTTTAAGCGCATTCTGAGGCTTGGTGTGTCCTAGTTTTTCTCCGATTCCCTAAAAAAATGGATCAAAGGGAAATATTTGGTTTTTAGTATGAAGTTAAGGTTGTTGAGACAGTGAGCTTCTAAATGAGTCAAAAACCCGTTCAGTTTTCAAGGCATCAGCATCGGCCCCGAGATCAGCACCGCCACTGGCTTCAACAACGTCAAGTAGTACTAAGGGAAAGAAGAACAGGGGTAGGCCTGTAATTTACTATGTGAAATATGAAGAATATTTTTTTTGGGTTGTAGTTGATTCAATCTTGCTTTTCAATGTTTATGTTTTGTTTTTTTGGATTTGATTCATGATTTGAAAATGGGATTTATTTATGATGGTTTGAGTGGACTCATGGCTTAGATTCTCTTTCAGATCTGGAATTAAAAATGCTTCTGCAGAACATGACATTTATCTCACACACACATTTATATATATATATATGGAGTAATTTGAATGATTAATTTTTTTTATAGAAGAGCTTGATTTTTCCTACTTTGTATTCATATGTTGTTTTCTCTTTAATAGATCCATGAGTGACACAATAATATCTGGTTTTTGGATTATCGCCGCAAGCATAATCAAAAGGAAACCACCAATGTTGTGTTATATTTCTATGCCTTCTCCATTGTGCTCTGCTCTACGGTACATGTTGATAGTGTTCATCATATAGATCTTCAACAACTGTGATTTCTTTGATTAAAAAAGGTAAAATATTATACATAGAAATGTAATTTTAATGAAATTGATGCATGCATTCTTTTATTTATATTTACCATTATAATTTCAATTAAATGAATGATTTTATTTTTTGGGTATTAATTGATTATTTTTACTAGTTCTATTGATTTCTATTTGAATTTGTAGTTTTTGTCTTGAATTGAAATCATCAATACCACGAGTTCTCGTTGGATAAGGTAACCATGTTTTTCTTACCATGTCTTTTCCTTTTTTATCCATCTTCTATGTCAAATCGAAAATTTTAATTTTAATGGTTATTCCCCTTAAATTAGGGTTCCAAGACAAGCGAACCCAATTGAAGGTACGTACCTGGCTACCTTCAAATTCATTTCAATGTTGGAGTTGGACTCAACTCTGAAGTATACTTTATACCTATAGATTTTATAGCTTTAAATTAAATTTAAGTTATTTCATTTGCATGCTCCTTTCAATTGCTATAGGCTCAAAGAGAAAGGCAAGACAACAGCATGTTGAAGGTTGAGAACGAAAAACTTCGTGCTGAGAACTCTAGGTACAAGGAGGCACTAACTAAAACCCCATGCTCCAAATGTGGAATGTCCTTTGAAGAGAAGCACTTGAGGATTGACAATGCTCGTTTAAGAGAACAGGTGCTTAACTACTTAATAGTTATTACTGTGCACTTAACTATTTAGTACTATTAGCTACTTGTTAATTCTCCTTAATGATTTTCCTACAGATATTAATATCTCATTGGAAACACACATGTGTCGGATTGAAAGTATGTTGGAAAATATGTCAGAAATGCAATGACCAGTGCTTCATCATCTCACAATAACAATAACAATCAAACACTTGATCTTGGAGTTGTTAACTATGGATCATAGACTTGTATACTTAATATTCCTTGATTCTAAAGATTTGCCTCGTCGTCTTTGAAAGCATCGTATAGCTTTATGCATTTTGTTAGTGAAGAAGGGTGTACCTAATATCTAGTTTAGTGGCATATTGAGAATCATGCTAATATCTTATCTTGTTAAGAACCATAGATTTGGGTTTGGTAATATTGTGGTAAATTATAAACTCGAGCTTGTAATGTTGTGTAAGATCGTGCTTCATGTTCAATGATGTTTACGTCTAGAGGTTTGCCCTCCTTTCGTTGAATGCATCCCATAGTTGATTCTTTATGCTTTTGGTTTGTGAAGCATGGTGATCTTATTTATGTGATATATTTGAATTAGGCTAATATGCTATATTGTGTAGCACTATGAAAATTTACGACCCCTTGTTCTTATTTCTATTTCTTGGATTGTAACTACATTATCAAAGGTATTCTGTCCATCTGGAGCAAATGTATGTTCAATTTCTTGTTTTCTTTTTCACATCCTGGTTGTGTAGGGGTGGCTGTGCAGCAAGACTCTAGAACGATTTATTTCGTAAACATTTACTCCGGCTGCTCTATTAGACGGAAGAGGGAGTTGTGGGAAAGGTTGATTAATGAGAAGAGAAGGCTTGCTAGTGGGCTATGGGTGTTAGGGGGTGATTTTAACACGGTTGTAAACAAGTCAGAGAGGAGAGGAAAGACTGTAAGATTCAGCGAAGCTGAGAGGCCGGATTTCTTATTTTTTATGAGCGAAATGAATGTGGTAGAACCTCCATGTCTGGGTAAGAAATTTTCTTGGTATCAACCAAATGGGTTAGCGGCTAGTCGGATTGATAGAATTCTTTTGTCACAAGAGTTGGTTGATTAGTGGAAGGTGAAGGCACAGTGGATAGGGGTAAGGGATATTTCTGATCATTGCCCGGTATGGTTGTTATCATCGGAAAAGAATTGGGGACCTAAGCCATTTAAGTTCATAAATGGATGGCTGAATCACAAGGACGGGAAGAAATTTATGGAGGATTCATGGAAGGAGTGTAAAGTGGAGGGATAGATGGCTCATATTGTGAAAGAGAAGCTCAAGTATGTTAAAGAAAAGTTAAGGGTGTGGAATAAAGAGGTTTACGGGTATATGGATCTAAAAATTGAAAACATGGTTAAGAAGCTAAACATTTTGGAGGATGGCATGAAGGACGAAGGAGACGATGAAGGGGATCGGTGGAAGAATCTGAATTCAGAATTGTGGGTGGCTTTGAATAGGAAAGAAAGTCTCTTGGCTCAAAAGGCGAGAGTTGATTGGATTCAACAAGGGGATTGCAATACTAGGTTCTTTCACAATATGGTGAAGTATAGACAAAGGAGAAACCAAATAGAGGCATTAAAGGTAGATGATAGATGGATTGAAGGGGTAGCAGAAATTAAAGAAGAGGTTCGTGCCCATTTTAATGTGCAATTCAAAGATGAAGTGTTTAGTAGACCGGTGCTTGATGGGATTGAATTCAAGAAAATCTCCGATGACGAATCGGATTACCTATCGGCTCCTTTTTCTATGGAAGAGGTGGAAGAAGCAGTTTGGACTTGTGAGGGGAATAAAAGTCCAGGACCGGATGGTTTTAATTTTACATTTATCAAGACATGTTGGGAAATGATAAAAGGGGACATTTTCGGCTTAATGGAGCAATTTTATGCAAATGGAAAACTCCCAAAGGCCTTCACGACATCATTTGTAGCTTTGGTGGAAAAAAAGAAAAACCCACAAGGGCTAAATGATTTTCGGCCAATCTCTTTGATAGGGTGCATCTATAAGATTATAGCTAAGGTGCTAGCATTAAGGTTGAAGGGCGTGCTTCCCGGGATCATTTCTCAATCACAAACCGCCGTCTTACAAGGGAGACAAATGTTGGATGGGGTATTGGTAGCAAATGAGATAATCAACGGGGCTAGAAAAAAGAAGTGGCCATTGCTTATGTTCAAAGTAGATTTGGAAAAGGCATACGATTCGGTGAGTTGGAGCTTCATAGACTACATGTTGAAAAGAATGGGGTTTGGAGATAAATGGAGAAAGTGGATGGAGGCTTGTATCTTTTCGGGGTCGATATCGGTTTTGGTTAATGGAAGTCCTACACCGGAGATAACAATGGAGAAGGGATTGAGGCAAGGAGACCCCTTAGCTCCATTTCTCTTCTTAGTTGTGGCCGAAGCTCTAGCGGCACTCTTAAGGAAAAGTATGGAGGTAGGCTTTTTCCAAGCATTTTTAATAGGGGAGTCTTCATGTTATCTGGTTCTACAATATGCGGATGACACTATCATAATGTGCAACAATACTAGAGAAAATTGGTGGTGCATTAAAGCGGTATTGAGGGTGTTTGAACTTGTCTCGGGCCTAAGGGTTAATTTTAATAAAAGTTGTCTCGTGGGCATAAATGTGGGGGAGGAAGAGCTTGTTGGCGCATCTCAATTCTTGTATTGTCGGATAGGGGAGCTCCCTTTTAATTTCTTAGGCATCCCGGTGGGTGCTAATCCAAGACTAGCCTCAACGTGGAATCCCGGTGGAGAAAATGAAGACTAGACTCTCAAGTTGGAGATCCAAACAACTATCAATAGGTGGGCGAATAACAATGATAAATTCAGTTTTAGCTAGCATTCCTCTATATTACTTTTCCTTTTTTAAAGCTCCAAAGTGTGTTCTAAAACAAATGGTGTGAATCCAACGCAATTTCCTTTGGGGAGGTCAAGAGGAGGAACGAAAAGTAGCATGGGTGAGTTGGAAGAAAGTATGTTTGCCAAGGAGTTTAGGTGGCCTAGGGGTGCGAAATTTGGAATTATTTAATGTGGCTTTGTTGGGCAAATGGAAATGGAGATTAATGGGAGAAGAGAGGAGTGTGTGGAGGAACCTAGTGAACGATTTGTATGGTATCAATGGAATTTTAAGCACCAAGCAACAATCAACATGGTGGAAGGATCTAAACTTGTTAGATAGCTGCCTTCCCTTTGCACAAAGATGGTTCTTTGATTGTGTAAGATGTAAATTAGGTGATGGAATGAGGCTGAAGTTTTGGACAGATTTATGGTGCTGTCAGTGGCCTTTGGCAGATCTATTTCCCCAGCTGTATCATGTCTCGGTGAACAGGAATGGCTGTGTCGCAGATTTCGGGTCGTGGCAGCAGGGTACGTGGTACTGGAGTTTTAATTGGTGCAGAAATCTGTCAACCGAGGAGCTGCAAGAAGCAGAAATGTTGAGTAACACGCTGACTCCGATTCATCCTTCTTCGGACGTCTGTGACAGATTAGTGTGGCAGCTTGATAACTCAATTTACAAGGTTAAAACGGCTTATAAAATGCTACTGTAGAAAAGCGGGGAAACAATAGTGGAAGATGAGATTGTGAAGGCGTTAAAGAAGGTATGGAGAACGAAAGTCCCTTCGAAAATTCTGATTCTGGTTTGGCGAATTCTGTAGAACCGAATCGCTACAAAAGATGCACTAATTCACAGGAATATTATTCCACAGAGTGGTGGGCCTGACTGCGTGCTTTGTGGGAGCGAATTGGAGACCGTGGATCACTTATTCGTCAGCTGTAGTGTCGCGCAGCAGCTGTGGTGGAGGCTGTGTCGCTGGTTGCATACGTTTCAGCCTCAGTGCAGCTCAGTTTTGGATCATTTCCGGTGTTTCACTGCTGAACTTTCGGGGAAAAAATTAAAGGGAGTTAGGTACTTGACATGGATGGCACTGGTTTGGGTAATCTGGTTTAACAGGAACAATGTTGTCTTTAGGGGGGGAGAAAGTAATGTACAAAGCATGTTTGATCATGTTATTAGAATCTCTTCGGGATGGTTTATCAACAAGGTAGGAAACAATTTGTCTTAGGTGTTTGAGAATTGGGTTATTAGGATATGTACATTTATCCGTATTTGTATAATATATTTGTATATTCTGTATTCTAGTATACAGTTAGTTAGGAGTTAGTTAGATAAACTGGGTTCTATCTTAAGTAGACACATTATTCATTCCATTCATTTTTTCAATACAATGAGGGATTTTATTTCGTCTTGCTCTCTGAATCTCAAGATGGTATCAGAGCTCAATTCATGAGCTCTGGTTCGTCAATTTCGTTTGAGAAACCTAATTCCCTTTTCTTTCGTTACACAATTCGATCAATTCCAGCAAAATCCTTAATTCGATTTCTCAAATTCGCTGTTTCTATCATCTTTGATCTTTGATTTCCAGAAATTTCTCTTTAATTTCATCATTTCTACTCCTAATTTCTTCGATTTGATTCACAATCATGACGTCTCAGAGCTCAACCGCATTTTCTGATTTTGCTACTAACAATGGCAATCCTTACTATCTTCATCCCAGTGAAACACCAGCGCTCACTCTGGTTTCGCCTGCTCTCGAAGGAACGAAGAACTTCCAACCTTGGATTCGTTCGATGCGCATCAGTTTGATTTCAAAGAACAAAATCTCGTTCGTTGACGGAACGTTCGTTGCTCCGGCGAAGACAGATCCGCTCTACAATCAATGGACACGATGCAACAGCATGGTTCTCTCATGGATTCAACGATCCGTGTCACCAAACGTCCAGAAGTCCATAGCGTACTTTGACAAGGCTTACGATGCTTGGAGAGATCTTCACGATCGCTTTGATCAGGGAGATATGTTTCGAATTGCTGATCTTCAAGAGGACATTTGTCGTCTCTCTCAAGGTAATCTCGGTGTCTCAGAATTTTATACTGAATTGAAGTCACTTTGGGATGAATTGGAAAATTTTAGGCCATTAGCTGCTTGCAAATGCGCTGTTCCTTGTACTTGTGATGCTATGAAATCCACTAGAACTTATAGAGATCAGGATTACACCATACGCTTCCTTAAAGGACTGAATGAACAATATGCTCATGTAAGATCTCAGATAATGATGATGGATCCCTTTCCAACTGTTTCTAAGGCATTTTCCATGGTTATTCAACAAGAAAGACAATTTGAATCACCTGTTGCTGATCTGGATAGTAACAAGAGTACTGCAGTGAATAATGTTCAAGCTAATGCTGCCAACACCTCTCAGTTTCAAAGCCGTAGAGGTGGATTCAGTGGAAGATTTCGTGGTAGAGGTGGTAGATCACAAGGAAGCACCAGAATCTGTACTAATTGTGGCAAGAACAATCATACAGTGGATCACTGTTACTTCCTCCATGGTTTCCCTCCTGGCTATCAATCCAAGAATAATTCTAATGCTTCTGCCAATAATGCAAATGTTGCTGGAAATACTAATACTGGAAGCACTCACACTGAGGAGGAGAAATCTGCAACACCTGAGTCAAGGACTGCTAGCATCTCTCTCTCCAATGAGCAATATCAAGGACTGCTCGAGTTACTTCAAGCTTCAAAGCTGCAAGCTACTTCTGCATCTCATTCTGCCAACACAGCTCTTATTCCCTACCACTCAGCAAATTCTGTGACAGCACTTAATGCTCAATCTGCTGACACATCTGGTAATGTTTACACTTATAACAAAGAATTAGATATGTGGATTGTAGATACAGGAGCCACTGACCATATCACCCATAATTTGAGCCTTTTAACCAATTGTTTTTCCATTAAACCAATCCACATTAGCTTACCAAATAACACCACTGCTGTTGCCACTTTGGCAGGCAGTGTGTATTTTTCAAATGGTTTGTGCTTGCATAATGTTTTATATGTTCCTAACTTTCATGCCAATTTAATGTCAGGACCTCAACTTGCTAAATCTAGCAAATGTTCTGCTTATTTTGACAGTTCTGCTTTGTCCATTATGCAGGCAGATACAAGGAGGATTATTGGTATAGCTAGTCTCATTCATGGCCTTTACAGGATAAGTCTTCCAATAGCTAAGTGTAATTCTGCTGTTAGTGACTATTCCCTTACCTATGACAATACTTGTAACACTTCTTGTGACTCTACATCTAGTAATACTATACACAGTTTCACCCCTACACACACCATAGTTCCAACTAGCACTTCTTACACAAATACCACACATGTAACACCTCCAACACTTGCACCATGTAATGATGTTTCCACATTAAATGAAATTGATAATTCTGTTTTTCCTGAATCTGATTTGTGGCACAAAAGGTTAGGACATATACCTTTGAATAGACATAGTTGCATATCAAAACAGTTCCCGTTTGTTAAATTCCAACATGTTAAAACCCCTTGTGACATTTGTCACTTTGCCAAACAAAAGAGACTTCCATACTCTCATAGCTTAACCAAAACTACTCAACCCTTTGAAATTTTACATGCTGACATATGGGGACCATACTCACAACCATCCAACCAAGGTCACAAATACTTTCTCACCCTCGTAGATGATTTTTCTAGGTTTACTTGGGTTATCCTAATGAAAACAAAGGCTGAAACTCGTCCACACCTCATTAAATTCATTTCTTACCTTGAAAACCAATTTAACACTAAACTCAAATGCCTAAGAAGTGACAATCCAATGCACTGCATGTTGCAGATTTTATGATTGTAAATGGGTTTGTGGTACCCCTTATACCACCTTAATGGATTTTGACTTATCAAAAAAAATCAAACCGAGCTGCAAACATTTTTGTCAGTTAGATAATAACTTTCCTCACAAAAAAAAAAGATAATAACTTTCTCTCTGAACGTACATTCTCTTATTCTATTATTTGTCTATCTATTAATAACTTCCTACATATGTGTTTTATATGTCATTCTAAATTCCAAACTCACGACCTCACAGTAGATCAAGGCGACGTATTTTGTTCGCTTCCTTTTAGGCCTATGTTCAGAAGGAATCGAAGGCTATTCATTTTGTTTACTCATTGAAACTTTGTACATTTTGATAAATACAATGCCATCTTAATAGCTTTTAATATTTAAATTTAATAAATTTCTCCTTTATTTGGTGCAATATTCACTCTATATATATATATATATATATATATATATATATATATATATATTGCCTAGTATAAAAAGAACACCGATCAATCCGTATCACATTTTGGTTTGTCGAATATCAACTATAAGAAAACTAGGGTTCTCTAAATAGAAAAAGGTGCATCGAAGATGTCATTGCGGTAGGAGGTTAGGGACTGGTAATAGTTAACAAAGATTGAAGTGAATACCCCCTAACTTCCAAGAATGTGAGGAGGGATATACATGCATGGAGGCAAAGATACTGTTTCCAACCCTTTTACACGAATAATGAGGGGTGGCACTCTTAAAAATTTGAAATATTTAATGATCTGTGAAGTTTAACTGTTTAATCGATAATGATTGCATAAAATATGAATAGAGGCGTTTACTCCATTATTAATATAACTTTCACTTGGTTGCCTAATATTTAACACTAATGCATGTGGTTTTGTATGCAACCTTCTATTTCGGCCTTCATATGTATTAGATATCAAATGTTAGATAAGCGTTTATACAAATTTAATTTTCATAGTTTTCAATCTCTTTATGATTGTCACGTGTTGATATTGCTTATGACCTTGTTTTTTTAGATCTTTATGCATGCAACACTTCTTTTACAATGGTGCACTATTTACAATCTCTCTTTAACACGTATTTGGATATCTGTTGCTAGCAAAATTAAAATAGAATGGACCCATATTCAAAATACTAAACGTTGATGTTAAGGGGTAAATTAGGCATAATATATTAAGTCATTTGCTTATAAATGAAAACAGATGCAGTACTCAAAATTCAAGAACCCTAATTATGAAGTCACCGCCTTCATATTAACAAGAAATGATGGAGTTAAGAACAAGAGATACTAAGCAGAAAAGCAAGGGTTTTTAATTTTTACGTCTACCCTAATAAAAATAATTTTTGACTGGGTAATGTAAAAATGAGGGCAATTGTATACACCCTAAAAAATATTAAGTTCTAGCCGAGGAAAAAGTCTACAATAGTGAAAGGCTAGTCGAATGAGTAAGGGAGACGAGCTGAATTCAAGCCAATGAGAGGTTAACCAATTCAATAAATTAAATGTGATAAGGATTAAAGTGTGAAGCACGAGGAAAAATCAAAATGAAGATGAGGCGATGGCTCATGAATAAAATTTGTACATTAGCATTGCGCACGAAGGATGGGGGACAATCTTGCAATATAGTTGAAGTGGATAAATACGTTTAAGAGACGTTGAAAATAGTTAGTGGTGAGAAATATGGAACGTGACACGTTAGTGGGCCTTTCTAGCCGAGTAAATGCTAGGCAATAGCGCAGGTGTTAGCCATAGAATTTTAGACCCACATCAATCAGTACATAAGTTATTTTCAAGAAAATTTTGCTTGTCTTTGCTCTATTTTTTATATTTTCTTAGTCCAGTAGAATCAAACCTTTTGGCACCTCCCTTAACAGACATGTGAGTAGTTGAGGAGCCCATAACTAAGAGACCGAGTTATTCTCTTAGCGTAATTACTTGGAAAAAGGGAATCATTTGATGGAAGCTATTAACACTGGTCCTAACCTAACTTTTAAAGTTTGACAATAGATCCTAAGAATATATTATCTTGCATTACGATTTATTGGATTAGGATTTTTTTATCGAGGGTATGTACATTTTTTTGGGCAAGTACACTTGGAAGGAGAAAAGTAATCTTTTTACAAATTCATTAGTATTAATTATGAAAAGTTAAAATATTTTTTATTTTATCACACACAATTTACTATAAAAGGAGGCAAGTAACCCTCCACCAAAGTTAATATAATGCCCTCCTTCTATTAGTTATATCACTAACAAAGTTGCCGATAAAAAAGCAGCAGCAGCAAAAGCCGCCTGCACGTCAGCTGAACCGTCACTAACACGCTGACGCGTGTCAGTATTTTCCCAAAAAAACATTTTGGTCAGCTTGTTTTTTTACTAAAAAAATAAAAATTTTAACTATTTTTATAATCTATTCAAACTATTAAAACTAATCAATTTAACCACTACGAATTGTCAAAATAATACTTATTGCCAAAAAAAATTGTCAATACACTACTTACCTCTAACAAAAGATTCAAATTTATTTTTTCCAAAAAATTAAATTATTAAATTTAATTTTATACTCAAACTTCAGTATTGTAGAACTTCAAACTTTCTTGATTTTGAGTTATAAAAATCTTTTGACTTTGAATTAGCATCCTTACGTATATAGATCCTGATATCCTTAATGTTATGATGATGACAGTAGTCTGGGAAGATATGAGAACAGTTTGATGGATCATTTGCTATGATTCTTGTGGATTTAATTTGCAACTTCCCAAGTTCTTGGTTGTTTTTGTAAATTGTTGTGGGATTTGTTTTCAATCTTAATCAAGAAAAATACAAAGTGCATGTGAAGCCAAACAAGAACGAAGAGAAGATGAGAAGATGAGAGGAGGAGGAGGAGGAGGAGGAGGAGGAGGAGGAGGAGGAGGAGAATTATTTACTAACAAAATAATTTTTTAAACTATTTTTATGATCTACTCGAACTACTAAAATTAATCAATTAACCACTACTAATTGTCAAAATAAATCTTTCCAACAAAATTAAATTATTAAATTAATATTCTACTCAATAATTAAATAATCTAAAATCTACTATTTACTATAATCTAAAACTATTAATATCAATCAATTTAACCACTAAAAATTGTAAAAAAAAAAAAATGGAACCACTACCAAAAATTACAAAATAAAATTTTAATGATTAATTAATATTAAATCATATAAAAAAAGGAGTCAACATGTAACATCCCCAAATTAATTTTAATTACTTTGAATATTAAAGATTAATGTTTAGGTGCTATTATATGTGTTTTGAATGATTGGATAATTTTGTGTGATAATTGAGTACATTATGTGTTAGTTTTCATAAATATTATGTGGCGTGTAGAATAAGAAAAAGGAGGGGTACCACTAGGAAACAGATTTCTTTATTACCTTAGAGCCACACTAAATATAAGCCCAATCTTACATTTAAACCATCAGCCGAAGTAATGGAACTAACACACTTACTTCCAGATTCTTTTCCCATTTTCAAAATAGAACAAACATTCTCCCTCAAAATGAGAGAAGAGTGTCGAGTTTGAGAGAGTGGGAGGGTGTAGAGTGAAACCTAGACTTGCATGTAAGCTTGGTAACTAGGATGACTTGATTAGGAGTTCACATTGGATGGGGAGCCACTCAAGATCAGAAATTGGGGCTGACCCTATTGAGTTCTTGGGATGCAAATTGATTTTAAGAGTTGTAATTGGAGTTAGAAGATTGTAGAAGAGTTGCAATATCAAAATAGGGAAGTTGAGTCCAATATTTCGAGTTGGAGCTTGCATGTTCCATTTGAGCTTACAAATCTTCTAAGTAAAGTTCATTCTAGGGTCTTGGAGTAGCAAAGTTGAGGTCTTGTAGCTGTTGGGTGGTGATGAGTCACTTAGGAGCTCTTTGGTGTGTGGGGATTCAAGAACTTGCTTGTCTACATATTGTATTTCTCTTCAACCAAGTGAGTTCTTTAACCTTATTGAACAAATGATGTGTTATTGAACGAATGAACGATGTTTTATGAAACGAACGAGTGAGAACATTATTAAGGATATTACTAAAACACCATGGGGATGACGATTCCAAGATGTTAAGTAACATACTTGGAATGGGAGGTCATGTCTCCTGAGTTCAAGGCCCAGATGGTTTATACGAATTGAGTCATGGCTCATATGGTTATTCGGGTTTACTCGGATTGAGTCATGACTTAGATTGTTTATTCGAGTTGGGTTCTCCGCTGAAGATGACGTTGTTCAGTCTTCTTATGGATTACGTTACTACAAGTGAGAAGAAAATAATAAGGTTACGAGAGGTTACAGGTAGATTCAGATTAAGTACTCTTCTGACTATTTTGTATGATTTGTATTAAATCCTTTCATTTTGTTGAACTCATTTTGTAAAACCTATCATCCTTAGTTGGTCTTTATTGTTAGTTGTTCGGTTTATCTTAATCCAAATTTGTCTAAGTGCATCTCTGATAAGTAATATCTTTGGAGAGGCAACGGGAGCGACAACGAGAGATGACAATGGGATCGGCAACAGGAGTGCCAGCGAGAGTGCCAACGGAAGCGCAAACGGGCGTGCATATCTTACTATAATTCTCATTTTCCGTTTTGTTCATTTTTACTCCATTATTAATATTATAATAAGATACGGATTTTTTTTTTTAACTTTTTCGAACACAACTATTTTAATAAATTTGAAAATATAGCAACTTATCAACTTTTTCCATGTTTTTTAGTATATTTTCCAATTTTCAATGAATTTATAATTTCATAGAAAATCATAACAAATACAGTATCACCCGTGTGTATGCATAGGTAAAGTAGTAGTATTTTTTTTTTTGGTGGTGGGTAAAGTAGTAGTATATTTATATGGTCATAATTTCAATATTTGCATTTTTATAAGTGAAATTTATTTTTCATTTATCTTTTTATATTAATGCTTACTTTAATGGCATTGAATAAATATTCTTTTATGTGATTTTGATTCGAAAAATTATATTCACTTTTTAATTTAAAATATTATAAATTGAGATCAAGGCCAGCCCAAACCCGTGTTTTTGTGTTAAAAAAAAGTAATTTTTTATAGAAAACAAAGGGACTCAAATTAAGTATCTTATATTGAAAAAGAGTCTGATATTTCAAAAATTAGTGTAGCTCAATTGGTGGAAGGATATTATTTTTGCATGAATCTTAATATACAAAAATAGAAGCCTTTTTATGTTTTTGTGGATTTGAACACAAGTCAGATCGATACAATAATTAGCCAAAAGACTACCACTGCTTCAACTTAAACAAATGATATATACACATAAATAAAATGTATAAACTAGAAATACAAATACTAATTGTTATTTTATGTTCTTTTTTTTAGTATAAAGAAATGTTTTCTTTAAATATTATATTTAAAAAATTATAAATATTGTGTATATGAAAAAAAAAACTGAATGTTCTAAGACTTGTAACTTCTATAGCACTCCCTCTTTTTAAAATGATTTAATTTTTTATAATATTTGTTACTTTTATACTATCCTCTTCTTTAAAAGGCCTCACTAAAAAATTTACTTTAGAGCACCAAATCGGTTGGGCCGACCCAGATTGAGATAATCTAAAATCTTAACCTAACACCATCTCCCCTCCCGTGCGCTCCTTATAAATTTTGGCTGCGCTCATCACTTTGAGAAGATAAGAAAGAATCGTTGCCGCTTCCACAAAACTGAAAGAGCTTCTTTCCCTTTCTTTATCTTCGTTATATTGCATTCAAAGGGTTTGTACGTAAGTATTACTTTACTATTTATCTATCACTCATTCATATGTATGTTATTCTCTCACATAAATTTTATGATTTGATTACTTATGATGACATGCTAGGATTTGCTTCATCAACCGCAAGTTCATTCTACTCAGATCTATTCTTTAAATAGAGTAAATCCCAGGTGATTCGCCATGTTCTATCATTTATATATTTATATATATATATATATATATATATAAATATATATATATATATATATATATATATATATAATCTACTTTTCATCGACTTTACTTTTACTGTGTACTCATATGTTGTTGTATCTCCACTAGATCCATGGGGGAGGTAACAATATCGAATTTTTCTCCTTTGTTTTCATATGTTGTTTTGTCTCCAACAGATCTATGAGTGACGCTTCTGATTTTTGGATTATCATTGCAAGATTAAGCAAAAGGAAACATCAAATGTTTTGTAATATTTCTACGCCTTTTCTACTCTGCTTTGTCTATTTCCTACTAATACACACCAACGGGGCAACATGCCACTCAAAGATCTCTACTGTACATTTTGATTGTGTTCATCAGAAATCTTCAACGACTGTGATTTCCTTGATTAAAAATGGGTAAGATAATATACATAGGAAATTAGTTTTAATGAAATTAATGCATATATTCCTTTTTTATATTTACTATTGTAATTATTTAAATTAATGATTTTATTTTTTGGATATTAATTGGTTTTTCACTAGTTTGATCGATTTCTATTTGAATTTGAAGGTTTTGTCTCGAATCATCAATATATACGATGCCTTCTTGTTTGATGAGGTAACAATATTTTTCTTCCCCTATATTTCTCTTTTTCGATCTATCTAGTATGTCAAATTGAAACATTTAATTTTAATGGTTATTCCTCCTGAATAAGGATTTTCTCTCAAGTCTTTTACTGTTGTGATGGTTCCCTATATCATGTTTTGTATTTTAGTTTTATTGTTAATAGAAAATGTATTTATACTATATAATTATCGATGAGTAATTGACTATGGTGTGCCTCTACAAATAAATTTGACCACATAGTTTCATATCTTCATTCTTCTTTTGTCGATTCAGTTTAAATGTTGACAAAAAAATATGACACGCATTTTTCTATTTTTTGTGTCATTTTCTAGTCCATGAATTGTGTCTAGTCTCTGTTACATCTCCTATATACCCTTCTGCTAATTGATAAACTTTTCCAGCAACAAGCTTGCTCTTAGACGATTATTCTTTTTATTTGATGGGAACTGTAGAGACTTTTAAAACCCTTGCATTGTTCGTTCTCTTCTCTAACAAAATAAGACAATCCTAAACAACCAAAAATTTGGAGAGTTATCAATTCTTCTACATGCTATATAATGCTTGATCTAAATTCTGGTGTATCAATCAATTCATTTTCAGTTTTCTCAATAACAAATAGTTTTCAGATATGTCTTTCTATTTCCACCATGTCCATGTAATCTTGGTAGCCTTCTTTCGATGCCTTGTTGATTGCAGTTTTCATCCTTAGTGTTTCAGCATAACTTCTTCCACCTAGTTCACTAGATGCCCTTAGATGTCTCTTCAATTGATCGCCTTATGATCAACACCCCCATCCGTTTTCTCTTTCACCACCTAGTTCACTACATTCCCTTTCACTACCTATTTCACCAACAATCTAATAGTGTCCTCTAACGGAGCCTTTTTTTTATCAGTAATCTAATAGTGTCCAAGGTGCATTCTATCATAATCTTTATCTCTATTATTTTTAACTTTTGGGTTAACGAGCTATACTCGTGGCACAAGTAGGCCAGCCAGACTCAGGCTTAAGTTTTATTGGATTGGGCTAAAAGCTCATGCTAAGTTGTATTTCTTGTTAATTTTCTGATTACAAGCTTCTAGAAAGGTTAGTGGTTCGCATTATTGTTGATCTCAATTACTCTCTACACAGTATTCATTCTCTATACACTATGGTATATTACTATTGTTGTGCACAATCTAACACCTAAATAAATTTGTTTAATTAAGAATGTCAAGATGATATATTTAAATAATTATAAGAAACAAAGACAAACAATTAATCTATATCACATTTTTATTTTGTAGATCATCTAATGTAAGAAAAAGTACTTCGAATATGTTGAATATGTTTCTAGGGTTGGTTAGAGAACACAGATTTAAGTAAATACCCATAGACAGTGGCAGAGATCTTGACTAAAAAGTTCGGGTGGGCCGCTCATGAAAGAGCCATTGAAACTCGAAAATGCATCAACATAGACACAGAAACGCAAATACAATTAAAATATATAAATATAAATTAAATTTTTTTATAAACAAAACTAAACGACTAAAAATATAATTTAGATTTTCACAGAGACTCGATTGATATTGTTTGTAAAAAGATTGTTTTAAATTTATTTGATTCTAATTTTAAGATGCTAAAGATATTTTTTTTTCAAAAATTTTGTGCCACCTAATAGAGCAAGTGAGCATCATTTAACCATTTCTCATTATTATTATCATTATTATTAGTAGTAATATTATTAATTATATATGCTCTATGAAATAACTCTTCCTTCTTGTTTTGCTCAAACATAGTGCTACAACAGAGACAATTAGAACACAAAAGCTAAACCCAAATGCACCTGAATGGAGTTTGGCAGATAATAGAGGAAGCGAGCAAGAAAGGTGTTTATTTGTAACATTCTCTAAGTGGCTTCCACCACTTGATGAGGCAGAGTTAACTAGGTGTTTTGACTGGTATGTTCCTTAATTACTTGTCAATTTGGTTGATAACTTATAAATTCTATTTTGTAATGATGTTTCCATATTATTTTTTTGTTCAGTACGTTTGGCAACGAATGTGTGCAATCAGTGGCCATATTCAATGATGGCCCAAATCCACCAAAGTGCGCCAAAGTTGTTTTCAAAACTAAAACTATACCGATGAGGATTTTGGGAGATAAAGACGAAGTTAGCTTGACTGTAAATGCCAAAACAATATGGTGTAAGAGATACAAACCAAAGAAAAAACACAGCCAAAACCAAAATGGCTCAAAGATGGTGATGGAGTAATAAACATATGTGGACTTCTAGTTGCTAAAGGAATATAGTTTCCAGTTTGTTGGAATCAGTTTCGTTTTCAGTTAGAGTTGTTAGCTATCTTCTTCCCTGTTTCTCTGCACTTGTATATAGTTGTTCATACCACATCAGTTGTAGATTTATTTGGTTATCTATCTCTTATTGTGGTTCAATGTATCTTGTTCTTTCCATCAATGACTAATTGAATTGGAAACTCCTAATTATTACCCCATTTACTATTTGCATAGTTTGAATTAATGTAAATTTACAATTTCTTTTCTTTTTTAATTGTAAAGTCAACTTGAGTATACCTAATATTTATACTGGTATTTTATAAATTGTATAAAATAAAATACAAGAATATAAAATATATATATATATATATTGGAAATTTTAAAATTAATTAAATTATGTTATTTACATTTTTTATCTGTACTTGGGTTTTAAAATTAAACTAGCAAGTATATAGTTAATTTTAATAGGATAATATTATAAAATATAAAATATTAAAATAAATATATTTTAGAATTTACTAATTGGTTCAGTAATCATATTTATTAAAATCTAAACAATTAAAAAATATTTTTTAAATTTTTAATATTTAAAAGTTGACTTCATTTGCTAAATATATAATTTAAAGATGATTTACATCATATAGTTTTTATATATATATTTATTACTTTTGTTTGAATGAGCTTTTAATAAAATAAAATCAATGTATAGCTACTGTTGTTCGGTATATGTTGGGTCACCCTAATTAAACTCTTTTTGTTACCATGGATATTAGAGGCACCCTTATTCGCTCAGTCAGAGTAGTAGATTGCTATCATATGTGTTGTATAGGGGTGGGAATAGACAGGAACGAGCTGGACTTTGTATGGCTTGGGCCTGACCTGTGTTGAAAGTGTTAGGTCTGAGCTTGGGCTGTGACGTATTGTAGACTCATTTTTTTAGGCTTGACCTTTTTGAAAGCCTGCTAAGGTCTGAAAGTCTGTTTAAAAGTCTATTACACTATTTTTTTACAAAAGCCTACGAACTTTGAGTGATGTATGCTTTAGTAGATACACTAAGAGGGTAATAGGTCAAAGATATTAAGTTCTATTTTATGTGACATTCAATTTAAATTTTATTTTATAATAATAACTTTAAATATGTCAAAAATTGTCGATATGTTTAAATTAACACAAAATATTAGCAAATTTATGATTTAACACAATATACAAAATTTAAAATAACAACAATAATATTAATAAAAGTATTATTTATATTTACCTAAAAAGGCCAGCCTGGTAGGCCTAAAAGGATTTTTCGCTGGCTTGGGCCTGACGTAGGCTAGGCCGAAGCCCCCTGTCGGATAGCTTGGCCTATTCTCACCCCTATTGTTGTCGAAGGTAGTCGATAACTTGAGTTTTGCACTAGATATGGATGAGCTGGTAGATAGTCGACTTTGAAGAGCATTGTGGGTCTGTTTGATTTGCAAATAGGTAAATACTGGACAATTCAGTACTTGACAGAACATGACTGGACAGAAAAATATTGGATAACTTTTTGCGCGTATACTGTTTGGTGAACAATGGACAACAAAAAAAAATGTAAAATTTACTATAATTCTCTTTATCGTGTTTATAACGATTTATATGACAAATATTGTAACTTAGTTAAAAAAATTTGTCCAAAAAAAATATAATTAGAAAATTATAAAGAAAAATGTATGAAAGAGAAGATACGAGAGAGAGGGAGAGACCACGAGATAAGAAGATAGACGAGAGATGAGAGGGGGAGAGAAGAATGAGATGAGAGAGAGAGAGGGAGAGAGAAACTTATTGAGTAGCAAATAAAAATAGTATTTTGGTATTTTTTAGGTGGATAGAACGTTGTAGTGTGATTTTGTAAGGGACAAAAACCCAAATTAAACAAGGTACAACTGAAATTGTCTTGTCCAATTCCTTGTTTTCTAGCAAATAAAACACACCTCGTGTGTCATAGCTTTATTTTTAGGTGTGTGTCGTCAAGGTTGATATGGTCTTTTTTTTTGGAGGGAATATTGGATTATTCGTTACTATAGAACTTCGTGTGGATTGCCTATGAGTTAAAATGCGTAAGTTGTTGTCTTATAACATATTATGTATGTTGCATGAACTGTTTTGACTGCTTGATGACAAATGTCTGTGCAGGGAACACTCGATGAGATTTTAATTTATGTATGCATTCCTTCGATTTACATTGTTTTACTGTTGATTAGCTTGGTGTATTAATGATGATTCCTTTGAATGAGATTTGAATAATTGAAATGTGTATTTATAAATAAAGCTATACGTGAATTTTATTAAAGTTGTAATTTATACTCGTGTCTATACGTTAGACTAGGTCAGATTTTCTTTAAAAAAAAACAGATAAGGCTTAGGTATTTTTAAAAGCCTATTTACATAAAAAGGTCATTGAAAAAGCCTTTATAGGCCTATTGGGCCAAATAATATTTTTATAACAATTATTATTATATAAAATTTTGTACTTCATTTTAAATCATAAAATTGCAAATTGTAACAAAAAAGAATTTGCATTTATTTTTTGTTAATTAAAACATATTGACGTACATCATTATTTGTAACATCCCCAATTTTGGCTAATTTCGATAATTAAAATTAGCAAGTGCTTTTATTTAAGTGAAGGTAAATTTATGTGATTTTACTTACTTGATTATTTGTTAGCAAAGCTTAAGTGTTCCATTGATTGATTGATTCATTGAATTAAAATGAATACTTGATGAGTTGTTAAATTATGTTGGCAAGGGATGGTGTAGAAATAGGCATGGGATGATGAGAGTAGTAAATAAGGGTAATATCGGAATTTCACCTCTTTGGTGAAACTCCCAGCTGAACCACAACACATTAAAACACACACATTCCCATTAAAACACAACACACACATTCATAAGACACAAGTTCAGAATTTTGAAAAAATGGAGAGAAAGAGAGTGGAGAGGCCGTGGGTGAGAGAGGAAGAAGAAGAGAGGGGATGATCTTCAATTCTTGATGCATGTTGTATCTTTCTCTACCATTCAACTCAGTTTCTTATCATCTAGTTCTTCCTCTATCTAAATCCACCATTTTTGGTTTCAAGCTCAAAGTTCACCAAAAATGGAAATTCTTGTCATGCATGTGGATTCTTTTTACACCGTTACATCCACCTCTTCATTCTCCATCCATTAATACCAATAGCTTCACCTACATTCCCCTCCTACTCATTTAATCATTTTTATTTAGACCCAACAAGCTCAAATTGACATAAATGAAGTTATCCATGTTCAATGTGGTCAATGGAAGCTTAAGCTCGGTTATTAGACTTGTTCCTGAAGATTACATGATAGTTGGGAAGCATTAGAAGGAGTAATTGGTTCTCTTTTGGGTAAATTGGAGTGATTGGAGTTTCGTTGGAGCGTAGGCGTTGATTCGGGGATCGTTAGTGAGTTTCGGTTGTTCGGTTCGTCAAAGTATCGAGTGATTCGTCAACCGGGTGAATCCTAGCTCGTTTAGGATTTTTATATTTTGAGTTTCATAGTTGATGGTTCCTGCAATAAACATGTTTTGTTTCGGTGAATTTCGAGTCATAAATCACGTTTTCTAAAATGTCCCGTTTCGGTGTCAAGTAACAATTTCATGATTTCGTATCGATTGATTGTTGTTGAAATATGTTTGTTATTGACATGTTTGGACTGATTGTTAGTGTGTAAATATCGGTTATTATGTTGAAAAATGACTGGGATACGACTCGGAATCGAATCGAGTAGCCAAAACGCTGAAAATGAACGAAATGCTGGAGTTGGTGCAGTGGCACGGACTGTGCACCCAGTTGCACGGACCGTGCGTCTGCCTCTGTTTGTTGCCTGAAAATTTTTAAATTCAAGCACGGACCGTGCGTGTTTGAGCACGGACCGTGCGTCCAGTGCTTTTTCTCAACTTCAAAAATACCTTAAGCTCTCCATTTGATCCCAAACTTATCCCAATCCTTTTCCCGACTATATGTATTGATAAAAAACTGTAATACATGAAAAATGCTTAGGTTTGATTCATAAAAATGGGATGTCCTAAGTTAGTGAATTGTTTGGAACCGATAGTACTCCACAAGTGGGAATAATACTAGTACATGTTTATGGATAAATAAATAATGCATCCAAAACTGAATGATGTTTTTAATTTAATAGACTGTTATGGTTCACGATATATATTATATCGAGTCGGGGTGACGACCCTAGGAAGAGGTTAGCATACTAGACGGGGAAGGTCATGAGCCCTTAACCTAGGCCCTTAACCGTTAGGGAAAGTACTAAAGGGAAGGGGGTTCACCGGGATTAGCGATACGGCAGTCGGTGTTACGCTAAGGATAGTTGCACGATTCACCGGGATTAGTGATACAGCAGTCGGTGAGGTGCTAAGTGTAACACCCTGGGCCCTTTTCTTTCTTAGTAGGCTACCCAGAAATGTACATCATGATCTTCTCTACCCCCATGTAGAGTTTTTGCCTTCCGTGGGAATCGAACCATGTACTCTGGGGCTCAAGTACATGCTCAATGCATTCCCACTACCTTGACAATTTTGGCGACATACGGACGTCGACTCCCTAATTCGATCCTGGATGTGAGCAGAGATAGTGTGTACGCTTTATATACATTTTCCATTTCATCTAAGTAGATCTAAAAGTATGGTTCAATATTCTCATTAAAGTTCAAGTATAATGCATTTGAAACTATCTGTATAGTTTTTTGATATCATTTCTAAACACCCAATATTAAGTTGCTTAATAATAAGGTTGTAAATTCTTTGTGAATACCTCATTACTCAAGTCTCTGGCTATTTTAGCATGAGCTGCATCTGGAGCAAAATGCATAATAATAGTACTTCAAGTTCTTTCTCTTCGAGCCTTGTTTCCTACAAACACAATAATTGATTTCATAAAGAAGAGTAATGCTTAGTGTCCCAAAAAAACTGATCCCGAATCATTCCCGAATCATTCCCAAGTAATGCATCTTCTCACCTGTAAGGATCTTCTTACTTGATAGAGTTTCTAAGACCTCGGTATGCTTGTATGTCTTATCACTCCCCTCGATCCGCCGCCAGCCAATAAGAGACAGAAGAGAGAGCGCACCCGACAAAGCGGATAAGACAAATCAAAATAGCTAGGTTCCTTTATTCCTCGGAAGCGGAATCATTGTAATTTTGCTAAGCAAACGAATTGGTCGGCAATTCAGCTTCGAGGTGTTAAATGCGCTGCGAGGATTGGAAGAACAGGAAAATAGGTTGTTATTGATTATACTTTGTATAACCCCCGAATAAACGCTATATTCCTATGTTGATAGCGGTTATTGAAGATCGGAGAATAAGATCTTCTAGAACAACTATGATAGGAAACCTAAATGCCGCAGCTGACTCTTGCTTCTTCCTCCTGGAAGTCGAATAAGAAGTAATGAGGAGCCCGTACCTTCCAGCTTCTATAGCTACTATACTGTACTTACTGGAGTTCGTGACAAGGATGTCCTACTACCTATTAGGGAGTGGTCGTCTGGGTAGTTATTTTGTGGTTATCTCCCCCCTCTGTTCCAAGGGCCTGATTCCCTTATTTATCAACGGCAATCCCCTATTTGAATCCCATATCTTAAGAAGGAAGAAGGAGCGAGCTACGGTTTGTTTGTTTTTGTTTGTTGGTTCCAAGATCCTATATCCCGCAGGTCTTTCAAGCCTTTATAGAATGTGTTCTACGGCTAGCCAGCTTAAAGACAATATATAATTTATCCGGCAACCTAAATGGAAGCTGTCGTTGTTTGAGCGTTGCGTTATGGTTGGTTTGTCCAATCTGTTCCGTGGAGATGATCGGTTGGTGTTGGTGTTCCCGTTGCCTTACCACTTCCATTATCCTTTCTCTACGCAACCCGGGGCTTTCACCCGGAGTGGAACCTTCACTGCCTTTCCTCTGTCTTTCTACTTCCTCGGAAATGTAGCATCTTCCGCTCCTGGCGATCCTGCTTACTCCAACCAAGTTAGCTATTGGACTAAGGGATGGCTCATTGATAGTAGCTTGTCGGAATGACTGTACAGGTACTTCGGCTTCGGGAGTAGCACTGGATGTTCCATGCGTTACTATATGAGAATCATATTTCCATGGTACCGCATGTGTATTGGTATACTGAAATGGAGCAGGTACTTTTTCTTAGGAACAAGAGAAGAAATTGAAGCCCTCTCTGGCTGCTCATAGTAACGAATCACCACTGGCTTTCATTCTATATGATCCTCCTCCCCAATCACATAAACTTATCTACTTCTGCTGGCGCAGTGTTTCCCTTCTTTTCTTTTAGTTACAAAAACTATATAATCAATAACAAACTCTTATCCGACAAACAAGATCTTATTCTCTTAGAAGGGCTTTTATCATATAGAATATAGAATCAGGGATTACCGCTATGGATGGTGAATAACCGCTCTCTGCAATATCCGTTCTTTGCGTAACTGCTGTTCGAGTAAGCGATGCTAGGACTTAAGGAATCGAATAGGCAGCTAGACTTTGCCCGCTTTCTGGCTTAGACTGATTGAAGTATGCCAGTTTCCTCCTTCTTGCTTATCGGGGGTTTTGACAGAATTGGGTTAGACTCCCATAGCCCCCTTTTGTTGTTTGCGGCATTCCCCCTTACTTACCTCGCTCGTCGAGGTAGTCTAGTAAAATGAAAGGAAAGAGAAAGAGGAGATATGGGATTTCAAACTTGTCGTCTACTTTCAGGAAATGTTCGGAACAGAGAACTTACAATACTACAACGCCGCATTCTCCGAAGATTGAGGAACAAGAAGAGATCTATTAAGAAAAAAATTTATCCGAGAGAAAATCTTAACAGTTACATCCAATCACAAACAACAAGAAAGTTGCCCCTTTTTCATGGGGATTTACCCATCACAGAGATGCACAGAGGAACAGAACGAACTTCATATATCCCTTTTCTACTCAATCCAGAAACAAGATCGGACGTTATTCCGGTTCGTCTCCATTTTCGTGAAACTATTCCTCAAGCAAGGCAGCCGATAAGTCATCGAAGGGTTTTTGTGAATAATCGAATGGTAAGCATTACTCGTTTGAAAGTTTCCCACGGTGATCTAATATCTTTTCAAGAAAATGACGCGAGAATCCGCGGTGAAGAAATAAGGAGATCTTTCTATATCGAAATGTCAGTTGATAAAATCATAGGCAAATTCCGGGATCACCCGGTAAGAAGGTGGAGAAGAACAAAAACAGAATGGTTCAAACTACTCAAAACTAAGCGGGGATGCCGCCTACTACTAAAATCCCGGTTTTTGCAACAAAAGTTGCGTTATTCTATGCAAGAAGAAGACTTTGAAAGAACAAAGAAGTTTGGATCCGAAAAAGTATGCTTAGGCAGTTCCTTCGCCGAGCACAACAGAATGAAGATGAATTTGTATCATTTCAAATCCCTATTCTTATCGAAGAGAAGAAACAAGGAAAACCGATATCTTTCTACTCGAACAAGAACTATAGTTTACAAATCTTATTTATATAGTAATTCGACCTATTGCTCCTCATCCCCCCATCAGTTTACTATGAAGAGAAGAATCAAAAGGATCGAACTACCTACTCATTATTCGGAGGTGAATCATAGAACACCAAAAGCGGTGGTATTTTATGGACCTAACATAGGTCACATCCCTCACGACATCAGATTGAAAGATCCAAACCTTCCTCTTCGGAGCGGAAACGGACGTGGCCAAAACATATAAAGATCAGCGTAGTCGTTCATAGGGACATATCTATCCGGATAGAGGATAGTCTAGATCGATTCATAGATAGATTTCTATCCATATAGATAGGTATCTCCGTGGATAGAGAGAAAGATAGGGATCCATCTAGATCTTGCTTGATTCACTATTTCCATTTTTTTTCTTGATTCTGATTGATTGCCTTTTTGACGACAAGTTTGAAATCTTAATGCAGGCAAGGTACGTAGTTATCGACCGTAAGGGAGAAGGAAAGATTTTCTTACTTGCTGGGTCGGAGCGTAGACGAGCGAGCAGAGCCCAGGATACAGGGAAGCCCGTCATAGAGCAGTCGACTAGAAGTAGAAGACCGCTGGCCTGAGAGAAGGCGGCCTCCCTCGGGAAACATGGCCCAATTTCTCTTCTTTCTTTTTTGATTTATCGAGATTGGCTTGGTGTGCAGTATACTTCATACAAGATCGAAAAGAATGCATTGGAAGGTCAACTCGACCTACTTTGGTCAGTGCACAGTGTCAGATTGGATATTCCGTCAGTGTCAGTAACTTAGTGCATGTCAGGCTTGGAAGAAGAAAATGAAATACGAACAACCGCGCTGGTCGTAATAGATAGACTTTCATGCTCGTTCTTGCTCCAGCATGAAAGTTCCATTTCAGGGAAGGCTTTTTGGACTAAGGGTACCATGATACTTTCTGTTTTGTCGAGCCCTGCTTTGGTCTCTGGTTTGATGGTTGCACGTGCTAAAAATCCGGTACATTCCGTTTTGTTTCCCATCCCAGTCTTTCGCGACACTTCAGGTTTACTTCTTTTGTTAGGTCTCGACTTCTCCGCTATGATCTTCCCAGTAGTTCATATAGGAGCTATAGCCGTTTTATTCCTATTCGTTGTTATGATGTTCCATATTCAAATTGCGGAGATTCACGAAGAAGTATTGCGCTATTTACCAGTGAGTGGTATTATTGGACTGATCCTTTGGTGGGAAATGTTCTTCATTTTAGATAATGAAACCATTCCATTACTACCAACCCAAAGAAATACGACCTCTCTGAGATATACGGTTTATGCAGGAAAGGTACGAAGTTGGACTAATTTGGAAACATTGGGCAATTTACTTTATACCTACTATTTTGTCTGGTTTTTGGTTCCTAGTCTAATTTTATTAGTTGCCATGATTGGGGCTATAGTACTGACTATGCATAGGACTACTCAGGTAAAAAGACAGGATGTTTTCCGACGAAATGCTATTGATTTTAGGAGGACTATAATGAGGAGGACGACAGACCCACTCACGATCGACTAAAAGGAAAGTCGCCCGGAGATATTGGTTCAAATCCAATTCGTGAGACAAGTGAGATACTAATAAAGTAAAGTATAAAGGGCTTTTGCAAGAATAGTCATAGGGCTCGTTCTTTCACTTTAAACTGACACAAATTTCCTATCCCGGCTGCTTTCTCGTAAAATTAAATTAGGGCATAATCCAAAAGAAAAGCCGAAGCAAAGCATTCAAAAATATGGCTGGTAAAAAATACGACTTCGCCCACTGCAACGAATAGAACAATAAGACGAGAGGGGTATGCGACTAGACCTGCAAGTCTCTTTTTGTCTTGTTCTGAGGGAAAAGAGTTCATAATAGGCCAGCCAGGACTAGTGTGATCCTAACCGGTCTTCTTCTAACTTACACTTTTTTTTTCCGGGATTGATGTCCGAGGAAGGCTTGGAAGAGTGAGGGTTTAGGCTTTCCAGGAAGAGATGAGACCAAATCCTTCTCACTTGAGAGATGCGAAGAAGGAACTGTTTTCAGGACAAAGACTCGATCGAAGGGCTCGGTTGTGAGGAAGTGAATAATTTAGGGAACGGTCCGACCTAAGCCACAGTTTGATCGACAAGCTCAGTTTACAATGAAAAAAAATGCAATAAGAAGAAGGACGACAACGGAATGGGATTACGCATCTTCATAGGAACTCTTCAACTTCGATCGCAAATAGCCTATGTGCACGGGACTGGTAGCTCGCTACCAGTGAGAAATAGCTGAGAAAGGAAGCATCATTGGCTAAACCCACGAGCCAGAGACGGAATTCCTCGAATGGAAAATCACCCATTTCTGTACCGGTTCCACCGACCTCTTTTCTACTACGGTAAACTTCACTCTAAGCTAATCCAGTTCTCTGCCTAAAGGTTCACTTGAACCTACCAAGCCCAGCACTTGCCCGCTTGACGGTCGGAGCGCTCTTTTATGAAGGAGAAGCGCGTATATCTTTTATCTATGCTTGGCTGGTGGAATAGATCATTGCATTTTTTATAAATACTAAAAGCTGGCGATGACTTGTCAACTCAATCGAGATCGATCGCTTTCAAGTGAAAGATGTTTTAAATTCCCTCCCGAAATAGAATTGGAAAGAAGACACTTGAAGTGCCTTTTCGCTAGTAAAATCCATACAAAAACAAGTGCGTATCACTGTCACGGGAATAGACAGAGAGCGATTGGAAGCCTTATGCTCCGCCCGCGTTGCTAAACTCTAAACTAAAGCTCCGCGAGAATAGAGTTTAGTTTTTTCTATGGTCCGAAGAACGCTCAGAATCCGGATGAGTTGACTCAGGCACAGATCCATTTTCCCTCTGCCTCGGCGTCACTCCAATAGCCGATGTCATCATTAGGGCAAACGATTTCTCTTTAGTGCCTATCTCTCTAGAAAGGAGTAGTAATAGAAGGTTAGGTTTTCATTGGGTATGATATTTAGTGCCGATCCGGGATACTCCGAAGGGCGACTAGGTCAGTCCATTGAGGGAGGCAGAAAAGACCAACTATTCGCCGGAAGTAGATCGGTGTTTGGCTTTGACGGCCTATACACCAATGGTCCTTGATCTGCTCTTAGTTGTCTGCAAGGGTAGTTGAGTTCTCCCTTGTTGAGGTTGGTTAAAGAGCGTGCAAGAGTTTTGCCTCTTATTTGTTCTTAGCTAGGGGCAAGGCAGTTCATTCATGGAAATCTGTGCATATTCTACTCTGTTTTATAAACTCTCTGTCTTTTCTGTCAACAAGGGCCATGATTTTGGAGTAATACCAATACCAATCACCTCTTTAATTTCGTGATTATATTTTCATAGTACTATTTAAAAATAACTTCAAATCAAAACATATTTCACGAACTTGATTATATTTCATAGCACTATTTAAAACTAACCTCAAATACAAACATATTTCACAAGGCATGGTGTCGATGTTTTCAATTGAAAAGAAAACCTGCAAATTCAAATAAAAATTAAGAAAACTTTTAAAAGGTATCAATTACTACTCCAAAAAATAAAAAGGAATATATACATTAATTTCATAATCATTACATTCTTTAATGTATGTTACTTTACCAATATTAATCAATGAAATTACAACTGCTGAAGATTTATGTTTGAGACTATCAAGATGAATAGAAGAGAAGCACAGTAGAGAAGGTGTAAAAAGATAAGACAACATCAATGGTTTCCTTTTGATCAATTGCAATGATAGGAGAAAAACAATATATTATTGCCTCCCTCATGGATCCAGTGAAGCAAAATAAAACACATGATTAAACATGAGAAATGAAGTCGATAGAAAATAGTATATATATATATATATATATAAATGAAAGAACATAATGAAACAGATAGTAAGTTCTTCTTGTAAACTTTGCAAATGCAATATAACGAGGATAGGGGAAGGGAAAAACACTCTTTCAGTTTTTGGGAATCGACATCGATTTTTGCTACTATTCTCAAAGTGATGAACACAACCTCATATTTATAAGGATTTCACAAGAGGAGAGACTAGTGTTAGGTTAGGTTTCCAAGTTATCTCTTTTTATAATGTTTATATTAAAAAATAAAAACAACTTTCTAAAAACAAAGTCACATAATAAAATATCTACTCAATTCCTCTAAAGTAACCTTCACTGTAATGAGATAAATAAAAGTTTAGGTGATACGATTATAACAATTCAGTTGTCTCAACAAAAAATGAGAATAAAATTGCTCAAGTCTACAACAATAGAAAATACTTGAAGAAAGTTTTCTCCGATCCAACTGTAAACAAAAGAAAAACAATAATGAAATGTCTCCGCAGGTCTGATGGAACTACTCTCGTCTTCATTAAAGAAGTCAATGCTCGGACCTAAGAAAAGGATTCTTCAAGGTGTGTTCATTGGCTTGTTTCCCTTATTCTGAACACTTGAAAATGCTTTACCTTCTCCACACATGTCTACTTTCACTATATTTTTTACATCTGCATCATAGTAGTATAGCAATATTAAATCAAATTTCCTTTGAACATCAATTCTAAAGTATCAATATCAATTAAATTAATTGCCATTAGTATGAGACTAGTGTTAATGTCATCAATTTACTTACTGCTACTGGCTTTTTAAGGTTGATTTGCAACTAATTGGCGCTTTCACTAATGCAGCTTTGTTCCTTCAATTGATTGCTTAAGTAAATTGCTAATAATTGCCACTGAAGCAGGAGAGAGTTTTGTAGTTGGAGTTGTATCAACCAAAATTTAAATTGAAACTGTTCCTATAGAACCTCTAGATCCAATTGCATTAGGTATGGATGATCCACATCGATCATCCTCATTCGGATGAATGGAAAAACCCGAGGGCAACAGGGTATTGTGATTTGGATCGTTGCCATTCAACACTTATTTGTTACAAGAAGATCCGTAGGAGCACAAACCATGTACGAGTCTATGCCACCACTGCAACTCTCTTGAAGTATCACCTTGTTGTTTAGGGTCGCATTTGCACTCTGCTATTCACATTTACCAAAAAAGAATTTTTGGTTAGTTATTTATTAACAACATCAATGTTTTAAATTAATGTTATTTGTTTAGAATGTTAAAACAACAAATTACATTCATGACACGAAGTAGAGAGACACATTATCTTTAAATCACCACCGCGATCAGCAAAGTATATCGGTATCTAGATATGTGCTTTAGAAGCACTAACACCACTACTAAAACTTCTCATCATTCTCTCTGCCATCCTCAACATACTCTTCCTTCCCTCAATACTCATTATCACTGTATATATAGATATAATATTATACAGATTCAGTTTCACAGTTAAGTAACAAGATATTAAAATTAATGAAAGTTAAGGTGTCGTTCATACATACCAGAGCAGTCCCTAGATGGTATGTTGACTATCATTGCACTAGCAAGACGTTCACGTCTATCTAATGATGCCACCCATCGCTTTGCTCCAAATGGAATGCATGAGTTTACTAAAGGTCTAAAATGATTATGCATCACCATGCCTCTGTCATCCACATGTTCAACCCATGTCACCTAACAAGTATCATGAACCCACCAGTCACTATAGGAATGAGATTTTTTTAGCATGAGTTACTCATCTAAAATATTATGATATAATTTTTTTCTTTTGACAAATAAATTACAATACATAACATAAACTAGAGGACGTTAGTCATTGTCAAAAACATGAGACAATGTCGAAAATACTGAGATATCATTAAAAATATAATCGGAGTTATGAACCCGAGCAGAATCAAAAAAAATTATCAATTAGAATAACCATGAAGATGATTTTTTTGTTTTGTTTTGACATTGAAGTTAGATCAAAAAGGTGTATCCATTGATAGAACTAGTAATAAAAAATAATCAACTACTACCTAAAAAATAAATTTATTAATTTACAGCTATAATGTTTAAAAAAAGGGACATATGCATCAATTTCTTAATAAATAGATTATTTTATTTATATTATCTTACCCATATTTAATCAAGGAAATCACAGTCGTTTGAGATTTATGTTGAACAACACAACAATAAAGGAGTAGAAATATAACACAACAATGACGATTTCCTTTTGATCGAGCTTGCAATGGTAGTCAAAAAACCCGATATTATTGCCTCCGTCATCGATCTAGTGGAGATACAACAGCATAAGAGTACATAGGAGAAATGAAGTCGAAGAAAAATAGATTATACATATAAACGATAGAACATGATGAATTACCTGGGATTTTCTTTATTTAAAGAATTGATTTGAGTTGAGTTAAGTTGTGGTTGGTGAAGCAAACCCTAACAGTTCATCATAAGCAATTAAATCATACAAGTTTATGTTAGGGCAAAACATACATCTGAATGAGCAATAGATAGATAGTATAGTAATACTTACATACAAAATCTGTGAATGCAGTATAACGAAGATAAAAAAGGGAAAGAAACTCTTTCAGTTTTGTGGAAGAGGCAAAGATTCTTTATTGTCTTCTCAAAAAAATGAGCGCAGCCAAAATTTATATGGAGCTTACGAGAGGGGGGCTGGTGTTAGGTTAAGAATTTAGGTTATCTCAATCAGGGCCGGCCCAACCGATTTGAAGGCCCAAAGCAAATTTTTTAATGAGGCCTTTTAAAGAAGAGGATAATATTTGACCAGAAAAAGAAGAGGATAATATAAAGTAGTAAATATTAAAAAAAAATTAAAAAATAAATCCTTTAAAAATGTGGGAGTGCTATGGAAGTTATAATTTTTTGAATTTTAATTTTAAAATAAATCAAATTTTTTTCTCAAAACTATAAAATAGAACATGAATTTAATAACTAATATGTATATCAAAACAATTGTGAATTTTATAACTAATATGTATATCAAAACAATTATCTATAAATATAGCTCGTTTTACACGCTTTTGACTACTTTTACATTCTCTTCAATCTGCCATATCACTTTTTTGCTAAACGCTTTCTTTCCTGCTCAGTTCTATTTTCATTAACTCCATATTTTCTTGTCAATATGTCTTCCTCTGATAGAAAAAAACCTGGCTCTCGACTACAAACTCAACCAAACTTCTGATAGTATCTTGAGCTGAACTCCTACCCTAAGGCTATATGAGGACCTTGACTGCCCCACCATTCTCCTAGAAGCATGAGACGACCTATCATAGAGGAGGGTAAACTTTTCCTTGAAGCATGAGACAACCCTCGTCCTTATCATAGTAATCCTTGACACTTAACCTCTTAATCTCCAAAACGGATAAATTTAAAAGTTAAAATACATATAACTGAACATCCATGACATATATATAAAAACATAATGTTAAGAGTTTTAGAAAATATGTGGCAATACTAAAGCAACTCAAACATATGTCAGAGTATTTCAAAACAGCGGAAAATAAGAACATCAAACAAAGTCAGTTAAAAAGCTATTTTAACGTGACTCGAAAGACTGACACACTGGCTAAACAAAATACAGATTCCCTTAATGAGACACCTGATTTTCCATCATATAGCATAGGCATCCTTGATGCCTTCAAAGACCACTGTGGAAGGAAAACCACAACCATCTGCTTCAACTGGCTCCTCGACTGGATCTAAGCGATAAAAACAAACATACAAAAGTAAAACACATAGGGCTAAGATACATGTATAAGTCAGAAAAATGAGAAGATAAGGTAAAGCTCAATTTAAACATGTCACAAGCACATAAAATCAATTTATATCTTATCTTTCAACCTTTATTAGTATCTTATTTCTTAGACTTTGTCTATGAGAATCTGACAATACTATATGCTGACTCTGGCCATATCCTGATGCCACTAACGTTCCCACATCCATGCAGAACGCCATCCGACTGTCACAACGGAGTCCGGATGTTATATGTCTTTCCCTATCGGAAACAGATCAGAGTAATCTAAACCTATCATTACTCTATCTAGCCGGCATAAATATAAATATGTCCTACTAAGGACCCCGACCCGATACTTGACCTCGTGTGTCCCATACCAGACGGCTGTGGACTTACAACACATATGCAATCTATATGATTCTCTGAGAACCGATATCTCGATGGCTGCACTCTACGACGCTTAACTTGGTCTTACGGTTAGCTCCTCCGTAGGTAGCCCTTTCCGATACATCGATAATCAGTTCTTGTACCAGTTGATTACACAATCTTATCTTAGTTTTCGCATTACTTGTTTATCTTATTTCTATCATGAAGTGAAGTCATGCTTCCAAACATAGTTATAAAATAAAACATTTAAGCAATTCCATAAATAATCACAAATAACACATAAGCATTTCATAACACATAAGCAATCAAGAAATCAATCAATCACTCAACCAATCAAATAATAATATCGAAGTTTCCTATGCGTTAACCGATCCTCGATGGCCTAAACTTCATTTAATCGTAACTCCGAAGAGTAGTCAAATGATCTTTAGGTATCGCTGACTATTTAACTCTAGTAGAGCTCGGGTGTCACTCTACACATATTTAAATTAAAACTTTACGCTAACCGTCCCGACGAATACGATATCTTGCCCCACCTGAATTTCAGCATGAACGTGAAGACTTCTCTGCTGACGCAAACAGATACTTAAGCACTAACACCGCAACGAAATGGTATGGTTGAAATATGGTATTATTGGATAGCTTGGAAAGTATAAGGCTTTTAGGAAAATAAGCCAAAAATTGTTGAAGAACTTCCATTTTTCTTGAAAGTGGCCGAGAGAGATTTTTGAAGAAAAGGTTTAGCCTAACTTTGCTATGTTTTCATTTGATGAAATGAAATGAGAGGTTTCTTGTATTTATATTACAAAACCACCGCCATGCTTCCCTCATGCTTCCTCGTGCCAAGCATGAGGTGTTCAAATCACTTTTTGTTGGCATCAACCCAAGACTTTAAAGGTGACTCACTAATATAACATTTTAGATGTCAATCCCTCATGCATACAATTACATCACAATGAAGCACCTTTCATGAATTGGGAAAATAATGAGGCATCTTTGCTTCCAAATTTTAATTTCATACCTTCTTTATAAAAATAAAAACAATAGATGTATATAACTATTTATATACTTCATAATGTCTTTATATAAACAAGGTGTATTTAGTTAACCTAAGGCACACATAATTTAGTTTATAAAATATGGGGTGATACACTTAGATCTCTCTCTGTGTCTCAAATCACACAATTAAAATAAAACAATGTTCAAAACAAGTCTTAATAATTATTTAGAAAAAGTGGGGTGTTACAAATCACATGCCCATGGTAGCTTTATGTGCTTCATTGTTAGGACTTGTTTGTAATAGTGAGAGATGGAAGGATTTACAACAAAAAAAGATTGGGGGATTTATAACATCCGGTCAGATTGGGATAGTGAGAGATGGAAGGGTTTGAACTCACAATTTTGGGAAGCATTACATCACAAGGAAAGTCTCCTAGCTCAAAAGGATAGGGTTCAGCGGATTTCACATGGAGACAGGAATACTAGGTTCTTTCATAACTCTATTAAATTGAGACAGGGGAAAAATCAGATTGAAATGATCAAAGTGGAGGATAGGTGGCTTAGTAGTGTGGAGGAGATAAAAGGTGACGTGTGGAGACATTATAGTAATCAATTCATGGAAGACCAGTTTTTGAGGCCCACTTTAGATGGAATTCTATTTAGTATAATCACAGAAAGGGAGGCTGAGTCGATAACTGCTCCGTTCTCTATGGAAGAGTTAAAAGAAGCTGTATGGAGTTGTGAGAGTAATAAAAGTCCCGGACCGGATGGCTTTAACTTTACTTTCTTCAAGTCCTGCTGGGACAGAATTAAAGAGGAGGTATTTGAGTTGCTAGTCCAATTTCATGCAAATGGAAAGCTCCCAAAGGCTTTTACATCATCTTTTGTGGCTTTGATTGGCAAAACTAAGAACCCCCATCGATTGAATGATTTCCATCCTATTTCTTTGCTCGGTTGTATCTACAAGATTATAGCTAAAATTTTGGCATCAAGACTTAAAGGAGTATTTCCCGATATCATTTCTTCATGCCAGACAACTTTTATTCAAGGAAGACAAATCCTAGATGGTATGTTAGTCGCAAGTGAAGTGATCAATGTGGTTAAAAGAAAACGGTGGCCGATGTACTTGTTCAAGGTGGATTTTGAAAAGGCATACGATTCAATAAGCTGGGGATTTTTGGACTATATGTTAAGAAGGATGGGGTTCAATGACAAATGGAGGACTTGGATGAATGCATGCGTATTAGTGGTTCAGTTTCTGTGTTGGTTAATGGCAGCCGCTCGACGAAATTTAAAATGGAAAGAGGTTTGAGACAAGGGGATCCCTTAGCCCCTTTTCTTTTTTTAGTAGTGGCCGAAGGTCTTGCCGGATTGGTGAAAACTTGTGTTGAATTTGGGCACCTTGAAGTGGCTATACCCGAGCTTCCTTTCCCGATACTCCAATATGCGGATGACACTCTGATTATGTGTGAAAACACAAGTGGAAATCTGTGGTGTTTGAAAGCTATTTTGAGAGTCTTTAAATTGGTATCTGAGATGAAGCTTAACTTTCATAAGAGTTGTTTGTTAGGACTGAATGCTAACACTGAAGCTATAAGAGCAGTCTCTCAGTTTATGTATTGTAAAGTAGGGGAATTGCCATTTAACTTCTTAGGCATTCCGATAGGAGCAAGTCCAAGATTGAGCTCAACATGGAGGCCGGTGATTCAGAAATTAAGAGCTAGATTGTCCACATGGAGAAGTAGACAATTATCAATGGGGGAAAGAATCACACTGATTAATTCGGTTTTAACAAGTCTTCCTGTATATTTCTTCTCTTTCTACAAAGCTCCTAAAAAGGTTCTTAGGGAAATGATTCAAATCCAACGAAATTTTTTGTGGGGCGGTGGTGAAGAGGCTAGGAAGAGGTGGAGTAAAATCTGTGTACCAACAATGTGTAGAACTATATTATACAGAGTTTATAATTTCAATGAAATTCTAAAAGTAATTATTTTCTCTAACACTAGCACATATTTGTTAAATATCCCGGCCCCTACAAAAAAATTGGTCAAGCTCCGCCGCTGCCTTTGAACATGGTCCATTGTGCGCTTTTTGTTCCTTGAATGATGAAGAAGTGGATCACCTGTTTTTTACTTGTAGCTTATCAGAAACAATCTCGCAGCACATCATTTCTTGGTGGGGAAGGCCATATAATGCTTTTAATGGTTCTTGGCATCACTTTCAGCAGCTAACTATAATCCTTAGAGGTAAAAAAACTAAAGAAGATACAACATATGGTATGGGTAGTGGTTGTTTAGGTAATCTGGATAACTAGAAATAATATTATATTCAGAGGGGGCTCTGTTAATTTTAATCAAATGGTTCATCAAATTAAATTGTTGTCTTGGGGATGGATAGTTCAGGGGGGGAGGAGTTAATGTTTCCTATGACAGTTGGTGTAAAAATCCCTCACAGTCATTAGCACCACAAGACTGTGTTTGAACTTTAAAAGAGAAGTGGTCCCCTTGTACATAATATTAATATTACTTTTGGCTTATAAAAAAAACTCTGTTTTCACTCACAGTTATAGAGAGAGCAATGCCTGCATTGATATGCTTTCAGGTCATGGAACTAATTTAAGCAGTGGCGGGTAATGGAAAAAATTGGGGGGTACCACATTAGTAACGAATATATAAACTATGTTTTAGCATATAATTTGAATTGTTTCATTTGGTTCATTGGCAAATTTTAAGTATGTCAACATTATTGTTTGTGGTTCAACACCTGCTAAGAGCAGTTTTTGTTTTAATTTTGACAAAAATATACAAAATGAGGTGTTGTTCGTTGAAATATATAAAACGAACCCCAAAGCCGCCATTCAAGATCTTTGCTGATTATTGTTCGTTTAAATATATAAAACTTAATATTGTGTATAAAATATGTGTATATATAGTAATTCTTAGAGACAAAATATGTGTATATATAGTAATTCTTAAAAAATTGGGGGGTAGGGTGGCATCCCTCCGCTCCCAAGAAGATTCACCACTGAATTTAAGTGGGTTTGTTTGGTGGGATCTTACTCAAAGCTTCATTGCTGAGGATTTTTCAGGAATAGGTTAGGTTTGTTTATATATAGGTTTTGCTAATGTATTTTTTGGGTTTATTCTTTTTCTTTTTGATAGATTGGGTTTTCCTTTTGTTTCTTATTTTTGGTGTGCTGCAAATGATTATTAATGTCTTTGGTGCCAACTTGGCTGGGACGATAGTCATTATAGGGATGTTTTTGGTCTAGTCCCCCATGTTTTTTGTTTATTTTCCATTTTTTTTCAATAAAATTAGGGAGAGTAGTTTTTTTCCTTCATTATGTTTTATTCCTAAAGGGTTTTGCATCAGAAGGTTTTAACGAGGCTCCATATTCCTTTCTTTTGCTAAAAAAATCGAAACACCTTATATTTATAGGGACTAAAAACATATTTAAGCTTTAATTTAATCTTAATTAAAGATATTACTCTGAATATTATGAGTGCACAATATTGAAGAATTGAAGTGTCTACATGAATATTGCATCATCACCTATGAGCTTTGTTCGACTTGAAAAGAGTAGCTACAAATATAGTAATATATCTTTGGGGTTGTCTCCTCCCCCCTCCCTCTAAATATATACCCCTTTTGTTGTTGTTCATTTCTTTTAGTCTCAATAGATCTAGGTTAAGGTAAATTCCTTGATGTTGATACTTCAACCCCCTTTATTTGTCTTGGAGTTTTCTTCATTTGCAATTAAATAATTTCGAGTTTCGTTTGTCACTGTCATGCATAAAATTATTTTTTAATCTCCTCTTTTGTTCAGAAAATCGTATTCCAAGTATGGGGGAGAGTGAACACACTATTTTAGAATATAAGGAGAGGAATAAGGATTTTTGAGTTTACCTATGCCCCTATTTTAGTTTTTTTTTATAAGTCTAAATATGCCCTTATTTGAGTGATGGAAAATATCAATCTATTGGCCCTTACAATTGGAATTATTAGGAATTATTACAAAGCCTAATTGATATGGATCTGCTCGTTAAAATATTTAATGACACAAATATTTAAGCCAACAACTCTATTGGGGCCTGCAATTCCAGCAATAACTTTCGCACATGATAAGCCAGCATATGCATCAAAATGATATACCAACTCTATTGCTGTGATCGGATCTATTAACAATAATATTCATATGTCAAATGAAGTACCAACTGCTTTAAAGAAAGGGTTTATTCTTGTTTCAAATTTGAAATATAAAAGATCAAAATGAGATAAAAAAAACACAGAGAATCAAAATGAAATTTTATTGAAACTAGGTGTGCACTACAAGAAATTAAGGTATTATTGACGGACCACAATCCTGTCAAAAAAAGTCTAGTTAGTGACGGAACTGGTCGTCAGTAATGAGGGATGGATATCCAAATTCATACTGTGTGGGTTACAGATAGATTTCGCTGTCGATATTTGAAAATTGTGACTGTTGTAGTTACCACAGGTAAATCTGTCAGTAATAAAGTGTGTTGTTTCTAACACACTTTTTTTATAAGCAAAATATTTTGTTAATGAGAGCACAAGGGATACTCCACCCGAGAGTACAAAGGGGCTTTGTTAAAACCTCTTAGGGCCAAAATCCAATGGAAAAAAAAACATAGGAGAAAAAAGAGTACTCCCAATCTCAAAAATGTATTAAGCAATTACACTGCAAGGATAATGCTAAAAGTAATGCAGTTACATAGCTAAAATAGCATCAACAAACACAAAGACAATACATCAGCTTGCTGAAAAATTCGCTGCAGTACCCAACCTTCCATTCCACATATATCAGCGCCTAGGTGTCACTGAAGTCTTCTCTTCAACATCCCTTCCATTCAAAGCCAAGTTGCATCTCTTCTTCTCACCATATAGCTATTTATCCACTACACAATCATGCAACACCAACACCACCAATAGGTTTCCTTGACCTTTCAATAAAATAATTTTTTTTATCAAAAATATAAAATGGAACATAAATTTAATAATATTTATGTGAATATATCATTTGTTTAAGTTGAAGCAGTGGTAATCTTTTGGCCAATTATAGTATTGAACCTATTTTTAAATCCACATAAAGATAAAAAGGCTTCTGGTTTTGTATTTTAAGATGCATGCAAAAATAAGAACCTTCCACCAATAGATGCATACTTTTTTTGAGGCTAAGAACGAGGGCTTGGGCCGGCCCGATCTCAATTTGTAAAATTTTAAATTAACAAATGAATATAATTTTTAGAAACAAAATCACATAAAAAAATATTTATTCAGATTTAATGCAATAATTCACTTAAAACTCACTAAGTTGAATCACTGCTATCTTCTAGTTTTTTTTACAGTATATTCTTGTTGACATATACTAAAATGAGACTTATGCAATAGTAGAATGTTGAAAAGATTTTCAAATTGCAAAAAAGTGTCAAGCAATACGATTTTGGCATTGCTTTCTTCCTAATGGGATTTTTGAAAATTCTTTCCTCGACTGGTTCGTTTATTTCTATGGAGAACATAGCTAAAAAGCACAAAACTGTAGTGAATATGCTTAACGGTTAAATATGTTTTTGGTCCCTAATTTATAAATATAGCGAATTTCGTTTTTAGTGCCTATAACATTTTTCGGGCACTTTTTGTCTCTACATTATTTTCTGTTTGCACTTTTAGTCCATGTCGTTAGATTTCACTAACGGCGCTGATGTTACATGAATTATGTGGCATTTTTTTATGTGTTGGCATACCACTTAAGTGTACACGCTGGAAAAATAAAAAAAATCGAAAATAAAAATTAGAGACACAACAAATTGAAAATCAGATTCCATACACCCCAGTTCCTAATCCCCTTTCTCTCTTCGTCCTTCTATCGTTAACAATTCAGCAGAATGTCTTCAACACTTCAATTCTTCTCACAAGTGAGACCCAATTGTTCTTTGCTAAATCATTACAATTTTTTGGAGTACAAAAAATGAAGTCATTTTTTGGAAAATTCTCCATTGTTGCGAAACAAAACCTTGTTCTTCGCTTTTCTTGCAACTTCACTGCTCCACTGTTTTTTGGAAACAAAAACATATTCATGGCGTATTTTCTCTACCGAAACAGATTTGGAGGCTTCAACAATTATCTCGTCAATAACTCTATTTTACCCTGCATGACAAAGCTTGCAAGGAGTTCAGTGCCCAAAAGCAGTTGAAGAACAAGAAAACAACATCTAAGAACAAATTTAGAGTCTCTCTCATTAGAATCCTTTTACTAAATATACAACATTATCTAGCCATGTTCTGGTAATTACTACGTGCCTGGACAAGATCAGGAAAGACAATAGCAACCACATAAGCTGAGATGTGTAACAATAGCACACCGTTTTATTTAAATATTTAGGCATTTTCTTTTTTGCATTCTTTTACACATCCTAATCTCACAATAAAGGTCTATAATCAATTATTACAAGAGCGTAATCGATTATGATGATGAGTTTTTCGTAGAAATAAATCCAAAAGTACTGTAATCGATCATACCATCGAGATAATTGATTATAGGCTTTTTTATGAGATAATTTATAGGCTTGGTTATTCATAAAAGGTATTTTAAACACTTCCTAAAGGTATTTTTCAATCAGACAATTAACCTCTTTTGAAATACTCTATCATAGATGATTACCTTATAATCGTTTTTAACTTGCATCATATATTAATTGGACCGCTATTTATGTTACTTGATTTCTTAATCTAATAGCCATATTTTGGGGCATTACACCTATGATGTAACAAAGCCACAACAAATTTTTTGCAAGATAATATAGGTAGCGTATTTGTCGACCCTCCGAAACCAAAAAGGCCGTAACATTCTATAAATTTTAGGTTCTTGTAATCTTCCGCCAAAATACCTATATTTAGATGTCACACTCTAAATCCATAATATCATGTCTCTCTAAAAAACAAGGCATTTCATGTAAAGGAGCACTCAAATCTTTCAGCTAATAAACATAAAAAGAGAGTAACTTAATCAAATAGGTATAAAAAAATTTAAAGAAATTATGTAGCACTTGTTATAGTCTTCATTATTTATACACCAACAATAAAAACCATAATTTATGAGGACCGATACCGATAGGATGAATTCCCTCAATTTAGATAAGGATAAAATGAGGGTAATCGTTTACACCCTAAAAAATATTAACTCCTAGCCTAGGGAAAAGTCTGTTGTAGTGAAAAGGCTGGAGAATAAGTAAGGGAGACGAGCAACATTCAATCCAATGAGATGTTATCCAATTCAAAGACTATAATAAGGATTAAGTGAGAAAAACATGGAAAAATTAAAATGAAGTCGAGGTGATGGCTCGTCAATAAAATATGCACGTTGGCGTTGGGTACGAAGGATGGGGGAATTGTCCCTACAAATTAAGTGAAGTGGATAAGTACGCTTAAGAGACGTTGTAAATAGTTAGTGGCAAGAAATAGGGAATGTGACACGTTAGTTAGCATTTCTAGCCGAGTAACTCCTAGGCAGTAGCACAGTTTGGTGTTCGCCATAGGATTTTAGACACATATCCATAATTACACAAGTTATTGTCAAGAAATTTAAATTTACTTGTCTTTGCCCTTTTTATATTTTCTTAGTCCAGTTGAATCAAACCTTTCGGCGCCTCCCTTAAAACACTTTGGAGTAGTTGAGGTGCTCATAACTGAGAGACAAAGTTCATCTCTTCGTGTAATTGCTTAAAGAAAGGAAATCACAGATGGAAGCTATTAGTGGGTTCCTCCACTAACTTTCAAAGTTAGACAACAGATCCTAAGAATGTGCAATTACGTTTATCAGACGAATGAGAAACAGAGTTCTTCTCTTTGTGTAATTACGTTTTTTTGGACTTGAATTTTTTTTGTTCTAAGGTAATGTGCATTTTTTAACAAGTAGTCTTAGAAGGAAAAACATAATTTTTTAACAAATTCATTAACATTAATTACGAACGTTAAAATATTTTTTTATTTATCACACGTATATATTTATATGGTCATAATTTCAATATTTTCATTTTTATAAATAATTTTTTTTATTTATCTTTTTAGGTTGAAGCTTACTGTAGAGGCATTGAATAAATATTCTTCTTAAGTGACTTTTTTTCAAAAATTATATTCATTTTTTATTTAAATATTGTAAATTGAGATCAGAGTCGGCCAAAGAATAAGGTGGCCCAAGCCCTCGCTTTGAGCCTCAAAAAAAATTTATTATGTTATCGGTAAAAAAAAGGCCTCAAATTAAGTATCTTATATTGAAAAAGGCTTAAATTTTAAAAATAGGTGTAGATCAAATGTCAACTATTAAATTTATGTTCTATTTTATAGTTTTGATAAAAAAAAAATTATTTTATAATTTAAATTTAAAAAATTCTAAATACTGTCTTTATGAAATTTTATTTTCTGAATTTTCTAAGACTTGTAACTTCTAAAGAACTCCCTCATTTTAAAAGGATTTAATTTTAAATATTTTTTTTAATTTTTTTTACTTCTATATTATCTTCTCCTTTAAAAGGCCTCGTTAAAAAAATTTCTTTAAGACTTCAAATCAGTTGGGCCGGCCCTGATTGAGATAACCTAAAACCAGTGCCCCTCTCCTAAGCTTCTTATAAATTTTGGCTGTGCTCATCACTTTGAGAAGACAATAAAGAATTGTTGCCGCTTCCACAAAATTGAAAGAGTTTATTTCCCTTTCTTTATCTTCGTTATATTGCATTCACAGAGTTTGTATGTAAGTATTACTTTAGTATCTATCTATCACTCATTCATATGTATGTTATGCTCTCACATATACTTGTATGATTTAATTGCTTATGATGAAATGTTAGGGTTTGCTTCATCAAACAACAACCTAATTCTACTCAGATCAGTTCTTTAAGAAAAGCAAATCCCAGGTAATTCATCATGTTCTATCATTTATATATATAACCTATTTTCCATCGACTTCATTTCTCTTGCGTACTCATGTTGTTCTGTCTCCACTAGATCCATGAGGGAGGAAATAATATTGGGTTTTTTGACTAGCATTGCAAGATTTATCAAAAGGAAACCGCCGTTGTTGTGTTATATTTCCATGCCTTCTTTGTTGTGTTGTCCAACATAAATCTCAAACGACTGTGATTTCGTTGATTAAATATGGGTAAGATGATATACATAAAATAATGTAATTATTATGAAATTGAAGCTCATGGCCTATTTTTATTTTTACCATTATAGTTGAATTTAAATAAATAAATTTATTTTACTGGTAGTAGTTGATTATTTTAATTACTATATAGTTCTATCGATAGATACACCTTGTGGTGCCATTGAATGTGGGAGCAATGTTTTTCTTGTCTTCCCCCGTTTGATCCATCTTCTATGTCAATAGAAGCACTTAAGTTTCATGTTTTCCCCTTGAATAAGCTTTTTTACTCTAATCATGTGCATTAACTTCCATTAAATCTTTAATCATGTCACTGTGTTTACAACTTTCTCTCATGTCTTTTACAGTGATTAAGGTTCTATATATTTGTGGGTGAGTAACTTACTATGTTGACCCTACCGTGAATAAATTTCACCAAAGATTTTCATATCTTCTTTCATCTTTTGCCAATTTAGCTTAAATGCTGATAGGTCAACCTCTTTCACATTTTTCTATCCTATTTGTTTCATTTTCCATTCCATGAACATTTTTTTCCAACAAGCTTATTTTTGTTATTTAGACGATCATTCTTTTGGTCAGATGGGAATCATGTAGAATTTATAAAACGTACACATTTTTCATTATCTTCTCTTACAAACTCTTGTATTTTTTGAGCCATCACGTTTAAAATGAGGAAATTATAAACATCCAAAATTTTCTTTCGGTTGGATAGGAACTACATAGACTTTCCCATGGTAGTTGTCTTTTTGGACAAATCATTTTCATTATGATAACTGAGTAAAAATTTGTGTTTAACAATGGATTTTTTACTTGATTTCAGATGTTGAATCTCTTGATTTCATCTGAGGGATAGACAAACTTAAAATTTGTCATTGTTGGTATTGCTCAATGGTCTTTAATGTTTTGTAGTAACCGAGTACCATATCTCTTGAGTTTCCCTTGTTTTTAACCTCTTTATGATTTTCTTTTGTAGATATCACTTATGACCTTGCTTTGTGGTTCTTTATGCATGGGTCACTGAGTTGATTCAATGGTATCTTCCTTTTAAGAAATACTAACACTATACACTCTAGATAGCCAAACTAAATGGAAATGGACCCAAGTTATTTAATGAGACCATCATGAGATTTATGCATTAGAAGAATGTTGAAAAGAGTGTCAAATACTTGTTAAAAAAGTGTCAAGTAAAAGGGTCTTTGGCCATGCTCGGTTCTGATTTTCTTCGTTATGGCACTAAATGAATACATTAGATCAATATATTGACACTTATTTTGTGCTTTTACAGGTTATCTTTAAGATTCTTTCCTTGACTGGTTCGTTAAGTCCAATGGATTAGCAAAGATCAAATGTGGTGAGCTTAGTGTCAAGTTTGAAACTCGAAATGGTGAAGCTAGATGGGATGCATTGGCTGGAGCGATGAGAGTTGTAGGGCCTATGAAGGTAACTTTTATTCAAGAACAGAATACTTGAAATAATATCTTGTAAAATCGCACAATAGCTTATAGAGGTATTTGAAACCTATGACAAAATAGGAAATAACCCAAAATTGATGCCAATGAAAGTTTCAAATAATTCTTGTCAGAAGCACTTATTCTTGAGAATTGCTCCTTAATTCTCATAATATTCTAAATAACCTATTAAGTTAGTGGCATCGATATGATCTTAGTGGAGATGATTTCGAGCCAAATATGGGGGTCAAGGATAGCACAAAACCTTTTCCATCCAAGTAATGATGGAAATTGTTTCTGATTCCCAACGCTACCATATTTAGTATCTTCTCGCAATTATCTCAATGGAGATGATTAAGAGCAAAATATGGAGGTGGGGGACAACACCTGGCCCTTTTTCATCAACAACGAACAATTTAACAACTTAATAGCAATTATTTAGGTGGAGTCTCAATCCGTTGCTATTTCTAACCTACAACAAAATAACAAAAGTCGCTAAACTAATATAGCAAAATTAGTTTTCTCGCACTTTCTTCGCCCTTTCTGATTATTTTTCGCACACTGCGCAACTATTATAGAAAAATTGCCAACATCTTTCCACCCCCAAATTCGAACTCGAGTTCGAAACATTTGGTGCAATTTAGTGCAATTTTTTTATGTTTAGGGTACTAAGTAGTGCTACAAATTTTTGTTGCATATATTCTGACTAATACTTTTCTAATTCACGAGGCCATGCAAGTTTGCCAGACTTGACGCGGTTAATGCATTATCCATTAATTTATCAGAAGATACTGAATATTCTTTCTAACCCAGAAGCTCTTAGTCAGGTATTTACTTACTTGTGCCTAGGACATTTACAAGATGCAATGTACATGTATTGATTAGATTTTTCTAATATCTAGTTTACTTTTTAGATTCCCATTATTGTTACTTTACTAGACATCCTTGTATGGAATTAAATTCTCTTCAAGAAGTGGTGCAAGATCTGGAGTTGTTTTATTTGGTTTCAATAGCTCAGTCATCACAGGTAGACTGATTTAAACTCTAGTAACCATTGATGAATCTTTTCTTGCTTTAATGTTGTTTGATACTAATTCTCTTAGTTTTCAAATGTTGATTTGTTGTTGATGTTTGCATATGTATTTAGTGTTTTTCAAAACAAGGGCGTTCATGAATTTGGATTAAACCCCAGCTGACAACAACTTTGTGGCTGATCCTCCTAGCATTTCTCCCATTGAGAAAAAGATTGAGCAAATCAACATAGTTGAAAATGAAGAATTAGAAGAGGTTAAGATTTTGCTGATGTTGATGTTGTTGTTGATGGTGGTGATGTTAGGAAGAAAAGTTGGGAGTCTGAGACTGCCATTACAAATAGTAGTAGTGACAGCTATGAGTTAGAAGAAGGTTAAATAGTAGATTCTGATTATAATGAAGATAGTAGGAGCATTATTGATGATGATGATGATGATGATGATGATGATGATGATGATGATGTGTTGATTTTGTTCATGTGTAGATAGCTTAGATTTCACTAGTTTGAGATCTTTGATTCAATAGATAGCCTTTTCTTATTGTTCATTATCTCTTACAATTTTAAAGAGAAATTTTAATGTGTGGACAAATGTCACTTCAATTATTTAATTCTTTAATGCCTTATTGACTATCACTTCTAACTACACCACCATTTGCATACACCATAAGATAAATTACAGGAACTGTAAAGAACTCACATCAGGTTCACTTTAGTTTCGGTTATCCATTTTCCCTGTTTTTTTTAATAATTTCTAACATTTTGTACATGTGACATTTTGTACATGTGCCTTCGTATTAAACACATAATCTCTAAGATAAATCAATTTAATCAATATTAAACACATAATCCCCATAACAAATCATGCCAAATTATTGTATTGGTGTACAAAGTTAATTTCCCAAACCATGCTTGAGGTGTCTCTTTTTAAGCCATATTAGGATTTCGGTAGCATGCAAATAGGAGCTGAGTTTTCTTAAGAAAGTCTTAACTAAATTATAATGAATAACTTCTATTAAGGTTCGGTTTGGCACGTCCCATCCGGTAGCGGATATCGGATGTGACTAGCGGGTGACGAGTAGCGTTTGGTAAGCACATTTAGCATTTTTCGTGTAGCATTAGCGTTTTTTAAATGCTACTTCAAGTAGCGTTTGAGTAGATAATATATAGCGTCTCACTCTTTTTGGCATTTTTACCCTTATTAGTTTGCTTAAATTCCTTTTATGTCATTTTACATTTATCATGAATTAAATATGTCATTTTACATTTATCATCTAGTTTAACAGCTTGTTTTATCAAACACATCATTTGCTGTCAACAAGCTTATCCATTATCGGCTAGCTCATTTGTTGTCTGCTATCCGTTCATCCTCTAGCTTATTTGTTATCCGCTACTTTTTACCAAATAGATCATAAGCAATGTGGTTTTACATATTTATAAACACAAGACAATGTCTCAAAATGATAAAAATTAGTAATCTAAGGAAACTATATTAAAGATAATAATTAGAGAATAATCCTAATTATAACTATAATGAATACTTGTCCTCAATCTGGAACACATGTATTGTATGCATCCAGCTTGTTACGTATATACTCGACCTATGAATAGAAACAGGACCCTAGGTGAAAGGTACTATAGTGGTCGTTCTTGAGTCGGTAAACGCATGGCCAGCAAATTTAGTGTTTGTCCCCATACCTTCTGCGAAAAATAAGTAAATAACATAAAAATCATCGTAATTTAAATTAAAAAAAGTAAACAATTTTTTTTCAAACCTACTTGTAAAAACATTACAAATGACGGTATTTAGAGAAATTAAGACATAATATACTAGTTATTAGGTATTTGTTTGATAGATATACCTTTTAAAAGTGGAATATACTTAAAATCTTAATAATACTAACTAGTACCATATATATATATATATATATATATATATATATATATATATATATATATATATATATATAGCACACACATGCATGTGCGGGGCGGGGTGGGCACCGTAGTGCCCATATCATAGCCTGCACCCGCGCCGATTTGGGCTAGTAATTATCCCTATCATTTTCGATATTTTTGTTTTCATCCTTGCAAATTTCTCTAAAATATAAGCATGTTCCTAAAATATGTGTTGATTCGAGGTTAGTTTTAAATAGTGCTATGAAATATAATGAATAAAGAAGTGATTTTCATGTGAATGCAAAATGAATGCTTGCAAAGTTTGAGGAGAAATTAAAGGAATTTTCGTGTCAAAATTATTAAAGAGGTAACTTAATGCAAGTGGATTTTTTTAAGAAATCAATTGTTGTGTTAGTTGAAATTTATTATTAAGAACAATGTCTTAATACTTGTTATTAAATTGTGGGAAACAAGGCCAGAAGAAAACGAACTGGAAGTACTATTACTATGCAATTTTGTCATGAACCCACCTCATGCTAAAATTGCCAGAGACTTGATTAATGAGGTATTCACAAGAAATTCACAATCTTATCATTGAGCAATTTAACATGGGGGCTTTAGAATTTTATCAAATAACATATAGATAGTTTCAATTACATTAAAGATGCAATATAATACGAAAAAATTGACCCATATGAACTATATGATTTAAATTATGTGTAAGTTTTTTATGACATTTGTGTGGAATACATTATGTTATACTGAAATTTGATCATTTCACTTTTGTAAGGGGTCATGGTTTGGAAACAATTTAAGTGGACGTGTATGACTTAACGGGGTTTTCTGCGTATGCTTTGTTGCATTTTAAATTTTGTATCAGGTTTCAAAATCGTTGCAAGTACTCTTATTAGTGTATTGAAAAGGAGTTTTGAAAATAAAATTTTTTACATGGATTTTATAAAGGTAAAAGGAATAATTGTATTTTAAATATTATTCAACATTTAGAGGCTAGAACTTCACCAATGACCTTTGAAAAAATGGGGTGTTACCATGGGGCATGTGTTTCAAGGAAAAGTTTACCTTCCTCTATTATAGAGGTAGAGGGGAGGAGGGTGAGAGAATCATGTGTTTCTAGGAGGATGGTGGGGTGGTCAGGCTCCTCATATAGCCTTACGGTAGGAGTTCAACTCAGGGAACTATCAAAACTTTGGTCGAGATCATAGCCGTGAGGCAGGTTTTGGCTATTAGAGGAAGACATATTGACAAGAAAAGATGGAGTTAAAGAAAAGAGATACTTAGTTGGAAAGAAGGGGTTTAGAAAAAATGTGATATGGAGATTGTAGAGAATGTAAAAGTAGTCAAAGGACTGTAAAACGAGCAATATTTATAGATAATGCCACAAAGATAAAAAAGATGTAGCCATTGAGGGTAATTTAGATATATTCAGGGCTAATTGATTAGTCGTTAATGTCTATAAATATTGTAAAGGCTTGTTAATGATGCCATGTTAGCTACGGTAAATATATAAACTAGAAATACAAATATTATAAATTATTGAATTCATGTTCTAATTTATAGTTTTGACAAAAAATGTATTATTTTAAAATTTAAGTTTTTTTTTTTGACAAGTTAAAATTTAAGTTTAAAAATATAAATATTATCCATATAAAATTGTATTTTCTGAATTTTTTAATATTTGTAGCTTCTATAGCACTCCCACATTTTTAAAGGATTTATTTTTTAAATTTTTTTAAATATTTGCTACTTTATATTATCCTCTTCTTTTTTTGGTCAAATATTATCCTATTCTTTAAAAGGCCTCATTAAAAAATTTGCTTTGGGCCTCCAAATCGGTTGGGCCGGCCCTGATTGATATAACCTAAATTTTTAACCTAACACCAGCCACCGTCTCGTAAGCTTCATATAAATTTTGGCTGCGCTCATTTTTTTGAGAAGACAAGAAAGAATCTTTGCCTCTTCCACAAAACTGAAAGAGTTTGTTTCCCTTTTTTATCTTCGTTATACTGCATTCACAGATTTTGTATGTAAGTATTACTATACTATCTATCTATCGCTCATTCAGATGTATGTTTTTCCCTAACATAAACTTGTATGATTTAATTGCTTATGATGAAATGTTAGGGTTTGCTTCATCAACCATAACATAACTCAACTCAAATCAATTCTTTAAACAAAGAAAATCCCGGGTGATTCATCATGTTCTATCGTTTATATGTATAATCTGTTTTCATCCACTTCATTTCTCCTGTGTACTCATGTGTTGTTGTATCTCTACTAGATCCATGAGGGAGGCAAAAATATCAGGGTTTTTTAACTACCATTGCAAGCTTGATCAAAAGGAAATCGCCATTGATGTGTTATATTTCTACGCCTTCTTTGTTGTTTTGTCCAACATAAATCTCAAACGATTGTGATTTCCTTGATTAAATATGGGTAAGATTATATACATAAAATAATGTAATTATTATGAAATTGATCCATAGGGTCCCTTTTTTTTATCATTATCGTTGAATTTAAATTAGTAAATTTATTTTTTAGGTAGTAGTTGATAATTTTTAATTACAAGTTCTATCAATGGATACACCTTTTTAATCTAATTTCAATGTGAACAAAAAAAACATTTTCATGGTTATTCCCCCGATAAGGTTTTTTGATACTGCTCGGGTTCGTAACTTCCATTATATTTTTAATGATATCTCAGTATTTTTGACATTATCTCATGTCTTTGACAAGGGTAGAGCATGTAGATGTGCATGAAAGAGTCATGATAGTGCATAATCATTTTAGACCTTTAGTAAACTCTTGCATTGCATTTGGAGCAAAGCGTTGACATAGTTAGATAGACAATGTGAATATCTTTCTAGTATGATGATAGTCAACATACCTCTTGGGGACCGCTCTAGCATATATATATATATATATATATATATATATATATATATATATATATATATATATATATATAAATGAATGTAATTTGTTGTTTTAACAATCTAAATAAATAACATTTATTTAAAACATTGATGTTGTTAATAAATAGATAACCAAACATTCTTTTTGGTAAATGTGAATAGCAGATGCAAATGCGACCCTAAGCCACATGGTGATACTTCAAGAGAGTTGCAGTGGTGGCATAGGCTCGTAAATAGGCTATTGATCGATGTCCTTGTAAGGAATCTAGTGTTGAATGGCAACGATCCAAATCACATTATCCTTTTCCCTCGGGTTTTGCCATTCTTCCGGATGAGAATGATCGATGCGGATAATCAATACCTAATGCAATTGGATCTTCTATGGTAACAGTTTCATTTTAAATTTTGGTTGATACAACTTCAACTACAAAACTCTCTCCTGCTTTAATGGCAATTACCACCAATTTAGTTAAGCAATCAATTGGACAGATCAAAGATACATTAGTGAAAGCGCCAACTAGTTGCAGATCAGGCTCAAAAAGCCAGTACTAGTAAGTAAGTTGATGACATACACCAGTCTTAAACTAATTGCAATTAATTTAATTAATAGTGCTAGTTTAGAACTGATGTTCAAAGGAAATTTAATTAATATTGCTATACTACTATGATGCAGATAGAACAAATACAAGGAAAGTAGAAACATATCGAGAAGGTGTAGCATTTTCAAGTTTTCAGAATAAGGGAAACAAGTCAACGAACACACCTTGGAGAATCCTTTTCTTAGGTCCGAGCATTGACTTCTTTAATGAAGATGAGAGTAGCTCCATCAGACCTGCGTAGACATTTCATTATTGTTTTTCTTTTGTTTACAATTTGGTTGGAGAAAATTTTCTTCAAGTATTTTCTGTTTCTTTTGTTTCTTTAGTATACTTTTTTTTATCTCACTACAGTGAAGGTTACTTAAGAGGAATAGAATAGATATTTTATTATGTGACTTTGTTTCTAGAAAGTTGTTCTTATTTTTTAATTAATATATATTATAAAGATAACTTGGAAACCTAACATAACACCTCTTGTGAAATCCCTAAAAATATGAGGTTGTGTTCATCGCTTTGAAAATTGTCAATGGTTCCCAAAAACGGAAAGAGTTTGTTTCCCTTTCCCTATCCACATTATACTTCATTTGTAGAGTTTACAAGAAGAATTTACTATCTAAATATCTCTCATTCATAAGATCTCTTTCACATATACTTGTATGATTTTATTTTTTTATGATAAGTTAGGGTTTCATAAATCAAGCATGACTTCATTCTACTTGCATCAATACTTTATATATTGCTAAATTCCAGATGATTCATCATGTTCTTTCATTTATATATATATATATATATATATATATATATATATATAATCTATTTCCTATCGACTTTGTTTCTCCTGTTTAATCATGTGTTTTTTATTTTGATTCACTACATCTATGAGAGAGGCAGTAATATATTGTGTTCTCCTATCATTGCAAGCTTTATCTAAAGAAAATTGTCGATGTTGTCTTATATTTTAACGCCTTCTCTGTTTTGCTTTTCTCTACTATTCATTTTGGTAGTCTCAAATATAAATTTTCAACAATTGTGATTTCCTTGATTAATATTGGTAAAGTAATATACATTAAAGACTGTAATAATTATGAAATTAGATATATATTGGATCCAGCGCGTGCGTTTCTAGATCTCTTTCACATATACTTGTATGATTTTATTTTTTTATGATAAGTTAGATGGATGATTTGTTGTGTTCACGAAAACTGTTTGTAGAGGTGTGTAGTGAGACTCGGAAAAAAGTCTGGACTTTGAGAGATTACATAGTTGGATGAGCCACACACATGTTGATGAGATCTAAAGTAGATCTTGAAGTTTAGGATCTTGAAATTTAGCAAATCAACAATTTTCTCACACAACAATGAACACTAACAACACAAAATCAAAGATACAAATGAGACAACACTAATGAAAGACAAAGACACTTACATGAAGGAGAAGAAAGATCAAAGATGGAGAAGATAGAAATGGAAGTGGAGAAGGAAGTCAACCACTTCTTCCTTGGGAAGATGATGAGGGCAACACTATCCTTGAGCTCTCCTAGCCTCAAGGTTGTGTGCTCAAGGTTCTCATCTCAAGAAACCTTGGAGAATCTATGATGAACCTCACCACACTAGCAATGGAGTCTAGCCTCTCACCTCTCTCTTAGGTCTCACGGAACAATTGCTCAAATGTGAAAAGTGATTTCATTCATCAAAGTTCTAACTATTACATGGAAAGGAAAAGTATATATAGGTTGGACTCTTGGCTGACCGCAAGCTGACCGTAACCTTCATTTGTGACAGCATGCTTCCATTGGTAAAGTTGGATTCGAGTGGCAGTGTTAATTGCACACATAAGGGCGACGTACACGTACTAGAGTACGTACTGTGACATTCGTGGCTGACGAGGACGGGGAATGATCGTCAATGCACAAAAACTTGGCATGGCAAAGAGCGACTCTTGGAAGCTTCTAGGCGAAGGAACACGTAAATGAACCAATTACACACCGGAATGAGAGGGATCCTGAGGCTGTGCAGGTATGGGACTACACAGTTGAAGGAAGGCTTAAAAGAATTAATTTGGACTACCTATACTAACAAGATGCATCTTCTTTTTGGGAGCCCTTCCCATAAGAACTCAATAATTATACGTGCTTGACTTGGAGTAGTAGTGGGATGGATGACCATCTGGGAAGTTTCCCATAAAGCATGCAAGTGAGCACAACACATGCTGGAAAGACACGTGATGGTTTATGCAAACAGTCGACAATTCTAAAAGTAGTCTAGAATATTGTTACAAATGGTATCAGAGCAGCATACCTCTCTCAGTATGGTGTGGAACGGGGAAGAACCAAGCGGAAGTTGGTGGGCATGTGACATCCGTGGCTGATGAATGCGGGGAGTGATCGTCGGTGCACAAAAAGTTGGCATGGCAAAGAGAGGCTCCTCAGCTTCTAGGCGAATGGACACGTGAATGATTCGAATACACACCGGAATGAGAGGTATCCTGAGGTTGTGAAGGTATCAGACAGTACAGTTGAAGGAAGACTTAAAAGAATTGATTTGGACCGTAGTTAAGCGTGCTTGACTTAGAGTACCTATACCAACAAGATGCATCTTCTTTTCGGGAGCCCTTTCCATAAGAATTCCATAATTAAGTGTGTTTGACTTGGAGTAGTAGTGGGATAGGTGATCTTCTGGGAAGTTTCCCGGAAATCATGAAAGTGAGGACAACACATGCTGGAAAGACACATGTTGGTTTGTGGGATAGTTCTAAAAGTAGTCTAGGATGTTAAACGTACAGAAAGGCTTGGATTGCCAAATAGAAAGCAATCGAGAGGATTTATGGTATTTTGGAGGTGTCTTAAAATCAAGTAAAAAGGTGGGTCTAAGCTTTGTCTTACTATATTCCAGACACTAAGTTCTACCTAGAGTACAAACCATTTTTTGAGAATGGCCAACAAGTTACTGGCAAGGGGTCCACCGCATATTTTGGAGCTTTGGGCTGTGTAGCACTGTCTTTAATTTTTGCAAGCCAGTTATCTCTGTTGATGGAACATGGTTGTACGGAAGGTACAAAGGATGTATTCTGCTGACAATCGCACAAGATGGAAGAAGCAAATGCTTCCCAATAGCAAATAGTAGGTCCTTGGGATTGCTCTCCTCCTACTTTCTTCGTGACACGTATTTTGTGTTTTTAAAGGGATTCTTTAAGATTCTTTCCTTCATCGGTTCATTTATTCCAATGTATAATGGAACAACAAAAGTTACCTTCACATGCCCTGCAGCTATTACTGACTTGTTATACTCATTAAATGATGTGACAACGATTATTAAATGGTTTTTTAAGTTCTTTTAAACTGACGGTGCAAATAAAAATTAAAGTAAAAAAAGGAACACATGAAGGAAGATATGCAAATTTATTTTCTGATATTGTGTTCGAAAATATAATTTTCAAAAAGTTACTTTGGGAGGTGTATGTTAGCAAAAATATTGTGTTAGCAAATGTATCAATGACATTATTCATTCAGTAAGTTCTAAATACAATGATGTTACTAACTCAATGTTATTATAGTCATTAGTCCCTATAGATGATAAAAAACAATAAATCTATTATTATCTTATAATTTCAAACACCATTTTTTACACTTAAATTAGTATTAGTTAACATTTCATACAACAATTTCTTAAAAGGTCACATAGGGCCTTCAAAAATCCTATGATAATAAAAGAAAAAGTGAATGTCGATTTTGGTCCTTGAGAAATAACAAGTCATGTAATAGTTATTGACAATTATAGATAAGAGACGCGTTAGTCTCTCTGTTAGATTTTGTCTACTTACACTTGTTTAGGTGCGAATGTATCTTGTTATTTTACTGATTCGTACTGTTATTTTCCCGCTCTCTGCCATTATAATACTTTTCACATAGAATGAAATTGAAATTCCAAAATAGGAAAAAACACGTTTGTCCTAAAATTATCTCAAGTGAGTGCATCCATTATTGCAAAAACTCGAACTCAAACATACACTGATAATTACTAAAGCTTATACGTGACAATTGTTATTGATCAAAAAGGCGGTTGCTTCCTCACATAAACAAGGCAAAGAGTCTCTACAATGAGTCCCTAAAATCCGCATAAATTAGGTTGAAGATGAAGTAAGGAGATGATTGTGCATATAGAATTGAGACTTAGAACACCATAAATGGCGTTTAGGGTAGATGAAGGAGATTCAAAGAGTTAATATGGAATCCAAATGGCTCATAGTTAAGGACTAAAATGGATCAAAATTTGGGACTAAAATCACTCATTTTAATTTTAAATTTACACATCCATGCATTCTTCCGCGTTGACAATCACTAAGGGTATGATTGGGAGGGTTTTGAAGAAAAAGACTTTGGAGGATTTGGTCTTAATTTTATATATATTTGAGAATTCAAAAATTTAAAGAATGACATCATAGATAATAATATAACATTTCAATTCACATTTCATTGATGTTGCAAATATTTTTTAGCTTCTTCAATTTATAACTGAAAAATAAGCTCCCCCTCCCTATTAGACGGATCACCTCCTTAACTATACACTTCATCTCCTAGACAAATAAATCTTTTAGTTTTTGACACACTCCTAGACAGTTTTTTTTCCTTTCTAATTTAGACGAAAATCTACAAAAGTGAGTAAGGTGTCCCTTTTTTATAATTTTATAGTTGTTCAGAGACTATAGCTTTTATTATTTTTCACCTAAGCAAAATGAGTATATCAAACGATCTAACTCAGATTTCTAATTTTTTCGTTTTTGGGAAAGGAGAGGGCCTAAGCTCAATAATTTTACCTATTCATATCTTTGATGTATTACTGTCCAAAAAAAATCTTTGCTGACTTTAGGCTTTTTTAAGAGAGGCAAGATGAGATAGAAAAATAAAATAAGATGAGAGAGAAAATTTTAGATTATAAAAATAAAAACAAAATAGCATAAATACATAATATTTTTCTCACCCTAAAGGAAGTCCTTTCCTATCTAACTCTAGCCTTTTTTTGCACTGAATATTTTTGGTTGTCTTTGATTTTGCTTTGGTGTCTTGCTAGAGGGAAGGAGTCCGACTAATCGAGAATTCGGTTGGGAGGTAAGTAAAACTGAATCCAATTTATTTTATTTTTAGGGATAAATTCGAGCACAAGTCAAGTCAGTATCTTTAGATGAAGCGCATGCAGTACTTCATCTAAATTTTTTTAACTGAATGTTACTCTGGACTTATAAATTCTTTTACTTTTTATTTAAACGAAATGAAAAAGAAGTTTTTTTCTTTTGACAATTAAATATTTGAACAAAAACTATTCATGCAAAGGTTGGATACTTGTATCGGCAACGAATACCTATATTAAAAGTAGTAAAAATAAAAGGGTAAAATATGTTTTTGGTCCCTACAAAATTTTGTCTTTCTATGTGTATCATCCCCAAAATTAGTAATCTCAATTCTGGAGATTAGTAGTTGATTTTGTCCATTGATTTTTTTTATTTAGTTGATTGAGTATGTTTGGAAACATGATTTCTAATTAGAATTACCTAATTGAATTAATTATGTTCTTTTGGTGGAATTATTATATGATAGATAGAGATTTAAGTGTGTAATTGAGAGAAGGGACAATAGGGTCATTTCACTAGTTTTAAATTCAGCTCATTAAAACCACACCCACACTCCCACAAGACACACCAAAACCCACACAACACTCCCTCATTTTATTACAAACCAGAATTTTAAAGAGAGAAAGGAAACAAAAGAAGTATAGGGAGAGGGAGAAGAGAGTTCACGAGAGAGAGAAGAGGAGAGTTCTCAAAACTCCTCCATTGCATGTATCTCTTTTCTTTCCCACATAAATCACCATTTTCTCCTCTTTCCAAAGGCATATAAAACACCACCAATGTTAGATTAGATCACTTTCATCTTCCTCCTCTTCCATTTCGAGTTCTAGCGGGTTTTTGGGAGAACTTTGGGCAAAATTCTGGGTTCTTTGCAAAGTCAGAACAAGTGAGGGTTGTTTGAACTAGTTTTGGGGAATACAGGAGCTAGAAGAGACAAGTCGAAGGTTTGGGGTTGCTGTGGGTCAGTTTCTTGAAGTTTGGAAAAGCTAGGATTTCGGTTTTTCGATTCGTCAAAGTCTCGAGTAGTTCGTCAACCGGGTGAGTGTCCTCACCACGTTATGTATTTTAAATGTTATGTGTATTCTGAATTGATAGCATGAATTGAATTTGGTTGCTGAGATTTGGATGAATTGATGGTGTTAATTGTGTATAATGTCGTTGTGCTGAATTTCAGTTTAGGACTGTTTTGATATAGGCTCAGTGTTTCTGTGATTGTGAATTTTCTGTGTGTCCAAAAATTGCAGGATTTGTTCTTCTGGAAACTAGACACAATTTTCTACAATTTAGGCACCGAGTTTAATAAATTTGGGTAAGTAGGATGGGAAAATTTCTGATTGCAAGTCGTATCAAAAATCTGGGACTGTTTTGGGTATAGGTTTGGTGTTTTGCTCGTAGCAACTTAGGTAGGACTCCGTTTGGAATGATTTCCGTTTCATTGGAAACTAGACTCGTTTTGGTTCAATTTGGACACTTGGTTTGCTTAATTTGGTTGAGAATTATATAAGAAAACTGAGTTACAAGTTGGGCAACAGTTGCTGTCATGTTCTGGACCCCTATGTTTTATGGGCTGAGTTCACGGAATCTAGATTACAATTAAACTAACTTAGAATCTTGGACATAAGATTTAAGATGAAAATGATTTGCAGTACCTAGGTCATATTGTCTTTAATCCTTTCAATATTTTAAACTCACTCTTAATTAGTTTTGTTAATTTTAACAACTACCTATGCTGAATATATAATTTAAAGAATGGTAATTTATACCAATGAGCTATATACTTATAACAATGATAATCTATAAACATCCAATTTGCTACTATCAATCTCTAACATAAAAATTTCTAAATCTAATGAGTTAAGACTTCCTTTACCTCAAATTGAGTGTACTTGTTCTGATATTGGAAGTTTATAGGAGAGTAGTTTGATAAGTGGTTGTAGTGCCCACTATAGCAGCTAAAATTGCTATTAAAAATGCTTTTAAAAAAACCTAGTTTATTAGGTCATTTTTATTTTAATTTAAATTTCTTTGTTTAATTTCTTTATTAGCCCTTTTGAAAAAAGAATAGCTTTAGGTATGATGGAAGACCCAAACCTGCTGAACAAGGCAATGGTCAAATTGTCAAGGCAATGTGTCATAAGACTTCATCATATAATCCATTCTCTCTAATTAATTTCAAATCTCATACCCTCCATCATATAATTCATAACTTCCAATTCAATGTGTCATAAAGCCTTTTCGAAATCTAGGTTCAACAGTGCCATCAACCTTTCAAATCTCTTTTTATAGTTTCTCCAATCAGCATTGGCATCACTTTTTTCTATTATTTTGGATATACAACCCGCCATACTATTGAGTCTGAACTCTATCAATTTTCGATGCACCCTCTATTTTTGGTATTAAGGAGACACCTTCTTCAAAAAATAAAACTTGAATCCGTCGTATCCCAGCATTTTCCTTTACTCATATTACCACACTACATACCAAGTTTGCTTTATTGTAGGCATGAATTCTAATTCTTATGCTTGAAATTTAAATTAACTGAGCACTTCCTTTTTAATTCTTTTGTGACTTTTTAGCAACCTTCATCATTATTAGTGCTTTCTAATTATTGATTTTTACGATTGTTGGAGTTTGAAGAAAACGATTTCCTAATGTGGTTTTAAAAGTAGTGGGCTTGGATTATTGTTGATTTTGGGAGTGTTTTGGAAATGTTGAAAATAGTCTATGTGGTTTTTGATTTTGGAAAAATTTGATTGTGTTTGAAAAATAGGAATCTTGGTGAACAAAGGGTCTTGATAATTTTAATTAAAGGAGTGAGTGAAGAAGGAACTCAAGAAAATGAACCTTTTTATAATGTTGTTGTTTAGGCCAAAGACCATGTGTGTGGATGAGATTCGGAAATTTGTGGTTCTTACATAGTAAACCGCTTGTGTGTGAAGGTCCATAATTGGACTTCACAAGCCCCTGTGGGGAGGTTATATTCAAGAATCATGGATTGTACAAAGGTGGAAGGAATATTGTATATTAAAATCTTTTCAACATGTAGAGGTTAGAACTTCACCAATGACCTTCGAAAAAACCGGGTATTTCACTGAGCCTCTAGACTTGGCATTAGCTGAAAGGGAACTAGAGTTGAAAGACATACTTTTTTTGAACTTAATCCCTAAGTTCGGAATGCCTATGGAATCAGCAAAAGCATGTCTCTAGAAATCCAATTATGGATTCCACACCTATGAGAGTGATCATTCCCTAAGTGAATATGAAGGAATTGGGGGTGACAAACCATAATCCAAAAAAGCTAAAGAGTAGGTCAAAGTTCAATGAGATGTCTCTAGTGGATAGCATAATCATGTTATAAATCCCCCACTCCTTATTTTGATTGGATCTTTCCTGAGTTAGTCGAGCAACCCTGGAAAGGTAAGGAGGGGTGGCCTCTGGCAAGTTCTCATGCCAGCTGACTTAAAAAGGAGTCAAGATGTAACATTCCCAAAGTAATATATTAAATATTGATGTTTAGGTGCTATTACACGTGTTTTGAATGATTGGATGATTTTGTGTGATAATTGAGTACATTATGTGTTAGTTTTCATAAATATTATGTGGGGTGTAGAATAAGAAAAAGGAGGGGTACCACTAGGAAACAGATTTCTTTACCTTAGAACCACACTAAATATAAGCCCAATCCTCAGCTGAAGTAATGGAACCAACACACTCACTTCTAGATTATTTTCCCATTTTCAAAAGAGAACAAACATTCTCCCTCAAAATGAGAGAAGAGTGTCGAGTTGGAGAAAGTGGGAGGGTGTAGAGTGAAACCTAGACTTGAATTGTGGCTTCATTTGTCTCTCCATATTTCCCATTACCAATTCTTGTTAACTTGAGTGACATTTCAGAATCTTCGCCTTTAGCAAAACACCAAGAAACTCTTCTCTTTCACTTCTATTTTACATGAAAGAGGATTGGAAGTAAGGAGTGCTCCTTTAGGCTTGCATGTAAGCTTGGTAACTAGGATGACTTGATTGGGAGTTCACATTGGGTGGGGAACCACTCAAGATCAGAAATTGGGGCTGACCGTATTGAGTTCTTGGGATGGCAAATTGATTTTAAGAGTTGTAATTGGAGTTAGAAGATTGTAGAAGAGTTGCAATATCAAAATAGGGTCTTGGAGTTTTAAGAGTGTTGAGTCCAATATTTCGAGTTGGAGCTTGCATGTTGCATTTGAGCTTACAAATGTTCTAAGTAAAGTTCATTCTAGGGTCTTGGAGTAGAAAAGTTGAGGTCTTGTAGCTGTTGGGTGGTGATGAGTCACTTAGGAGCTCTTTGGTGTGTGGGGATTCAAGAACTTGCTTGTCTACATATTGTATTTCTCTTCAACCAAGTGAGTTCTTTAACCTTATTGAACGAATGATGTGTTATTGAACGAATGAACGATGTTTTATGAAATGAACGAACGAGTGAGAACATTATTAAGGATATTACTAAAAGACCATGGGGATGACGATTCCAAGATGTTAAGTAACATACTTGGAATGGGAGGTCATGTCTCCTGAGTTCAAGGCCCAGATGGTTTATATGGATTGAGTCATAGCTCATATGGTTATTCGGGTTTACTCGGATTGAGTTATGACTCAAATTATTTATTCGGGTTGGGTTCTCCGCTGAAGCTGACGTTGTTCAGTCTTCTTATGGATTACGTTACTACAAGTGAAAAGAAAATAATAAGATTACGAGAGGTTACGGGTGGATTTGGATTTAAGTACTCTTCTGACTATTTCGTATGATTTGTATTAAATCCTTTCATTTTGTTGAACTCATTTTGTAAAACCTATCATCCTTAGTTGGTCTTTAGTGTTAGTTGTTCGGTTTATCTTAATCCAAATTTATCTAACTGCATCTCTGATAAGTAATATCTTTGGAGCGACAACGAGAGACTGACAATGGGATCGGCAACAAGAGTGCCAGCGGGAGTGCCAATGGAAGTGCAAACGGGCGTGCATATCTTACTGTAATTCTCATTTTCCTTTTTGTTCATTTTAACTCCATTATTAATATTATAATAAGATACGGGTTTTTTTTTAAACTGTTTCGAACACAACTATTTTAATAAATTTGAAAATATAGCAACTTATCAACTTTTTCCATTTTTTTAGTATATTTTCCGATTTTCTATGAATTTTCAATGAATTTATAATTTCATAGAAAATCATAACAAATACAGTATCACCCGTGTGTATACATAGGTAAAGTAGTAGTATTTTTTTTTTGGTGGTGGGTAAAGTAGTAGTATATTTATATGCTCATAGTTTCAATATTTGCATTTTTATAAGTGAAATTTATTTTTCATTTTATCTTTTTATATTGATGCTTAGTTTAATGGCATTGAATAAATATTCTTTTATGTGATTTTGATTCGAAAAATTATATTCACTTTTTAATTTAAAATATTATAAATTGATATCGATGCCAGCCTAAACCCGTGCTTTTGGGCTAAACAAAAGTAATTTTTTTATAGAAAATAAAGGGCCTCAAATTAAGTATATTATATTGAGAAAGACTCTGATATTTCAAAAATCAGTGTAGCTCAATTGGTGGAAGGATCTTATTTTTGCATGAATCTTAATATACAAAAACAGAAGCCTTTTTATGTTTTTGTGGATTTGAACACAGGTCCGATACAAGAATCAGCCAAAAGACTACCACTGCTTCAACTTAAACAAATGATATATATACACATAAATAAAATGTATAAACTAGAAATACAAATACTAATTGTTGTTTTATGTTCTTTTTTTTAGTTTTGATAAAGAAATGTTTTCTTTAAAATTTATATTTAAAAAGTTATAAATATTGTGCATATGAAAAAAAAATCTGAATGTTCTAAGAATTGTAACTTCTATAGCACTCCCTCTTTTTAAAATGATTTAACTTTTTTTAATATTTGTTACTTTTATACTATCCTCTTCTTTAAAAGGCCACACTAAAAATTTACTTTAGAGCACCAAATCGGTCTGATTGAGATAATCTAAAATCTTAACCTAACACCATCTCCCCTCCCGTGCGCTCCTTATAAATTTTGGCTGCGCTCATCACTTTGAGAAGATAAGAAAGAATCGTTGCCACTTCCACAAAACTGAAAGAGCTTCTTTCCCTTTCTTTATCTTCGTTATATTGCATTCAAAGGGTTTGTATGTAAGTATTACTTTACTATTTATCTATCACTCATTCATATGTATGTTATTCTCTCATATAAATTTTATGATTTGATTACTTATGATGACATGCTAGGATTTGCTTCATCAACCGCAAGTTCATTCTACTCAGATCTATTCTTTAAATAGGATAAATCCCAGGTGATTCGCCATGTTCTATCATTTATATAAACATATATATATATATAATCTATTTTTCATCGACTTTACTTCTACTGTGTACTCAGATGTTGTGGTATCTCCACTAGATCCATGGGGGAGGTAACAATATCGAATTTTTCTCCTTTGTTTTCATATGTTGTTTTGTCTCCAACAGATCTATGAGTGACGCTTCCGATTTTTGGATTATCATTGCAAGATTAAGCAAAAGGAAACATCAAATGTTTTGTAATATTTCTATGCCTTTTCTACTCTGCTTTGTCTATTTCCTGCTAATACACACCAACGGGGCAACATGCCACTCAAAGATCTCTACTGTACATTTTGATTGTGTTCATCAGAAATCTTCAACGACTGTGATTTCCTTGATTAAAAATGGGTAAGATAATATACATAGGAAATTAGTTTTAATGAAATTAATGCATATATTCCTTTTTTATATTTACTATTGTAATTATTTAAATTAATGATTTTATTTTTTGGATATTAATTGTTTTTTACTAGTTTGATCGATTTATGTTTGAATTTGAAGGTTTTGTCTCAAATCATCAATATATACGATGCCTTCTTGTTAGATGAGGTAACGATATTTTTCTTCCCATACCTTCTCTTTTTCGATCTATAAAGTATGTCAAATTGAAACATTTAATTTTAATGGTTATTCCTCCTGAATAAGGATTTTCTCTCATGTCTTTTATTGTTGTGAAGGTTCTCTATCTCATGTTTTGTATTTTAGTTTTACTGTAAATAGAAAATGTATTTATACTATATAATTATCGATGAGTAATTGACTATGTTGAGCCTCTACGAATAAATTTGACCACATAGTTTCATATCTTCATTCTTCTTTTGTCGATTCAGTTTAAATGTTGACAAAAAAATATGACACGCATTTTTCTATTTTTTGTGTCATTTTCTAGTCCATGAATTGTGTCCAGTCTCTGTTACATCTCCTATATACCCTTCTGCTAATTGATAAACTTTTCCAGCAAAAAGCTTGCTCTTAGACGATTATTCTTTTAAAACCCTTGCACTGTTCGTTCTCTTCTCTTAAAAATAAGACAATCCTAAACAACCAAAAATTTGGAGAGTTATCAATTCTTCTACATGCTATATAATGCTTGATCTAAATTCTAGTGTATCAATCAATTCATTTTCAGTTTTCTCAATAACAAATAGTTTTCAGATATGTCTTTCTATTTCCACCATGTCCATATAATCTTGGTAGCCTTCTTTCGATGCCTTGTTGATTGCAGTTTTCATCCTTAGTGTTTCAACATAACTTCTTCCACCTAGTTCACTAGATGCCCTTAGATGTCTCTTCAATTGATCGCCTTATGATCAACACCCCCATCCGTTTTCTCTTTCACCACCTAGTTCACTACATTCCCTTTCACTACCTATTTCACCAACAATCTAATAGTGTCCTCTAACGGCGCCTTTTTTTATCAGTAATCTAATAGTGTCCAAAGTGCATTCTATCATAATCTTTATCTCTATTATTTTTAACTTTTGGGTCAACGAGCTACTCGTGGCACGAGTAGGCCAGCCTGACTCAGGCTTAAGTTTTATTGGATTGGGCTAAAAGCTCATGCTAAGTTGTATTTTTTGTTAATTTTCTGATTACAAGCTTCTAGAAAGGTTAGTGGTTCGCATTATTGTTGATCTCAATTACTCTCTACACAATATTCATTCTCTACACACTATGGTATATTACTATTGTTGTGCACAATCTAACACCTAAATAAATTTGTTTAATTAAGAATGTAAAGATGATATATTTAAATAATTATAAGAAACAAAGAACAAACAATTAATCTATATCACATTTTTATTTTGTAGATCATCTAATGTAAGAAAAAGTACTTCGAATATGTTGAATATGTTTCTAGGGTTGGTTAGAGAACACAGATTTAAGTAAATACCCATAGACAGTGGCAGAGATCTTGACTAAAAAGTTCGGGTGGGCCGCTCATGAAAGAGCCATTGAAACTCGAAAATGCATCAACATAGACACAGAAACGCAAATACAATTAAAATATATAAATATAAATTAAATTTTTTTATAAACAAAACTAAACGACTAAAAATATAATTTAGATTTTCACAGAGACTCGATTGATATTGTTTGTAAAAAGATTGTTTTAAATTTATTTGATTCTAATTTTAAGATGCTAAAGATATTTTTTTTTCAAAAATTTTGTGCCACCTAATAGAGCAAGTGAGCATCATTTAACCATTTCTCATTATTATTATCATTATTATTAGTAGTAATATTATTAATTATATATGCTCTATGAAATAACTCTTCCTTCTTGTTTTGCTCAAACATAGTGCTACAACAGAGACAATTAGAACACAAAAGCTAAACCCAAATGCACCTGAATGGAGTTTGGCAGATAATAGAGGAAGCGAGCAAGAAAGGTGTTTATTTGTAACATTCTCTAAGTGGCTTCCACCACTTGATGAGGCAGAGTTAACTAGGTGTTTTGACTGGTATGTTCCTTAATTACTTGTCAATTTGGTTGATAACTTATAAATTCTATTTTGTAATGATGTTTCCATATTATTTTTTTGTTCAGTACGTTTGGCAACGAATGTGTGCAATCAGTGGCCATATTCAATGATGGCCCAAATCCACCAAAATGCGCCAAAGTTGTTTTCAAAACTAAAACTATACCGATGAGGATTTTGGGAGATAAAGACGAAGTTAGCTTGACTGTAAATGCCAAAACAATATGGTGTAAGAGATACAAACCAAAGAAAAAACACAGCCAAAACCAAAATGGCTCAAAGATGGTGATGGAGTAATAAACATATGTGGACTTCTAGTTGCTAAAGGAATATAGTTTCCAGTTTGTTGGAATCAGTTTCGTTTTCAGTTAGAGTTGTTAGCTATCTTCTTCTCTGTTTCTCTGCACTTGTATATAGTTGTTCATACCACATCAGTTGTAGATTTATTTGGTTATCTATCTCTTATTGTGGTTCAATGTATCTTGTTCTTTCCATCAATGACTAATTGAATTGGAAACTCCTAATTATTACCCCATTTACTATTTGCATAGTTTGAATTAATGTAAATTTACAATTTCTTTTCTTTTTTAATTGTAAAGTCAACTTGAGTATACCTAATATTTATACTGGTATTTTATAAATTGTATAAAATAAAATACAAGAATATAATATATATATATATATATATATATATATTGGAAATTTTAAAATTAATTAAATTATGTTATTTACATTTTTTATCTGTACTTGGGTTTTAAAATTAAACTAGCAAGTATATAGTTAATTGTAATAGGATAATATTATAAAATATAAAATATTAAAATAAATATATTTTAGAATTTACTAATTGGTTCAGTAATCATATTTATTAAAATCTAAACAACTAAAAAATATTTTTTAAATTTTTAATATTTAAAAGTTGACTTCATTTGCTAAATATATAATTTAAAGATGATTTACATCATATAGTTTTTATATATATATTTATTACTTTTGTTTGAATGAGCTTTTAATAAAATAAAATCAATGTATAGCTACTGTTGTTCGGTATATGTTGGGTCACCCTAATTAAACTCTTTTTGTTACCATGGATATTAGAGGCACCCTTATTCGCTCAGTCAGAGTAGTAGATTGCTATCATATGTGTTGTATAGGGGTGGGAATAGACAGGATCGAGCTGGACTTTGTATGGCTTGGGCCTGACCTGCGTTGAAAGTGTTAGGTCTGAGCTTGGGCTGTGACGTATTGTAGACTCATTTTTTTAGGCTTGACCTTTTTGAAAGCCTGCTAAGGTCTGAAAGTCTATTTAAAAGTCTATTACACTATTTTTTTACAAAAGCCTACGAACTTTGAGTGATGTATGCTTTAGTAGATACACTAAGAGGGTAATAGGTCAAAGATATTAAGTTCTATTTTATGTGACATTCAATTTAAATTTTATTTTATAATAATAACTTTAAATATGTCAAAAATTGTCGATATGTTTAAATTAACACAAAATATTAGCAAATTTATGATTTAACACAATATACAAAATTTAAAATAACAACAATAATATTAATAAAAGTATTATTTATATTTACCTAAAAAGGCCAGCCTGGTAGGCCTAAAAGGATTTTTCGCTGGCTTGGGCCTGACGTAGGCTGGGCCGAAGCCCCCTGTCGGATAGCTTGGCCTATTCTCACCCCTATTGTTGTCGAAGGTAGTCGATAACTTGAGTTTTGCACTAGATATGGATGAGTTGGTAGATAGTCGACTTTGAAGAGCATTGTGGGTCTGTTTGATTTGCAAATAGGTAAATACTGGACAATTCAGTACTTGACAGAACATGACTAGACAGAAAAATATTGGATAACTTTTTGCGCGTATACTGTTTGGTGAACAATGGACAACACAAAAAAAATGTAAAATTTACTATAATTCTCTTTATCGTGTTTATAACGATTTATATGACAAATATTGTAACTTAGTTAAAAAAATTTGTCCAAAAAAAATATAATTAGAAAATTATAAAGAAAAATGTATGAAAGAGAAGATACGAGAGAGAGGGAGAGATCACGAGATAAGAAGATAGACGAGAGATGAGAGGGGGAGAGAAGAATGAGATGAGAGAGAGAGAGGGAGAGAGAAATTTATTGAGTAGCAAATAAAAATAGTATTTTGGTATTTTTTAGGTGGATAGAACGTTGTAGTGTGATTTTGTAAGGGACAAAAACCCAAATTAAACAAGGTACAACTGAAATTGTCTTGTCCAATTCCTTGTTTTCTAGCAAATAAAACACACCTCGTGTGTCATAGCTTTATTTTTAGGTGTGTGTCGTCAAGGTTGATATGGTCTTTTTTTTTGGAGGGAATATTGGATTATTCGTTACTATAGAACTTCGTGTGGATTGCCTATGAGTTAAAATGCGTAAGTTGTTGTCTTATAACATATTATGTATGTTGCATGAACTGTTTTGACTGCTTGATGACAAATGTCTGTGCAGGGAACACTCGATGAGATTTTAATTTATGTATGCATTCCTTCGATTTACATTGTTTTACTGTTGATTAGCTTGGTGTATTAATGATGATTCCTTTGAATGAGATTTGAATAATTGAAATGTGTATTTATAAATAAAGCTATACGTGAATTTTATTAAAGTTGTAATTTATACTCGTGTCTATATGTTAGACTAGGTCAGATTTTCTTTAAAAAAAACAGATAAGGCTTAGGTATTTTTAAAAGTCTATTTACATAAAAAGGTCATTGAAAAAGCCTTTATAGGCCTATCGGGCCAAATAATATTTTTATAACAATTATTATTATATAAAATTTTGTACTTCATTTTAAATCATAAAATTGCAAATTGTAACAAAAAAGAATTTGCATTTATTTTTTGTTAATTAAAACATATTGACGTACATCATTATTTGTAACATCCCCAATTTTGGCTAATTTCGATAATTAAAATTAGCAAGTGCTTTTATTTAAGTGAAGGTAAATTTTTGTGATTTTACTTACTTGATTATTTGTTAGCAAAGCTTAAGTGTTCCATTGATTGATTGATTGGTTCATTGAATTAAAATGAATACTTGATGAGTTGTTAAATTATGTTGGCAAGGGATGGTGTAGAAATAGACATGGGATGATGAGAGTAGTAAATAAGGGTAATATCGGAATTTCACCTCTTTGGTGAAACTCCCAGCTGAACCACAACACATTAAAACACACACATTCCCATTAAAACACAACACACACATTCATAAGACACAAGTTCAGAATTTTGAAAAAATGGAGAGAAAGAGAGTGGAGAGGCCGTGGGTGAGAGAGGAAGAAGAAGAGAGGGGATGATCTTCAATTCTTGATGCATGTTGCATCTTTCTCTACCATTCAACTCAGTTTCTTATCATCTAGTTCTTCCTCTATCTAAATCCACCATTTTTGAGTTTCAAGCTCAAAGTTCACCAAAAATGGAAATTCTTGTCATGCATGTGGATTCTTTTTACACCGTTACATCCACCTCTTCATTCTCCATCCATTAATACCAATAGCTTCACCTACATTCCCCTCCTACTCATTTAATCATTTTTATTTAGACCCAACAAGCTCAAATTGACATAAATGAAGTTATCCATGTTCAATGTGGTCAATGGAAGCTTAAGCTCGGTTATTAGACTTGTTCCTGAAGATTACATGATAGTTGGGAAGCATTAGAAGGAGTAATTGGTTCTCTTTTGGGTAAATTGGAGTGATTGGAGTTTCGATGGAGCGTAGGCGTTGATTCGGGGATCGTTAGTGAGTTTCGGTTGTTCGGTTCGTCAAAGTATCGAGTGATTCGTCAACCGGGTGAATCCTAGCTCGTTTAGGATTTTTATATTTTGAGTTTCATAGTTGATGGTTCCTGCAATAAACATGTTTTGTTTCGGTGAATTTCGAGTCATAAATCACGTTTTCTAAAATGTCCCGTTTCGGTGTCAAGTAACAATTTCATGATTTCGTATCGATTGATTGTTTTTGAAATATGTTTGTTATTGACATGTTTGGACTGATTGTTAGTGTGTAAATATCGGTTATTATGTTGAAAAATGACTGGGATACGACTCGGAATCGAATCGAGTAGCCAAAACGCTGAAAATGAACGAAATGCTGGAGTTGGTGCATGTTTATGGATAAATAAATAATGCATCCAAAACTGAATGATGTTTTTAATTTAATAGACTGTTATGGTTCACGATATATACTATATCGAGTCGGGGTGACGACCCTAGGAAGAGGTTAGCATACTAGACGGGGAAGGTCATGAGCCCTTAACCTAGGCCCTTAACCGTTAGGGAAAGTACTAATGGGAAGGGGGTTCACCGGGATTAGCGATACGGCAGTCGGTGTTACGCTAAGGATAGTTGCACGATTCACCGGGATTAGTGATACAGCAGTCGGTGAGGTGCTAAGTGTAACACCCTGGGCCCTTTTCTTTCTTAGTAGGCTACCCAGAAATGTACATCATGATCTTCTCTACCCCCATGTAGAGTTTTTGCCTTCCGTGAGAATCGAACCATGTACTCTGGGGCTCAAGTACATGCTCAATGCATTCCCACTACCTTGACAATTTTGGCGACATACGGACGTCGACTCCCTAATTCGATTCTGGATGTGAGCAGAGATAGTGTGTACGCTTTATATACATTTTCCATTTCATCTAAGTAGATCTAAAAGTATGGTTCAATATTCTCATTAAAGTTCAAGTATAATGCATTTGAAACTATCTGTATAGTTTTTTGATATCATTTCTAAACACCCAATATTAAGTTGCTTAATAATAAGGTTGTAAATTCTTTGTGAATACCTCATTACTCAAGTCTCTGGCTATTTTAGCATGAGCTGCATCTGGAGCAAAATGCATAATAATAGTACTTCAAGTTCTTTCTCTTCGAGCCTTGTTTCCTACAAACACAATAATTGATTTCATAAAGAAGAGTAATGCTTAGTGTCCCAAAAAAACTGATCCCGAATCATTCCCGAATAACATCTACAGTAGAGAAACGTAGGGCCATGATTTTGGAGTAATACCAATACCAATCACCTCTTTAATTTCGTGATTATATTTTCATAGTACTATTTAAAAATAACTTCAAATCAAAACATATTTCACGAACTTGATTATATTTCATAGCACTATTTAAAACTAACCTCAAATACAAACATATTTCACAAGGCATGGTGTCGATGTTTTCAATTGAAAAGAAAACCTGCAAATTCAAATAAAAATTAAGAAAACTTTTAAAAGGTATCAATTACTACTCCAAAAAATAAAAAGGAATATATACATTAATTTCATAATCATTACATTCTTTAATGTATGTTACTTTACCAATATTAATCAATGAAATTACAACTGCTGAAGATTTATGTTTGAGACTATCAAGATGAATAGAAGAGAAGCACAGTAGAGAAGGCGTAAAAAGATAAGACAACATCAATGGTTTCCTTTTGATCAATTGCAATGATAGGAGAAAAACAATATATTATTGCCTCCCTCATGGATCCAGTGAAGTAAAATAAAACACATGATTAAACATGAGAAATGAAGTCGATAGAAAATAGTATATATATATATATATATATATATATATAAATGAAAGAACATAATGAAACAGATAGTAAGTTCTTCTTGTAAACTTTGCAAATGCAATATAACGAGGATAGGGGAAGGGAAAAACACTCTTTCAGTTTTTGGGAATCGACATCGATTTTTGCTACTATTCTCAAAGTGATGAACACAACCTCATATTTATAAGGATTTCACAAGAGGAGAGACTAGTGTTAGGTTAGGTTTCCAAGTTATCTCTTTTAATAATGTTTATATTAAAAAATAAAAACAACTTTCTAAAAACAAAGTCACATAATAAAATATCTACTCAATTCCTCTAAAGTAACCTTCACTGTAATGAGATAAATAAAAGTTTAGGTGATACGACTATAACAATTCAGTTGTCTCAACAAAAAATGAGAATAAAATTGCTCAAGTCTACAACAATAGAAAATACTTGAAGAAAGTTCTCTCCATTCCAACTGTAAACAAAAGAAAAACAATAATGAAATGTCTACGCAGGTCTGATGGAGCTACTCTCGTCTTCATTAAAGAAGTCAATGCTCGGACCTAAGAAAAGGATTCTTCAAGGTGTGTTCATTGGCTTGTTTCCCTTATTCTGAACACTTGAAAATGCTTTACCTTCTCCACACATGTCTACTTTCACTATATTTTTTACATCTGCATCATAGTAGTATAGCAATATTAAATCAAATTTCCTTTGAACATCAATTCTAAAGTATCAATATCAATTAAATTAATTGCCATTAGTATGAGACTAGTGTTAATGTCATCAATTTACTTACTGCTACTGGCTTTTTAAGGTTGATTTGCAACTAATTGGCGCTTTCACTAATGCAGCTTTGTTCCTTCAATTGATTGCTTAAGTAAATTGCTAATAATTGCCACTGAAGCAGGAGAGAGTTTTGTAGTTGGAGTTGTATCAACCAAAATTTAAATTGAAACTGTTCCTATAGAACCTCTAGATCCAATTGCATTAGGTATGGATGATCCACATCGATCATCCTCATTCGGATGAATGGAAAAACCCGAGGGCAACAGGGTATTGTGATTTGGATCGTTGCCATTCAACACTTATTTGTTACAAGAAGATCCGTAGGAGCACAAACCATGTACGAGTCTATGCCACCACTGCAACTCTCTTGAAGTATCACCTTGTTGTTTAGGGTCGCATTTGCACTCTGCTATTCACATTTACCAAAAAAGAATTTTTGGTTAGTTATTTATTAACAACATCAATGTTTTAAATTGATGAAAGTTAAGGTGTTATTCATATACATACCAGAGCAGTCCCCAGATGGTATGTTGATTATCATTGCACTAGCAAGACGTTCACGTCTATCTAATGATGCCACCCATCGCTTTGCTCCAAATGGAATGCATGAGTTTACTAAAGGTCTAAAATGATTATGCATCACCATGCCTCTGTCATCTACATGTTCAACCCATGTCACCTAACAAGTATCATGAACCCACCAGTCACTATAGGAATGAGATTTTTTTAGCATAATGAGTTACTCATCTAAAATATTATGATATAATTTTTTTCTTTTGACAAATAAATTACAATACATAACATAAACTAGAGGACGTTAGTCATTGTCAAAAACATGAGACAATGTCGAAAATACTGAGATATCATTAAAAATATAATCGGAGTTATGAACCCGAGCAGAATCAAAAAAAATTATCAATTAGAATAACCATGAAGATGATTTTTTTGTTTTGTTTTGACATTGAAGTTAGATCAAAAAGGTGTATCCATTGATAGAACTAGTAATAAAAAATAATCAACTACTACCTAAAAAATAAATTTATTAATTTACAGCTATAATGTTTAAAAAAGGGACATATGCATCAATTTCTTAATAAATAGATTATTTTATTTATATTATCTTACCCATATTTAATCAAGGAAATCACAGTCGTTTGAGATTTATGTTGAACAGCACAACAATAAAGGAGTAGAAATATAACACAACAATGGCGATTTCCTTTTGATCGAGCTTGCAATGGTAGTCAAAAAACCCGATATTATTGCCTCCCTCATCGATCTAGTGGAGATACAACAACATAAGAGTACATAGGAGAAATGAAGTCAAAGAAAACTAGATTATACATATAAACGATAGAACATGATGAATTACCTGGGATTTTCTTTATTTAAAGAATTGATTTGAGTTGAGTTAAGTTGTGGTTGGTGAAGCAAACCCTAACAGTTCATCATAAGCAATTAAATCATACAAGTTTATGTTAGGGCAAAACATACATCTGAATGAGCAATAGATAGATAGTATAGTAATACTTACATACAAAATCTGTGAATGCAGTATAACGAAGATAAAAAAGGGAAAGAAACTCTTTCAGTTTTGTGGAAGAGGCAAAGATTCTTTCTTGTCTTCTCAAAAAAATGGGCGCAGCCAAAATTTATATGGAGCTTACGAGAGGGGGGCTGGTGTTAGGTTAAGAATTTAGGTTATCTCAATCAGGGCCGGCCCAACCGATTTGAAGGCCCAAAGCAAATTTTTTAATGAGGCCTTTTAAAGAAGAGGATAATATTTGACCAGAAAAAGAAGAGGATAATATAAAGTAGTAAATATTAAAAAATAAATCCTTTAAAAATGTGGGAGTGCTATGGAAGTTATAATTTTTTGAATTTTAATTTTAAAATAAATCAAATTTTTTTCTCAAAACTATAAAATAGAACATGAATAATAACTAATATGTATATCAAAACAATTGTGAATTTTATAACTAATATGTATATCAAAACAATTATCTATAAATATAGCTCGTTTTACACGCTTTTGACTACTTTTACATTCTCTTCAATCTGCCATATCACTTTTTTGCTAAACGCTTTCTTTCCTGCTCAGTTCTATTTTCATTAACTCCACATTTTCTTGTCAATATGTCTTCCTCTGATAGAAAAAAACCTGGCTCTCGACTACAAACTCAACCAAACTTCTGATAGTATCTTGAGCTGAACTCCTACCCTAAGGCTATATGAGGACCTTGACTGCCCCACCATTCTCCTAGAAGCATGAGACGACCTATCATAGAGGAGGGTAAACTTTTCCTTGAAGCATGAGACAACCCTCGTCCTTATCATAGTAACCCTTGACACTTAACCTCTTAATCTCCAAAACGGATAAATTTAAAAGTTAAAATACATATAACTGAACATCCATGACATATATATAAAAACATAATGTTAAGAGTTTTAGAAAATATGTGGCACTACTAAAGCAACTCAAACATATGTCAGAGTATTTCAAAACAGCGGAAAATAAGAACATCAAACAAAGTCAGTTAAAAAGTTATTTTAACGTGACTCGAAAGACTGACACACTGGCTAAACAAAATACAGATTCCCTTAGTGAGACACCTGATTTTCCATCATATAGCATAGGCATCCTTGATGCCTTCAAAGACCACTGTGGAAGGAAAACCACCACCATCTGCTTCAACTGGCTCCTCGACTGGATCTAAGCGATAAAAACAAACATACAAAAGAAAAACACATAGGGCTAAGATACATGTATAAGTCAGAAAAATGAGAAGATAAGGTAAAGCTCAATTTAAACATGTCACAAGCACATAAAATCAATTTATATCTTATCTTTCAACCTTTATTAGTATCTTATTTCTTAGACTTTATCTATGAGAATCTGACAATACTATATGCTGACTCTGGCCATATCCTGATGCCACTAACGTTCCCACATCCATGCAGAACGCCATCCGACTGTCACAACGGAGTCCGGATGTTATATGTCTTTCCCTATCGGAAACAAATCAGAGTAATCTAGACCTATCATTACTCTATCTAGCCGGCATAAATATAAATATGTCCTACTAAGGACCCCGACCCGATACTTGACCTCGTGTGTCCCATACCAGACGGCTGTGGACTTACAACACATATGCAATCTATATGATTCTCTGAGAACCGATATCTCGATGGCTGCACTCTACGACGCTTAACTTGGTCTTACGGTTAGCTCCTCCGTAGGTAGCCCTTTCCGATACATCGATAATCAGTTCTTGTACCAGTTGATTACACAATCTTATCTTAGTTTTCGCATTACTTGTTTATCTTATTTCTATCATGAAGTGAAGTCATGCTTCCAAACATAGTTATAAAATAAAACATTTAAGCAATTCCATAAATAATCACAAATAACACATAAGCATTTCATAACACATAAGCAATCAAGAAATCAATCAATCACTCAACCAATCAAATAATAATATCGAAGTTTCCTATGCGTTAACCGATCCTCGATGGCCTAAACTTCATTTAATCGTAACTCCGAAGAGTAGTCAAATGATCTTTAGGTATCGCTGACTATTTAACTCTAGTAGAGCTTGGGTCACTCTACACATATTTAAATTAAAACTTTACGCTAACCGTCCCGACGAATACGATATCTTGCGCCACCTGAATTTCAGCATGAACGTGAAGACTTCTCTGCTGACGCAAACAGATACTTAAGCACTAACACCGCAACGAAATGGTATGGTTGAAATATGGTATTATTGGATAGCTTGGAAAGTATAAGGCTTTTAGGAAAATAAACCAAAAATTGTTGAAGAACTTCCATTTTTCTTGAAAGTGGCCGAGAGAGATTTTTGAAGAAAAGGTTTAGCCTAACTTTGCTATGTTTTCATTTGATGAAATGAAATGAGAGGTTTCTTGTCTATTTATATTACAAAACCACCGCCATGCTTCCCTCATGCTTCCTCGTGCCAAGCATGAGGTGTTCAAATCACTTTTTGTTGGCATCAACCCAAGACTTTAAAGGTGACTCACTAATATAACATTTTAGATGTCAATCCCTCATGCATACAATTACATCACAATGAAGCACCTTTCATGAATTGGGAAAATAATGAGGCATCTTTGCTTCCAAATTTTAATTTCATACCTTCTTTATAAAAATAAAAACAATAGATGTATATAACTATTTATATACTTAATAATGTCTTTATATAAACAAGGTGTATTTAGTTAACCTAAGGCACACATAATTTAGTTTATAAAATATGGGGTGATACACTTAGATATCTCTCTGTGTCTCAAATCACACAATTAAAATAAAACAATGTTCAAAACAAGTCTTAATAATTATTTAGAAAAAGTGGGGTGTTACAAAGCACATGCCCATGGTAGCTTTATGTGCTTCATTGTTAGGACTTGTTTGTAATAGTGAGAGATGGAAGGATTTACAACAAAAAAGATTGGGGGATTTATAACATACGGTCAGATTGGGATAGTGAGAGATGGAAGGGTTTGAACTCACAATTTTGGGAAGCATTACATCACAAGGAAAGTCTCCTAGCTCAAAAGGATAGGGTTCAGCGGATTTCACATGGAGACAGTAATACTAGGTTCTTTCATAACTCTATTAAATTGAGACAGGGGAAAAATCAGATTGAAATGATCAAAGTGGAGGATAGGTGGCTTAGTAGTGTGGAGGAGATAAAAGGTGAAGTGTGGAGACATTATAGTAATCAATTCATGGAAGACCAGTTTTTGAGGCCCACTTTAGATGGAATTCTATTTAATATAATCACGGAAAGGGAGGCTGAGTCGATAACTGCTCCGTTCTCTATGGAAGAGTTAAAAGAAGCTGTATGGAGTTGTGAGAGTAATAAAAGTCCCGGACCGGATGGCTTTAACTTTACTTTCTTCAAGTCCTGCTGGGACAGAATTAAAGAGGAGGTATTTGAGTTGCTAGTCCAATTTCATGCAAATGGAAAGCTCCCAAAGGCTTTTACATCATCTTTTGTGGCTTTGATTGGCAAAACTAAGAACCCCCATCGATTGAACGATTTCCATCCTATTTCTTTGCTCGGTTGTATCTACAAGATTATAGCTAAAATTTTGGCATCAAGACTTAAAGGAGTATTTCCCGATATCATTTCTTCATGCCAGACAACTTTTATTCAAGGAAGACAAATCCTAGATGGTATGTTAGTCGCAAGTGAAGTGATCAATGTGGTTAAAAGAAAACGGTGGCCGATGTACTTGTTCAAGGTGGATTTTGAAAAGGCATACGATTCAATAAGCTGGGGATTTTTGGACTATATGTTAAGAAGGATGGGGTTCAATGACAAATGGAGGACTTGGATGAATGCATGCGTATTAGTGGTTCAGTTTCTGTGTTGGTTAATGGCAGCCGCTCGACGAAATTTAAAATGGAAAGAGGTTTGAGACAAGGGGATCCCTTAGCCCCTTTTCTTTTTTTAGTAGTGGCAGAAGGTCTTGCCGGATTGGTGAAAACTTGTGTTGAATTTGGGCACCTTGAAGTGGCTATACCCGAGCTTCCTTTCCCGATACTCCAATATGCGGATGACACTCTGATTATGTGTGAAAACACAAGTGGAAATCTGTGGTGTTTGAGAGCTATTTTGAGAGTCTTTAAATTGGTATCTGAGATGAAGCTTAACTTTCATAAGAGTTGTTTGTTAGGACTGAATGCTAACACTGAAGATATAAGAGCAGTCTCTCAGTTTATGTATTGTAAAGTAGGGGAATTGCCATTTAACTTCTTAGGCATTCCGATAGGAGCAAGTCCAAGATTGAGCTCAACATGGAGGCCGGTGATTCAGAAATTAAGAGCTAGATTGTCCACATGGAGAAGTAGACAATTATCAATGGGGGGAAGAATCACACTGATTAATTCGGTTTTAACAAGTCTTCCTGTATATTTCTTCTCTTTCTACAAAGCTCCTAAAAAGGTTCTTAGAGAAATGATTCAAATCCAACGAAATTTTTTGTGGGGCGGTGGTGAAGAGGCTAGGAAGAGGTGGAGTAAAATCTGTGTACCAACAATGTGTAGAACTATATTATACAGAGTTTATAATTTCAGTGAAATTCTAAAAGTAATTATTTTCTCTAACACTAGCACATATTTGTTAAATATCCCGGCCCCTACAAAAAAATTGGTCAAGCTCCGCCGCTGCCTTTGAACATGGTCCATTGTGCGCTTTTTGTTCCTTGAATGATGAAGAAGTGGATCACCTGTTTTTTACTTGTAGCTTATCAGAAACAATCTCGCAGCACATCATTTCTTGGTGGGGAAGGCCATATGATGCTTTTAATGGTTCTTGGTATCACTTTCAGCAGCTAACCATAATCCTATGACAGTTGGTGTAAAAATCCCTCACAGTCACTAGCACCACAAGATTGTGTTTGAACTGTAAAAGGGAAGTGGTACCCCTTGTACCCAATATTAACATTACTTTTGGCTTATAAAAAAAAACTCTGTTTGCACTCACAATTATAGAGAGAGCAACGTATGCACTGATAAGCTTGCAGGTTATGGAACTAATTTAAGCAGTGGCGGGTAATGGAAAAAATTGGGGGGTACCACATTAGTAACGAATATATAAACTATGTTTTACCATATAATTTAAATTGTTTCATTTGGTTCCAGTGGTAAATTTTAAGTATGTCAACATTATTGTCCGCAGTTCAACACCTGCTAAGAGCAGTTTTTTGTTTTTATTTTGACAAAAATATACAAAATGACTGTAAATACACGAAATGCAAGCCGAGGGATTCAAACCAAGTTACTAGATCTCGTTAACAACATGCCAAACCACTCCGCCATTCAAGATCTTTGCTGATTATTGTTCGTTTAAATATATAAAACTTAATATTATGTATAAAATATGTGTATATATAGTAATTCTTAGAGATAAAATATGTGTATATATTTAATTCTTAAAAAATTGGGGGGTAGGGTGGCATCCCTCCGCTCCCAAGAAGATCCACCACTGAATTTAAGTGGGTTTGTTTGGTGGGATTCTATTCAAAGCTTCATTGCTGAGGATTTTTTCAAGAATAGGTTAGGTTTGCCTATATATATGTTTTGCTAATGTCTTTTTTGGGTTTATTCTTTTTCTTTTTGATGGATTGGGTTTTCCTTTTGTTTTTTATTTTTGGTGTGCTGCAAATGATTGTTAATGTCTTTGGTGCCAACTTGGCTGGGACGATAGTCATTATAGGGATGTTTTTGGTCTAGTCATTATAGGAATGTTTTTGGACTAGTCCCCCATATTCCTTTCTTTTGCAAAAAAAAATCGAAACACCTTATATTTACAGGGACTAAAAACATATTTATGCTTTAATTTAATCTTAATTAACGATATTACTTTGAATATTAAGAGTGCACAATATTGAAGAATTGAAGTGTCTACATGAATATTGCATCATCGACTTGAAGTGCCCCCTCCCTTTTTCCCTATCTTTCTCACTTAAATAAGGTTACTACTTATATTTATATATAAGTAAGGATATATTGACACTAGGTGTCAAACTTAGTAACTTATACTAGTTATTAACTTCACATATAAAATGAAATTTGTCAATCAAGCTGGTACGTATGTAATGTTATATTATATATAAGATCATGTATGTATGTTTGTCAACAAAAAAAATCATGTATGTCAAGTTTCATTTAAATCGAAAGTTAATTGACACTCCATCATAGTTCTTTTTTCAATTGCTAATATGTTATTTGATAGATAAGTGAATGTCTGTTATTAGACAACACACTTAGGAGTATCCAAACTTTTTGACATTCGACATACATGATCACAAAGATACTATTACATTATTCAATGATCAAATTGATACTTTTTGTTAATATATCCTAACTCTCTGTCTCCGTCCCTCCCTCTAAATATATACCCCTTTTGTTGTTGTTCATTTCTTTTAGTCTCAATAGATCTAGGTTAAGGTAAATTCCTTGATACTTCAACCCCCTTTATTTCTCTTGGAGTTTTCTTCATTTGCAATTAGATAATTTCGAGTTTAGTTTGTCACTGTGATGCATAAAATTATTTTTTAATCTCCTCTTTTGTTCAGAAAATCGTATTCCAAGTATGGGGGAGAGTGAACACACTATTTTAGAATATAAGGAGAGGAATAAGGATTTTTGAGTTTACCTATGCCCTTATTTTAGTTTTTTTTTATAAGTCAAAATATGCCCCTATTTGAGTGATGGAAAATATCAATCTATTGGCCCTTACAATTGGAATTATTAGGAATTATTACAAAGCCTAATTGATATGGATCTGCTCGTTAAAATATTTAATGACACAAATATTTAAGTACATTCTCAAAGCTTCTATCTCATCACTTTCATTGTTGATTCCTACACCTGATAAGCCAACAACTCTATTGGGGCCTGCAATTCCAGCAATAACTTTCGCACATGATAAGCCAGCATATGCATCAAAATGATATACCAACTCTATTGCTGTGATCGGATCTATTAACAATAATATTCATATGTCAAATGAAATACCAACTGCTTTAAAGAAAGGGTTTATTCTTGTTTCAAATTTGAAATATAAAAGATCAAAATGAGATAAAAAAAACACAGAGAATCAAAATGAAATTTTATTGAAACTAGGTGTGCACTACAAGAAATTAAGGTATTACTGATGGACCACAATCCTGTCAAAAAAAGTCTAGTTAGTGACGGAACTGGTCGTCAGTAATGAGGGATGGATATCCAAATTCATACTGTGTGGGTTACAGATAGATTTCGCTGTCGATATTTGAAAATTGTGACTGTTGTAGTTACCACAGGTAAATCTGTCAGTAATAAAGTGTGTTGTTTCTAACACACTTTTTTTATAAGCAAAATATTTTGTTAATGAGAGCACAAGGGATACTCCACCCGAGAGTACAAAGGGGCTTTGTTAAAACCTCTTAGGGCCAAAATCCAATGGAAAAAAAAACATAGGAGAAAAAAGAGTACTCCCAATCACAAAAATGTATTAAGCAATTACATTGCAAGGATAATGCTAAAAGTAATGCAGTTACATAGCTAAAATAGCATCAACAAACACAAAGACAATACATCAGCTTGCTATTTATCCACTACACAATCATGCAACACCAACACCACCAATAGGTTTCCTTGACCTTTCAATAAAATAATTTTTTTTATCAAAACTATAAAATGGAACATAAATTTAATAATATTTATGTGAATATATCATTTGTTTAAGTTGAAGCAGTGGTAATCTTTTGGCCAATTATAGTATTGAACCTATTTTCAAATCCACATAAAGATAAAAAGGTTTCTGTTTTTGTATTTTAAGATGCATGCAAAAATAAGAACCTTCCACCAATAGATGCATACTTTTTTTGAGGCTAAGAACGAGGGCTTGAGCCGGCCCGATCTCAATTTGTAAAATTTTAAATTAACAAATGAATATAATTTTTAGAAACAAAATCACATAAAAAAATTTTAAATTAACAAATGAATATAATTCTCTCTTCGTCCTTCTATCGTTAACAATTCAGCAGAATGTTTTCAACACTTCAATTCTTCTCACAAGTGAGACCCAATTGTTCTTTGCTAAATCATTACAATTTTTTGGAGTACAAAAAATGAAGTCATTTTTTGGAAAATTCTCCATTGTTGCGAAACAAAACCTTGTTCTTCGCTTTTCTTGCAACTTCACTGCTCCACTGTTTTTTGGAAACAAAAACATATTCATGGCGTATTTTCCCTACCGAAACAGATTTGGAGGCTTCAACAATTATCTCGTCAATAACTCTATTTTACCCTGCATGACAAAGCTTGCAGGGAGTTCAGTGCCCAAAAGCAGTTGAAGAACAAGAAAACAACATCTAAGAACAAATTTAGAGTCTCTCTCATTAGAATCCCTTTACTAAATATACAACATTATCCAGCCATGTTCTGGTAATTACTACGTGCCTGGACAAGATCAGGAAAGACAATAGCAACCACATAAGCTGAGATGTGTAACAATAGCACACCGTTTTATTTAAATATTTAGGCATTTTCTTTTTTGCATTCTTTTACACATCCTAATCTCACAATAAAGGTCTATAATCAATTATTACAAGAGCGTAATCGATTATGATGATGAGTTTTTCGTAGAAATAAATCCAAAAGTACTGTAATCGATCATACCATCGAGATAATTGATTATAGGCTTTTTTATGAGATAATTTATAGGCTTGGTTATTCATAAAAGGTATTTTAAACACTTCCTAATGGTATTTTTCAATCAGACAATTAACCTCTTTTGAAATACTCTATCATAGATGATTACCTTATAATCGTTTTTAACTTGCATCATATATTAATTGGACCGCTATTTATGTTACTTGATTTCTTAATCTAATAGCCATATTTTGGGGCATTACACCTATGATGTAACAAAGCCACAACAAATTTTTTGCAAGATAATATAGGTAGCGTATTTGTCGACCCTCCGAAACCAAAAAGGCCGTAACATTCTATAAATTTTAGGTTCTTGTAATCTTCCGCCAAAATACCTATATTTAGATGTCACACTCTAAATCCATAATATCATGTCTCTCTAAAAAACAAGGCATTTCATGTAAAGGAGCACTCAAATCTTTCAGCTAATAAAGATAAAAAGAGAGTAACTTAATCAAATAGGTATAAAAAAATTTAAAGAAATAATGTAGCACTTGTTATAGTCTCCATTATTTATTCACCAACAATAAAAACCATAATTTATGAGGACCGATACCGATAGGATGAATTCCCTCAATCTAGATAAGGATAAAATGAGGGTAATCGTTTACACCCTAAAAAATATTAACTCCTAGCCTAGGGAAAAGTCTGTTGTAGTGAAAAGGCTGGAGAATAAGTAAGGGAGACGAGCAACATTCAATCCAATGAGATGTTATCCAATTCAAAGACTATAATAAGGATTAAGTGAGAAAAACATGGAAAAATTAAAATGAAGTCGAGGTGATGGCTCGTCAATAAAATATGCACGTTGGCGTTGGGTACGAAGGATGGGGGAATTGTCCCTACAAATTTAGTGAAGTGGAGAAGTACGCTTAAGAGACGTTGTAAATAGTTAGTGGCAAGAAATAGGGAATGTGACACGTTAGTTAGCATTTCTAGCCGAGTAACTCCTAGGCAGTAGCACAGTTTGGTGTTCGCCATAGGATTTTAGACACATATCCATAATTACACAAGTTATTGTCAAGAAATTTAAATTTACTTGTCTTTGCCCTTTTTATATTTTCATAGTCCAGTTGAATCAAACCTTTCGGCGTCTCCCTTAAAACACTTTGGAGTAGTTGAGGTGCTCATAACTGAGAGACAAAGTTCATCTCTCCGTGTAATTGCTTAAAGAAAAGAAATCACAGATGAAAGCTATTAGTGGGTTCCTCCACTAACTTTCAAAGTTAGACAACAGATCCTAAGAATGTGCAATTACGTTTATCAGACGACTGAGAAACAGAGTTCTTCTCTTTGTGTAATTACGTTTTTTTGGACTTGAATTTTTTTTGTTCTAAGGGAATGTGCATTTTTTAACAAGTAGTCTTAGAAGGAAAAACATATTTTTTTAACAAATTCATTAACAATAATTACGAACGTTAAAATATTTTTTTATTTATCACACGTATATATTTATATGTTCATAATTTCAATATTTGCATTTTTATAAATAATTTTTTTATTTATCTATTTAGGTTGAAGCTTACTGTAGAGGCATTGAATTTTTATTAAGTGACTTTTTTTCCAAAAATTATATTCATTTTTTATTTAAATATTGTAAATTGAGATCAGAGCCAGCCAAAGAATAAGGTGGCCCAAGCCCTCGCTTTGAGCCTCAAAATTTTTTTATTATGTTATCGGTAAAAAAAGGGCCTCAAATTAAGTATCTTATATTGAAAAAGGCTTAAATTTTAAAAATCGGTGTAGATCAAATATCAACTATTAAATTTATGTTCTATTTTATAGTTTTGATAAAAAAAATTATTTTATAATTTAAATTTAAAAAATTCTAAATACTGTCCTTATGAAATTTTATTTTCTGAATTTTCTAAGACTTGTAACTTCTAAAGAACTCCCTCATTTTAAAAGGATTTAATTTTAAATATTTTTTTTTAATTTTTTTTACTTCTATATTATCTTCTCCTTTAAAAGGCCTCGTTAAAAAATTTTCTTTAAGACTTCAAATCAGTTGGGCCGGCCCTGATTGAGATAACCTAAAATCTTAACCTAAAACCAGTGCCCCTCTCCTAAGTTCCTTATAAATTTTGGTTGTGCTCATCACTTTGAGAAGACAAGAAAGAATTGTTGCCGCTTCCACAAAATTGAAAGAGTTTATTTCCCTTTCTTTATCTTCGTTATATTGCATATTCACAGAGTTTGTATGTAACTATTACTTTAGTATCTATCTATCACTCATTCATATGTATGTTATGCTCTCACATATACTTGTATGATTTAATTGCTTATGATGAAATGTTAGGGTTTGCTTCATCAAACAACAACCTAATTCTACTCAGATCACAAAAAGCAAATCCCAGGTAATTCATCATGTTCTATCATTTATATATATAACCTATTTTCCATCGACTTCATTTCTCTTGCGTACTCATGTTGTTCTGTCTCCACTAGATCCATGAGGGAGGAAATAATATTGGGTTTTTTAACTAGCATTGCAAGATTTATCAAAAGGAAACCGCCGTTGTTGTGTTATATTTCCATGCCTTCTTTGTTGTGTTGTCCAACATAAATCTCAAACGACTGTGATTTCGTTGATTAAATATGGGTAAGATGATATACATAAAATAATATAATTATTATGAAATTGAAGCACATGGCCTATTTTTATTTTTACCATTATAGTTGAATTTAAATAAATAAATTTATTTTACTGGTAGTAGTTGATTATTTTAATTACTATATAGTTCTATCGATAGATACACCTTGTGGTGCCATTGAATGTGGGAGCAATGTTTTTCTTGTCTTCCCCCGTTTGATCCATCTTCTATGTCAATAGAAGCACTTAAGTTTCATGTTTTCCCCTTGAATAAGCTTTTTTACTCTAATCATGTGCATTAACTTCCATTAAATCTTTAATCATGTCATTGTGTTTACAACTTTCTCTCATGTCTTTTACTGTGATTAAGGTTCTATATATTTGTGGGTGAGTAACTTACTATGTTGACCCTACCGTGAATAAATTTCACCAAAGATTTTCATATCTTCTTTCATCTTTTGCCAATGTAGCTTAAATGCTGATAGGTCAACCTCTTTCACATTTTTCTATCCTATTTGTTTCATTTTCCATTCCATGAACATTTTTTTCCAACAAGCTTATTTTTGTTATTTAGACGATCATTCTTTTGGTCAGATGGGAATCATGTAGAATTTATAAAACGTACACATTTTTCATTATCTTCTCTTACAAACTCTTGTATTTTTTGAGCCATCACGTTTAAAATGAGGAAATTATAAACATCCAAAATTTTCTTTCGGTTGGATAGGAACTACATAGACTTTCCCATGGTAGTTGTCTTTTTGGACAAATCATTTTCATTATGATAACTGAGTAAAAATTTGTGTTTAACAATGGATTTTTTACTTGATTTCAGATGTTGAATCTCTTGATTTCATCTGAGGGATAGACAAACTTAAAATTTGTCATTGTTGGTATTGCTCAATGGTCTTTAATGTTTTATAGTAACCGAGTACCATATCTCTTGAGTTTCCCTTGTTTTTAACCTCTTTATGATTTTCTTTTGTAGATATCACTTATGACCTTGCTTTGTGGTTCTTTATGCATGGGTCACTGAGTTGATTCAATGGTATCTTCCTTTTAAGAAATACTAACACTATACACTCTAGATAGCCAAACTAAATGGAAATGGACCCAAGTTATTTAATGAGACCATCATGAGATTTATGCATTAGAAGAATGTTGAAAAGAGTGTCAAATACTTGTTAAAAAAGTGTCAAGTAAAAGGGTCTTTGGCCATGCTCAGTTCTGATTTTCTTCGTTATGGCACTAAATGAATACATTAGATCAATATATTGACACTTATTTTGTGCTTTTACAGGTTATCTTTAAGATTCTTTCCTTGACTGGTTCGTTAAGTCCAATGGATTAGCAAAGATCAAATGTGGTGAGCTTAGTGTCAAGTTTGAAACTCGAAATGGTGAAGCTAGATGGGATGCATTGGCTGGAGCGATGAGAGTTGTAGGGCCTATGAAGGTAACTTTTATTCAAGAACAGAATACTTGAAATAATATCTTGTAAAATCGCACAATAGCTTATAGAGGTATTTGAAACCTATGACAAAATAGGAAATAACCCAAAATTGATGCCAATGAAAGTTTCAAATAATTCTTGTCATAAGCACTTATTCTTGAGAATTGCTCCTTAATTCTCATAATATTCTAAATAACCTATTAAGTTAGTGGCATCGATATGATCTTAGTGGAGATGATTTCGAGCCAAATATGGGGGTCAAGGATAGCACAAAACCCTTTTCCATCCAAGTAATGATGGAAATTGTTTCTGATTCCCAACGCTACCATATTTAGTATCTTCTCGCAATTATCTCAATGGAGATGATTAAGAGCAAAATATGGAGGTGGGGGACAACACCTGGCCCTTTTTCATCAACAACGAACAATTTAACAACTTAATAGCAATTATTTAGGTGGAGTCTCAATCCGTTGCCATTTCTAACCTACAACAAAATAACAAATGTCGCTAAACTAATATAGCAAAATTAGTTTCCTCGCACTTTCTTCGCCCTTTCTGATTATTTTTCGCACACTGCGCAACTATTATAGAAAAATTGCCAACATCGTTCCACCCCCAAATTCGAACTCGAGTTCGAAACATTTGGTGCAATTTAGTGCAATTTTTTTATGTTTAGGGTACTAAGTAGTGCTACAAATTTTTGTTGCATATATTCTGACTAATACTTTTCTAATTCACGAGGCCATGCAAGTTTGCCAGACTTGACGCGGTTAATGCATTATCCATTAATTTATCAGAAGATACTGAATATTCTTTCTAACCCAGAAGCTCTTAGTCAGGTATTTACTTACTTGTGCCTAGGACATTTACAAGATGCAATGTACATGTATTGATTAGATTTTTCTAATATCTAGTTTACTTTTTAGATTCCCGTTATTGTTACTTTACTAGACATCCTTGTATGGAATTAAATTCTCTTCAAGAAGTGGTGCAAGATCTGGAGTTGTTTTATTTGGTTTCAATAGCTCAGTCATCACAGGTAGACTGATTTAAACTCTAGTAACCATTGATGAATCTTTTCTTGCTTTAATGTTGTTTGATACTAATTCTCTTAGTTTTCAAATGTTGATTTGTTGTTGATGTTTGCATATGTATTTAGTGTTTTTCAAAACAAGGGCGTTCATGAATTTGGATTAAACCCCAGCTGACAACAACTTTGTGGCTGATCCTCCTAGCATTTCTCCCATTGAGAAAAAGATTGAGCAAATCAACATAGTTGAAAATGAAGAATTAGAAGAGGTTAAGATTTTGCTGATGTTGATGTTGTTGTTGATGGTGGTGATGTTAGGAAGAAAAGTTGGGAGTCTGAGACTGCCATTACAAATAGTAGTAGTGACAGCTATGAGTTAGAAGAAGGTTAAATAGTAGATTCTGATTATAATGAAGATAGTAGGAGCATTATTGATGATGATGATGATGATGATGTGTTGATTTTGTTCATGTGTAGATAGCTTAGATTTCACTAGTTTGAGATCTTTGATTCAATAGATAGCCTTTTCTTATTGTTCATTATCTCTTACAATTTTAAAGAGAAATTTTAATGTGTGGACAAATGTCACTTCAATTATTTAATTCTTTAATGCCTTATTGACTATCACTTCTAACTACACCACCATTTGCATACACCATAAGATAAATTACAGGAACTGTAAAGAACTCACATCAGGTTCACTTTAGTTTCGGTTATCCATTTTCCCTGTTTTTTTTAATAATTTCTAACATTTTGTACATGTGACATTTTGTACATGTGCCTTCGTATTAAACACATAATCTCTAAGATAAATCAATTTAATCAATATTAAACACATAATCCCCATAACAAATCATGCCAAATTATTGTATTGGTGTACAAAGTTAATTTCCCAAACCATGCTTGAGGTGTCTCTTTTTAAGCCATATTAGGATTTCGGTAGCATGCAAATAGGAGCTGAGTTTTCTTAAGAAAGTCTTAACTAAATTATAATGAATAACTTCTATTAAGGTTCGGTTTGGCACGTCCCGTCCGGTAGCGGATATCGGATGTGACTAGCGGGTGACGAGTAGCGTTTGGTAAGCACATTTAGCATTTTTCGTGTAGCGTTAGCGTTTTTTAAATGCTACTTCTAGTAGTGTTTGAGTAAATAATATATAGTGTCTCACTCTTTTTGGCATTTTTACCCTTATTAGTTTGCTTAAATTCCTTTTATGTCATTTTACATTTATCATGAATTAAATGTCATTTTACATTTATCATCTAGTTTAACTGCTTGTTTTATCAAACACATCATTTGCTGTCAACAAACTTATCCATTATCGGCTAGCTCATTTGTTGTCTGCTATCCGTTCATCCTCTAGCTTATTTGTTATCCGCTACTTTTTACCAAATAGATCATAAGCAATGTGGTTTTACATATTTATAAACACAAGACAATGTCTCAAAATGATAAAAATTAGTAATCTAAGGAAACTATATTAAAGATAATAATTAGAGAATAATCCTAATTATGACTATAATGAATACTTGTCCTCAATCTGGAACACATGTATTGTATGCATCCAGCTTGTTACGTATATACTCGACCTATGAATAGAAACAGGACCCTAGGTGAAAGGTACTATAGTGGTCGTTCTTGAGTCGGTAAACGCATGGCCAGCAAATTTAGTGTTTGTCCCCATACCTTCTGCGAAAAATAAGTAAATAACATAAAAATCATCGTAATTTAAATTAAAAAAAGTAAACAATTTTTTTTCAAACCTACTTGTAAAAACATTACAAATGACGGTATTTAGAGAAATTAAGACATAATATACTAGTTATTAGGTATTTGTTTGATAGATATACCTTTTAAAAGTGGAATATAGTTAAAATCTTAATAAAACTAACTAGTACCATATATATATATATATATATATATATATATATATATATATATATATATATATATAGCACACTAACTAGTAATTATCCCTATCATTTTCGATATTTTTGTTTTCATCCTTGCAAATTTCTCTAAAATATAAGCATGTTCCTAAAATATGTGTTGATTCGAGGTTAGTTTTAAATAGTGCTATGAAATATAATGAATAAAGAAGTGATTTTCATGTGAATGCATAATGAATGCTTGCAAAGTTTGAGGAGAAATTAAAGGAATTTTCGTGTCAAAATTATTAAAGAGGTAACTTAATGCAAGTGGATTTTTTTAAGAAATCAATTGTTGTGTTAGTTGAAATTTATTATTAAGAACAATCTCTTAATACTTGTTATTAAATTGTGGGAAACAAGGCCAGAAGAAAACGAACTGGAAGTACTATTACTATGCAATTTTGTCATGAACCCACCTCATGCTAAAATGGCCAGAGACTTGATTAATGAGGTATTCACAAGAAATTCACAATCTTATCATTGAGCAATTTAACATGGGGGCTTTAGAATGACCTTTGAAAAAATGGGGTGTTACCATGGGGCATGTGTTTCAAGGAAAAGTTTACCTTCCTCTATTATAGAGGTAGAGGGGAGGAGGGTGAGAGAATCATGTGTTTCTAGGAGGATGGTGGGGGTGGTCAGGCTCCTCATATAGCCTTACGGTAGGAGTTCAACTCAGGGAACTATCAAAACTTTGGTCGAGATCATAGCCGTGAGGCAGGTTTTGGCTATTAGAGGAAGACATATTGACAAGAAAAGATGGAGTTAAAGAAAAGAGATACTTAGTTGGAAAGAAGGGGTTTAGAAAAAATGTGATATGGAGATTGTAGAGAATGTAAAAGTAGTCAAAGGACTGTAAAACGAGCAATATTTATAGATAATGCCACAAAGATAAAAAAGATGTAGCCATTGAGGGTAATTTAGATATATTCAGGGCTAATTGATTAGTCGTTAATGTCTATAAATATTGTAAAGGCTTGTTAATGATGTCATGTTAGCTACCGTAAATATATAAACTAGAAATACAAATATTATAAATTATTGAATTCATGTTCTAATTTATAGTTTTGACAAAAAAATGTATTATTTTAAAATTTAAGTTTAAAAATATAAATATTATCCATATAAAATTGTATTTTCTGAATTTTCTAATATTTGTAGCTTCTATAGCACTCCCACATTTTTAAAGGATTTATTTTTTAAATTTTTTTAAATATTTGTTACTTTATATTATCCTCTTCTTTTTTTGGTCAAATATTATCCTATTCTTTAAAAGGCCTCATTAAAAAATTTGTTTGGGCCTCCAAATCGGTTGGGCCGGCCCTGATTGATATAACCTAAATTTTTAACCTAACACCAGCCACCGTCTCGTAAGCTTCATATAAATTTTGGCTGCGCTCATTTTTTTGAGAAGACAAGAAAGAATCTTTGCCTCTTCCACAAAACTGAAAGAGTTTGTTTCCCTTTTTTATCTTCGTTATACTGCATTCACAGATTTTGTATGTAAGTATTACTATACTATCTATCTATCGCTCATTTAGATGTATGTTTTTCCCTAACATAAACTTGTATGATTTAATTGCTTATGATGAAATGTTAGGGTTTGCTTCATCAACCATAACATAACTCAACTCAAATCAATTCTTTAAACAAAGAAAATCCCGGGTGATTCATCATGTTCTATCGTTTATATGTATAATCTGTTTTCATCCACTTCATTTCTCCTGTGTACTCATATGTTGTTGTATCTCTACTAGATCCATGAGGGAGGCACAAATATCAGGGTTTTTTGACTACCATTGCAAGCTTGATCAAAAGGAAATCGCCATTGATGTGTTATATTTCTACGCCTTCTTTGTTGTTTTGTCCAACATAAATCTCAAACGATTGTGATTTCCTTGATTAAATATGGGTAAGATTATATACATAAAATAATGTAATTATTATGAAATTGATCCATAGGGTCCCTTTTTTATCATTATCGTTGAATTTAAATTAGTAAATTTATTTTTTAGGTAGTAGTTGATAATTTTTAATTACAAGTTCTATCAATGGATACACCTTTTTAATCTAATTTCAATGTGAACAAAAAAAACATTTTCATGGTTATTCCCCCGATAAGGTTTTTTGATACTGCTCGGGTTCGTAACTCCCATTATATTTTTAATGATATCTCAGTATTTTTGACATTATCTCTTGTCTTTGATAAGGGTAGATAGAGCATGTAGATGTGCATGAAAGAGTCATGATAGTGCATAATCATTTTAGACCTTTAGTAAACTCTTGCATTGCATTTGGAGCAAAGCGTTGACATAGTTAGATAGACAATGTGAATATCTTTCTAGTATGATGATAGTCAACATACCTCTTGGGGACCGCTCTAGCATATATATATATATATATATATATATATATATATATATATATATATATATATATATATATATATATATAAATGAATGTAATTTGTTGTTTTAACAATCTAAATAAATAACATTTATTTAAAACATTGATGTTGTTAATAAATAGATAACCAAACATTCTTTTTGGTAAATGTGAATAGCAGATGCAAATGCGACCCTAAGCCACATGGTGATACTTCAAGAGAGTTGCAGTGGTGGCATAGGCTCGTAAATAGGCTATTGATCGATGTCCTTGTAAGGAATCTAGTGTTGAATGGCAACGATCCAAATCACATTATCCTTTTCCCTCGGGTTTTGCCATTCTTCCGGATGAGAATGATCGATGCGGATAATCAATACCTAATGCAATTGGATCTTCTATGGTAACAGTTTCATTTTAAATTTTGGTTGATACAACTTCAACTACAAAACTCTCTCCTGCTTTAATGGCAATTACCACCAATTTAGTTAAGCAATCAATTGGACAGATCAAAGATACATTAGTGAAAGCGCCAACTAGTTGCAGATCAGGCTCAAAAAGCCAGTACTAGTAAGTAAGTTGATGACATACACCAGTCTTAAACTAATTGCAATTAATTTAATTAATAGTGCTAGTTTAGAACTGATGTTCAAAGGAAATTGAATTAATATTGCTATACTACTATGATGCAGATAGAACAAATACAAGGAAAGTAGAAACATATCGAGAAGGTGTAGCATTTTCAAGTTTTCAGAATAAGGGAAACAAGTCAACAAACACACCTTGGAGAATCCTTTTCTTAGGTCTGAGCATTGACTTCTTTAATGAAGATGAGAGTAGCTCCATCAGACCTGCGTAGACATTTCATTATTGTTTTTCTTTTGTTTACAATTTGGTTGGAGAAAATTTTCTTCAAGTATTTTCTGTTTCTTTTGTTTCTTTAGTATACTTTTTTTTATCTCACTACAGTGAAGGTTACTTAAGAGGAATAGAATAGATATTTTATTATGTGACTTTGTTTCTAGAAAGTTGTTCTTATTTTTTAATTAATATATATTATAAAGATAACTTGGAAACCTAACATAACACCTCTTGTGAAATCCCTAAAAATATGAGGTTGTGTTCATCACTTTGAAAATTGTCAATGGTTCCCAAAAACAGAAAGAGTTTGTTTCCCTTTCCCTATCCACATTATACTTCATTTGTAGAGTTTACAAGAAGAATTTACTATCTAAATATCTCTCATTCATAAGATCTCTTTCACATATACTTGTATGATTTTATTTTTTTATGATAAGTTAGGGTTTCATAAATCAAGCATGACTTCATTCTACTTGCATCAATACTTTATATATTGCTAAATTCCAGATGATTCATCATGTTCTTTCATTTATATATATATATATATATATATATATATAATCTATTTCCTATCGACTTTGTTTCTCCTGTTTAATCATGTGTTTTTTATTTTGATTCACTACATCTATGAGAGAGGCAGTAATATATTGTGTTCTCCTATCATTGCAAGCTTTATCTAATGAAAATTGTCGATGTTGTCTTATATTTTAACGCCTTCTCTGTTTTGCTTTTCTCTACTATTCATTTTGGTAGTCTCAAATATAAATTTTCAACAATTGTGATTTCCTTGATTAATATTGGTAAAGTAATATACATTAAAGACTGTAATAATTATGAAATTAGGTATATATTGGATCCAGCGCGTGCGTTTCTGGTCTCCAGCGTTCGACCATTGCTGCCACCAACATTGGATCTACTTTGAAACGTCCAAAGGTTGCAATTGTACCAAAACCAACTAGTTCTACGTAGCGTCTTATTAACAGATGTGGTGGTTCAATGTTGAAGTGGTGGTGACACTCAATGGCTTCATTGGTGGGATGCATGGACCTGTGAGTATCCTAGTTTCGTAACAAAACCATTGATTGTGAAGGAGTGTGAAGAAATAGGAGGTGTTTAGTTCAGATTTGAGTGTTGAGTGTTTAGGGCCTATTTATAGAAAATTTTGACGGTTAGATGGATGATTTGTTGTGTTCACGAAAACTGTTTGTAGAGGTGTGTAGTGAGACTCGGAAAAAAGTCTGGACTTTGGGAGATTACATAGTTGGATGAGCCACACACATGTTGATGAGATCTAAAGTAGATCTTGAAGTTTAGGATCTTGAAATTTAGCAAATCAACAATTTTCTCACACAACAATGAACACTAACAACACAAAATCAAAGATACAAATGAGACAACACTAATGAAAGACAAAGACACTTACATGAAGGAGAAGAAAGATCAAAGATGGAGAAGATAGAAATGGAAGTGGAGAAGGAAGTCAACCACTTCTTCCTTGGGAAGATGATGAGGGCAACACTATCCTTGAGCTCTCCTAGCCTCAAGGTTGTGTGCTCAAGGTTCTCATCTCAAGAAACCTTGGAGAATCTATGATGAACCTCACCACACTAGCAATGGAGTCTAGCCTCTCACCTCTCTCTTAGGTCTCACGGAACAATTGCTCAAATGTGAAAAGTGATTTCATTCATCAAAGTTCTAACTATTACATAGAAAGGAAAAGTATATATAGGTTGGACTCTTGGCTGACCGCAAGCTGACCGTAACCTTCATTTGTGACAGCATGCTTCCATTGGTAAAGTTGGATTCGAGTGGCAGTGTTAATTGCACACATAAGGACGACGTACACGTACTAGAGTACGTACTGTGACATTCGTGGCTGACGAGGACGGGGAATGATCGTCGATGCACAAAAACTTGGCATGGCAAAGAGCGACTCTTGGCAGCTTCTAGGCGAAGGAACACGTAAATGAACCAATTACACACCGGAATGAGAGGGATCCTGAGGATGTGCAGGTATGGGACCGCACAGTTGAAGGAAGGCTTAAAAGAATTAATTTGGACTACCTATACTAACAAGATGCATCTTCTTTTTGGGAGCCCTTCCCATAAGAACTCAATAATTATACGTGCTTGACTTGGAGTAGTAGTGGGATGGATGACCATCTGGGAAGTTTCCCATAAAGCATGCAAGTGAGTACAACACATGCTGGAAAGACACGTGATGGTTTATGCAAACAGTCGACAATTCTAAAAGTAGTCTAGAATATTGTTACAAATGGTATCAGAGCAGCAGACCTCTCTCAGTATGGTGTGGAACGGGGAAGAACCAAGCGGAAGTTGGTGGGCATGTGACATCCATGGCTGATGAATGCGGGGAGTGATCGTCGGTGCACAAAAAGTTGGCATGGCAAAGAGAGGCTCCTCAGCTTCTAGGCGAATGGACACGTGAATGATTCGAATACACACCGGAATGAGAGGTATCCTGAGGTTGTGAAGGTATCAGACAGTACAGTTGAAGGAAGACTTAAAAGAATTGATTTGGACCATAGTTAAGCGTGCTTGACTTAGAGTACCTATACCAACAAGATGCATCTTCTTTTCGGGAGCCCTTTCCATAAGAATTCCATAATTAAGTGTGTTTGACTTGGAGTAGTAGTGGGATGGGTGATCTTCTGGGAAGTTTCCCGGAAATCATGAAAGTGAGGACAACACATGCTGGAAAGACACATGTTGGTTTGTGGGATAGTTCTAAAAGTAGTCTAGGATGTTAAACGTACAGAAAGGCTTGGATTGCCAAATAGAAAGCAATCGAGAGGATTTATGGTATTTCGGAGGTGTCTTAAAATCAAGTAAAAAGGTGGGTCTAAGCTTTGTCTTACTATATTCCAGACACTAAGTTCTACCTAGAGTACAAACCATTTTTTGAGAATGGCCAACAAGTTACTGGCAAGGGGTCCACCGCATATTTTGGAGCTTTGGGCTGTGCAGCACTGTCTTTAATTTTTGCAAGCCAGTTATCTCTGTCGATGGAACATGGTTGTACGGCAGGTACAAAGGATGTATTCTGCTGGCAATCGCACAAGATGGAAGAAGCAAATGCTTCCCAATAGCAAATAGTAGGTCCTTGGGATTGCTCTCCTCCTACTTTCTTCGTGACACGTATTTTGTGTTTTTAAAGGGATTCTTTAAGATTCTTTCCTTCATCGGTTCATTTATTCCAATGTATAATGGAACAACAAAAGTTACCTTCACATGCCCTGCAGCTATTACTGACTTGTTATACTCATTAAATGATGTGACAACGATTATTAAATGGTTTTTTAAGTTCTTTTAAACTGACGGTGCAAATAAAAATTAAAGTAAAAAAAGGAACACATGAAGGAAGACATATGCAAATTTATTTTCTGATATTGTGTTCGAAAATATAATTTTCAAAAAGTTACTTTGGGAGGTGTATGTTAGCAAAAATATTGTGTTAGCAAATGTATCAATGACATTATTCATTCAGTAAGTTCTAAATACAATGATGTTACTAACTCAATGTTATTATAGTCATTAGTCCATATAGATGATAAAAAACAATAAATCTATTATTATCTTATAATTTCAAACACCATTTTTTACACTTAAATTAGTATTAGTTAACATTTCATACAACAATTTCTTAAAAGGTCACATAGGGCCTTCAAAAATCCTATGATAATAAAAGAAAAAGTGAATGTCGATTTTGGTCCTTGAGAAATAACAAGTCATGTAATAGTTATTGACAATTATAGATAAGAGACGCGTTAGTCTCTCTGTTAGATTTTGTCTACTTACACTTGTTTAGGTGCGAATGTATCTTGTTATTTTACTGATTCGTACTGTTATTTTCCCGCTCTCTGCCATTATAATACTTTTCACATAGAATGAAATCGAAATTCCAAAATAGGAAAAAACACGTTTGTCCTAAAATTATCTCAAGTGAGTGCATCCATTATTGCAAAAACTCGAACTCAAACATACACTGATAATTACTAAAGCTTATACGTGGCAATTGTTATTGATCAAAAAGGCGGTTGCTTCCTCACATAAACAAGGCAAAGAGTCTCTACAATGAGTCCCTAAAATCCGCATAAATTAGGTTGAAGATGAAGTAAGGAGATGATTGTGCATATAGAATTGAGACTTAGAACACCACAAATGGCGTTTAGGGTAGATGAAGGAGATTCAAAGAGTTAATATGGAATCCAAATGGCTCATAGTTAAGGACTAAAATGGATCAAAATTTGGGACTAAAATCACTCATTTTAATTTTAAATTTACACATCCATGCATTCTTCCGCGTTGACAATCACTAAGGGTATGATTGGGAGGGTTTTGAAGAAAAAGACTTTGGAGGATTTGCTCTTAATTTTATATATATTTGAGAATTCAAAAATTTAAAGAATGACATCATAGATAATAATATAACATTTCAATTCACATTTCATTGATGTTGCAAATATTTTTTAGCTTCTTCAATTTATAACTGAAAAATAAGCTCCCCCTCCCTATTAGACGGTTCACCTCCTTAACTATACACTTCATCTCCTAGACAAATAAATCTTTTAGTTTTTGACACACTCCTAGACAGTTTTTTTTCCTTTCTAATTTAGACGAAAATCTACAAAAGTGAGTAAGGTGTCCCTTTTTTATAATTTTATAGTTGTTCAGAGACTATAGCTTTTATTATTTTTCACCTAAGCAAAATGAGTATATCAAACGATCTAACTCAGATTTCTAATTTTTTCGTTTTTGGGAAAGGAGTGTTGAACCAAGGTCAAACACTCTTTGTTTTGAATGATAACAAATTACAATCTGTTTACTAATGGTTATAGTTGAACCAAAGCACAGGGCATGATCCAAAGCGCTTGACTGATATCTTAAAGTGTAGCAGCTCGGAGGAGAAGCTACTCAAGCGTTCAAGACTTATGTGTTATATTGCTTTGCATAGGACGCGTGTAAGATCTCGTCACTTAAGCTTTATGACTTTTGTAGTTGAGAGATGATTTTTTGAAATAGAACTGTCTTGGAAAAATATTTTATATAAAAGCATGATTAATCAGGTTAGGCACAAAGTGTTTAAAGAAATAGTTTGAATAATGATTTGTTGTTTTTTACAGAAAATAGATTCATGAGTTAGTGTTTTAAAAGAACTTGTTTTTGAGGTAAAGAATCGATTCTTGTTTTGGTACTTCAGGTTAGAAATCTATTTCCTCTTATTTATAAAGGTAGAAATCGATTTCATTCTTCTTTGTTAAAGCTAGAAATCGATTTGTTGCTTGATTGTTTTTAAAAAGAATTTGTTTTGGAAAGAAAACAATCGATTGATGACTTTGTGTGTTTTAAGCACTAAATCGATTTCCTCTTATTTTTTAAAAGCAAAAAAATCGATTTGTGACTTGCTACATTAAAGTGCAAAATCGATTTCTAGCCTATTCTATTCAAGCAAGCAATCGATTCATGACTTGCTAGTTTTAAAGCTAGCAATCGATTTTGGCTTGCCTCTTTTAAGAAAAGAATCGATTTGTTGCTTGTCTTTTGGAAGCTAACAATCGATTGCCTTCCTCTTGTTTATGAACTTGATTTTCTAAAACTAACAATCGATTGTCTACATGCTTCATTAAGTACAAAATCGATTCCTCTCCTATTTTACTTAAGCAATCAATCGATTTATGTCCTATTTCTTTTAAGCAATCAATCGATTCTTCACTTATCAAATTTGTGTTAAAAAGTGCTTCAACGGTCATATTTTTACAATCCATATAAATAGCACTTAGGGTTTTTACGATCAAATACACAACACACAAATCAAAAAGAAAAGAACGCAAACACTCACCGTCACATTCTTTCTTCACGTTCTTCATCTAGGGTTTCAAAATCTCTCATCTCTCTCAACTACATCGTGTTATATTGTTTGAGTGATTGGATCCTAGCTTTCAGTTGTAATCATCTATAATTGGTTGTTGTGAAATCCTGGGAAGTTTTCTTGGGTAATTCAATCGGGGAGATTGAATTGTAACGAAATCCTTAGCGGGGAGCTTGGGTTCTCAATTTGGGGAAAATTGAGATTGGCGTGGTAGCTATAGCGAAGTTGCTTGCTTGTAAGACGTTGAAGAAGTATCTTCTCATATAGTGGTTATTATCAAGTCCGAAGGTTGCAAAGCCGGAGGCCGAGGACGTAGGGCTTTTATCCCGAACCTCGTAAAAATCACGGTGTACTCCTATCCCTTATCTTTACTTTGCGTTTTCTTTTATAATTGTTAACTGTCGTCGCACTTGCTATTATCACGCGCAGATTTGATTATCGTTATAATTATAATTATAATTGTTTCTGTCATTGTTATAGTTTGCATAAGTTGTTGCATATAGTTTAAATTCCATTTTCCGCATTCGATTTGAACTAGCATTGTTAATTTTTCGAAAATCCAAAAGAAGTCATATTTAGCATATAACCTTATTCACCCCCCCTCTAAGGTTATCATATAGTCCAACAATTGGTATCAGTAGCTAGAAATTGCATATAGAGCTTAACATCTCGCAATTTTTGATTATGGGTTCATTTATGAAAGAGGGGATGTCCTTCAATAGGCCACCCCTGTTCGATGGGACTAACTATGACTATTGGAGTAGTCGAATGAAATGTCATGTGCAGGCTATAGATTTCACTTTATGGAGGATCATTGTTGATGGACCACTCACGCCTATGAGAATCAAGATTACTAAACCTGGTGTTGCTGCTGAGGGAGATACTACCAAATCTCAAGCCACTGGTACAGCTGAGGAAGTTCCTATTGAAGATATTTATGCCATTGACTTGAGTGAGCTGAGAAAGTCTGAGCTAGAAAAAATATCTCTCAATGCCAAAGCAATGAATATTCTTCACCTATCTCTATGTGAAGAAGAATATGGAAGGGTGAAAGGATGTCAGACAGCAAAGGAAATTTGGGACTGTCTAGAAGCAACACATGTTGGTACGAGTCAAGTGAAGGATACAAAGATTAGAGTTCTCACTTCTGAGTATGAAGCTTTCAAGATGAAGGAAGGTGAATCTGTTGCAGCTATGCACCAGAGATTGAACTTGATAGTCAATAACTTGAGAGCACTTGGGAAGAAGTATTCAACGAAGGATTTGAATGGGAAGATTCTTGCATCCTTGACTAGTGAGTTCTTTCCCAAGACTTGTGCTATCACTGAAGCCAAAGATATTGGCACTCTACCTCAAGAAGACTTGATTGGGTCACTCCTTGCATTTGAGGTGGTGTTGGCCGCTAAGAAGACTCAAGAAAAAGAAGCGGTCAAAGAAAGGAAGTCTCTTGCTCTTGCTGCTACCAAGACTCCTAAGATGGCAAGGAAAGAGGTTGAGTCTGATGAAGAATCCGATGATGAAGACATGGCTATGTTTGCCAAGAAATTCAAAAAATTCATGAAATTGAAAAAGTTTGGGAAGGGTGACTATTCAAAGAAATCTGGGCACAACAAAGGAGATAGTTATGAGAGAAGAGATGATCAACCAAAATGTTTTGAATGCAACAAACCGGGTCATCTCAAAGTGAATTGTCCAAAGCTAAAATCCAAGTACCCACAGAAGAAAGCCATGAAGGCTACATGGGACGATATTGACACTGAGGATGAAACAGATGAAGAAGAGGAAGTTGCAAATGTTGTTTGTCTTATGGCAAACGACACTCCTGAGGCTACATGGGACAATCTTGACACTGATAGTGAAACAGATGAAGAAGAGAAGGCAGCCAAGATTGCTTGTCTTATGGCAAATGACACCCCTAAGGTAATCCTTGCTAATCTTAGTTTTTCTGATTCACTTGAACATGATGCCTTATTTGATGATGCGTGTAGTAGTCAAGATTTGAGTGAGGCTTTTGAAGCTCTTTATAATGAACATGAAACTCTTTTGATAAAATCTAAGGATTTGAGAAAGAGCAACAAAAGCATGCTCACTCAAATTGAGACTCTTGAGAAGGAAGTAGCTAAGTTGAAGAATGAGCTACATAAAACTAAACCTTTCAACCTTGAGCTTCTTGAGCTTAAACAAAATTTTGAAAAAGTCAAGGTTGAAAATGAAAATTTGAAAGAATCCTTAAAAAAGTTTGAGGTTGGTGAAAAGACCTTAACCAAGTTACTTCACTCTCAACATGAATATGTTGATAGGAGAGGTATTGGGTATGAAGGTAATTCCACCTCCTCTGACTTGAAAAAGAAAATGATTTTTGTAGCTGCCACTTCAAGTAAGACACCTACTGTTTTCTCCTGCACTTATTGTCAAAAAGGGAATCATAGCTCTCATAGATGCCCTATTCGTAGATTGTGTGAGCTTGGTACCCTTATACCTGCTTGTAAGAAACCAAGGTGGATTGTGAAAACAAACCCCTTGAGGACTAACCCCCATGGACCCAATCAAATTTGGGTACCTCGTACTAGTTGTTGATGTTCCTTTTGCAGGTTGGTCAGTCATCCAAGAAGAAAAATGTGTGGATGGTTGACAGTGGGTGCTCGAGGCATATGACTGGTGATGCCTCACTATTCTTGAAGCTGAGCAACAAAGCAAGTGGATCTGTGAAGTTTGCCAACAATGAATCTGCTCAAGTAATAGGTAAAGGTTGTGTGGGTAAGGAAAACACAATCAAAATTAAAAATGCTTTACTAGTTGATGGTGTGAAATTTAACTTGCTAAGTGTCAGTCAATTATGTGATAGTGATTTTGATGTGTATTTTTCTGTTGATAAATGTGTTATTGCTCATAGGACTTCTAAACTTTATATTACTGGCTTTCGAGAAAATAATGTGTATTATGTTGATTTTGACAATGTGAGTGATGATATTGTATGCATGCCTTCCTTGGTTGATGATGTGAATTTGTGGCATAGACGTTTAGGACATGCTAGTATTGAACTTTTATCTAAGTTGTGTAAGAATGAGCATGTTAGAGGTCTACCCAAGCTAAAGTATGAAAAGGGTCAATTATGTGATGCATGTCAGCTAGGTAAGTTGCATAAAACTTCCTTCAATTCAAAACCTGTTATTTCCACTAACAATGTGCTTGAATTGCTCCATCTTGATTTATTTGGTGAGATTGATGTTGTAAGTCTAGGAGGGGCCAAGTATGTCTTCGTGATTGTAGATGATTATTCTAGGTATACTTGGGTCATTCTACTTGCAAATAAAAGTGATGCTTTTAATGAGTTTGCTAAGCTGTGCAGAAAGTTACAGAATGAGAAAAGCTTAGCCATCAAGGAAATTAGAAGTGATCATGGAGGAGAGTACGAAAATTCATCATTCAAGACTTGGTGTGAAAAGTATGGTGTTCATCACAACTTTTCAGCTCCAAGGACTCCTCAACAAAACGGTGTGGTGGAAAGGAAGAACAGAACCATACAAGAGATGAGTAGAACAATGCTGAATGAGCACAACCTTCCCAAGTATTTTTGGGGACATGCAGTTGATACAGCATGTCATGTGATCAACCGGGTGTACCTGAGGCCATCTCTTAACAAGACGCCATACGAGTTGTGGAATGGTAGAGCTCCAAATATTTCATTCTTCAAGGTTTTTGGAAGTAAGTGCTTCATTCTCAACACAAAGGACAAGTTGGGTAAGTTTGATGCAAAATCAACTGAAGGTATCTTTATGGGTTATTCAAGTCATAGTAGAGCATATATTGTTTACAATAAAATTGATAAATGTATGCAAGAATCAATACTTGTTTCTTTTGATGAGACTAACCCATTTGCTAAGAAAGTTGATGATGAGGATGAAGTGGTTGAAGTGATCAAAGACAGAATGCCTGAATCAACCAGTGAAAGTGTGGAAGAAGCCGAGGTGAAAGAGGAACCTCATGAAGAAACTGAAGTGGAACGAGAGCCCCAAGACATCGATGACCATCTCCATGGAAGAACACATGATGATTTGCCCAGAACTTGGAAATCAGTTCGAGATCATCCCATGGAGCAAATTATTGGTAGTCCATCAAAGGGGGTAACCACTCGTTCTTCTCTTAATCATTTATGCTTTCATAGTGCTTTTGTCTCTCAAATAGTTCCTAATAATATTAAGGAAGCTTTATGTGATCCAGAATGGGTTTTGTCAATGCAAAAGGAACTTGAACAATTTGAACGGAACAAAGTTTGGCATTTAGTTGAAAAACCTCTTGATAGAACCATCATTGGTACTAAATGGGTTTTTCGCAACAAACTTGATGAAAATGGTGTTATTTTATTAAATAAAAGTCGTTTAGTTGTTCAAGGTTTTAACCAAATCGAAGGGGTGGATTTTGAAGAAACTTTTTCTCCGGTGGCTAGGTTGGAGTCCATTCGTATAATTCTAGCCTTTGCTAGTTACATGGACTTCAAACTACACCAAATGGATGTCAAGAGTGCCTTCCTAAATGGATTTTTAGAAGAGGAAGTATATGTAAAACAACCCCCTGGTTTTGAAGATTTTAAGAAACCAAACCATGTTTTCAAACTTGACAAAGCACTTTATGGATTAAAACAAGCTCCTAGAGCTTGGTATGAGAGACTGAGCAAACATTTACTTGCAAATGGTTTCAAAAAGGGTAAGATTGATTCTACCTTATTCCTTAAAACCAAGGGCAAACATATCATAGTAGTTCAAATATATGTCGATGATATTATTTTTGGGTCTACTAATGATGATCTGTGCTAGGAGTTTTCTGACATGATGACTAGCGAGTTTGAGATGAGCATGATGGGGGAGCTGAATTTCTTTTTGGGACTTCAAGTGAAGCAAATGAAGGAAGGAATCTTCATTAGTCAAAACAAGTTCTCAAAGGAGCTGCTAAAGAAGTTTGACATGAGTGATGCAAAGGAGATTGGTACTCCCATGGCAACTGCAACAAAGTTGGATAAGGACGAGCAAGGTAAACCAGTAAACGAAACGATGTATCGAGGTATGATCGGTAGTCTCTTGTATTTAACTGCTTCTCGACCTGATATTATGTTTGCTGTGTGCTTGTGTGCTCGATTTCAAGCATGTCCCAAAGAATCACATTTAAAAGCTGTAAAACGGATTCTTAGATATGTTAAGGGAACCATAGATTTTGGGCTATGGTACCCGAAATCGAGTCAGTTTGCTTTGGTCGGTTTTTGTGATGCTGATTTTGCTGGATGTACATTAGATAGGAAGAGTACTAGTGGAACCTGTCATTTCTTAGGGCCTTGTTTGACTTCCTGGTCTAGTAAAAAGCAGAACAGTGTTGCTTTGTCCACCGCTGAAGCTGAATACGTGGCGGTTGGCAATTGCGTAGCACAAGTTCTGTGGATGAAACAGACTTTGGAGGATTTTGGTTTGATATATGAAAATGTGCCAGTTCTATGTGATAACACTAGTGCCATTAACATTGCTAAGAATCCCATCCAACACTCTAGAACTAAGCATATAGACATAAGGCATCATTTCATTAGAGACCATGTTTCTAGGGGGAGCATAGCATTAAGCTTTGTAGGCACCGATGACCAACTAGCGGACATCTTCACGAAACCACTAGCCGAAGCTCAATTTTGTAAGATCCGGAGAGAGCTCGGTATGCTTGATTTTGCTAGTCTGTGATTATGTGATGTATTTTTGAGGTGCTATATGTTTGTTATATTATATGCTATGTGTCTTGTGTGTATTCCCTCCTTTTTGATGAAAACAAAGGGGGAGAAAGTCTTGCTGCTTGTTTATTTAACTCACTATGTTTGGTTCTCTTGCGTGTTAGCTGTTTGTTTTCTTGATGCTTATGCTTAGGGGGAGCTTATGCCATTATTTCTTGTTTATAGCCTCCCTATGCAAAAGGTAATTTGTTATCATCAAAAAGGGGGAGTTTGTTGAACCAAGGTCAAACACTCTTTGTTTTGAATGATAACAAATTACAATCTGTTTACTAATGGTTATAGTTGAACCAAAGCACAGGGCATGATCCAAAGCGCTTGACTGATATCTTAAAGTGTAGCAGCTCGGAGGAGAAGCTACTCAAGCGTTCAAGACTTATGTGTTATATTGCTTTGCATAGGACGCGTGTAAGATCTCGTCACTTAAGCTTTATGACTTTTGTAGTTGAGAGATGATTTTTTGAAATAGAACTGTCTTGGAAAAATATTTTATATAAAAGCATGATTAATCAGGTTAGGCACAAAGTGTTTAAAGAAATAGTTTGAATAATGATTTGTTGTTTTTTACAGAAAATAGATTCATGAGTTAGTGTTTTAAAAGAACTTGTTTTTGAGGTAAAGAATCGATTCTTGTTTTGGTACTTCAGGTTAGAAATCTATTTCCTCTTATTTATAAAGGTAGAAATCGATTTCATTCTTCTTTGTTAAAGCTAGAAATCGATTTGTTGCTTGATTGTTTTTAAAAAGAATTTGTTTTGGAAAGAAAACAATCGATTGATGACTTTGTGTGTTTTAAGCACTAAATCGATTTCCTCTTATTTTTTAAAAGCAAAAAAATCGATTTGTGACTTGCTACATTAAAGTGCAAAATCGATTTCTAGCCTATTCTATTCAAGCAAGCAATCGATTCATGACTTGCTAGTTTTAAAGCTAGCAATCGATTTTGGCTTGCCTCTTTTAAGAAAAGAATCGATTTGTTGCTTGTCTTTTGGAAGCTAACAATCGATTGCCTTCCTCTTGTTTATGAACTTGATTTTCTAAAACTAACAATCGATTGTCTACATGCTTCATTAAGTACAAAATCGATTCCTCTCCTATTTTACTTAAGCAATCAATCGATTTATGTCCTATTTCTTTTAAGCAATCAATCGATTCTTCACTTATCAAATTTGTGTTAAAAAGTGCTTCAACGGTCATATTTTTACAATCCATATAAATAGCACTTAGGGTTTTTACGATCAAATACACAACACACAAATCAAAAAGAAAAGAACGCAAACACTCACCGTCACATTCTTTCTTCACGTTCTTCATCTAGGGTTTCAAAATCTCTCATCTCTCTCAACTACATCGTGTTATATTGTTTGAGTGATTGGATCCTAGCTTTCAGTTGTAATCATCTATAATTGGTTGTTGTGAAATCCTGGGAAGTTTTCTTGGGTAATTCAATCGGGGAGATTGAATTGTAACGAAATCCTTAGCGGGGAGCTTGGGTTCTCAATTTGGGGAAAATTGAGATTGGCGTGGTAGCTATAGCGAAGTTACTTGCTTGTAAGACGTTGAAGAAGTATCTTCTCATATAGTGGTTATTATCAAGTCCGAAGGTTGCAAAGCCGGAGGCCGAGGACGTAGGGCTTTTATCCTGAACCTCGTAAAAATCACGGTGTACTCCTATCCCTTATCTTTACTTTGCGTTTTCTTTTATAATTGTTAACTGTCGTCGCACTTGCTATTATCACGCGCAGATTTGATTATCGTTATAATTATAATTATAATTGTTTCTGTCATTGTTATAGTTTGCATAAGTTGTTGCATATAGTTTAAATTCCATTTTCCGCATTCGATTTGAACTAGCATTGTTAATTTTTCGAAAATCCAAAAGAAGTCATATTTAGCATATAACCTTATTCACCCCCCCTCTAAGGTTATCATATAGTCCAACAATTGGTATCAGTAGCTAGAAATTGCATATAGAGCTTAACATCTCGCAATTTTTGATTATGGGTTCATTTATGAAAGAGGGGATGTCCTTCAATAGGCCACCCCTGTTCGATGGGACTAACTATGACTATTGGAGTAGTCGAATGAAATGTCATGTGCAGGCTATAGATTTCACTTTATGGAGGATCATTGTTGATGGACCACTCACGCCTATGAGAATCAAGATTACTAAACCTGGTGTTGCTGCTGAGGGAGATACTACCAAATCTCAAGCCACTGGTACAGCTGAGGAAGTTCCTATTGAAGATATTTATGCCATTGACTTGAGTGAGCTGAGAAAGTCTGAGCTAGAAAAAATATCTCTCAATGCCAAAGCAATGAATATTCTTCACCTATCTCTATGTGAAGAAGAATATGGAAGGGTGAAAGGATGTCAGACAGCAAAGGAAATTTGGGACTGTCTAGAAGCAACACATGTTGGTACGAGTCAAGTGAAGGATACAAAGATTAGAGTTCTCACTTCTGAGTATGAAGCTTTCAAGATGAAGGAAGGTGAATCTGTTGCAGCTATGCACCAGAGATTGAACTTGATAGTCAATAACTTGAGAGCACTTGGGAAGAAGTATTCAACGAAGGATTTGAATGGGAAGATTCTTGCATCCTTGACTAGTGAGTTCTTTCCCAAGACTTGTGCTATCACTGAAGCCAAAGATATTGGCACTCTACCTCAAGAAGACTTGATTGGGTCACTCCTTGCATTTGAGGTGGTGTTGGCCGCTAAGAAGACTCAAGAAAAAGAAGCGGTCAAAGAAAGGAAGTCTCTTGCTCTTGCTGCTACCAAGACTCCTAAGATGGCAAGGAAAGAGGTTGAGTCTGATGAAGAATCCGATGATGAAGACATGGCTATGTTTGCCAAGAAATTCAAAAAATTCATGAAATTGAAAAAGTTTGGGAAGGGTGACTATTCAAAGAAATCTGGGCACAACAAAGGAGATAGTTATGAGAGAAGAGATGATCAACCAAAATGTTTTGAATGCAACAAACCGGGTCATCTCAAAGTGAATTGTCCAAAGCTAAAATCCAAGTACCCACAGAAGAAAGCCATGAAGGCTACATGGGACGATATTGACACTGAGGATGAAACAGATGAAGAAGAGGAAGTTGCAAATGTTGTTTGTCTTATGGCAAACGACACTCCTGAGGCTACATGGGACAATCTTGACACTGATAGTGAAACAGATGAAGAAGAGAAGGCAGCCAAGATTGCTTGTCTTATGGCAAATGACACCCCTAAGGTAATCCTTGCTAATCTTAGTTTTTCTGATTCACTTGAACATGATGCCTTATTTGATGATGCGTGTAGTAGTCAAGATTTGAGTGAGGCTTTTGAAGCTCTTTATAATGAACATGAAACTCTTTTGATAAAATCTAAGGATTTGAGAAAGAGCAACAAAAGCATGCTCACTCAAATTGAGACTCTTGAGAAGGAAGTAGCTAATCGAGAAGGAGTCCGACTAATCGAGAATTCGGTTGGGAGGTAAGTAAAACTGAATCCAATTTATTTTATTTTTAGGGATAAATTCGAGCACAAGTCAAGTCAGTATCTTTAGATGAAGCGCATGCAGTACTTCATCTAAATTTTTTTAACTGAATGTTACTCTGGACTTATAAATTCTTTTACTTTTTATTTAAACGAAATGAAAAAGAAGTTTTTTTCTTTTGACAATTAAATATTTGAACAAAAACTATTCATGCAAAGGTTGGATACTTGTATCGGCAACGAATACCTATATTAAAAGTAGTAAAAATAAAAGGGTAAAATATGTTTTTGGTCCCTACAAAATTTTGTCTTTCTATGTGTATCATCCCCAAAATTAGTAATCTCAATTCTGGAGATTAGTAGTTGATTTTGTCCATTGATTTTTTTTATTTAGTTGATTGAGTATGTTTGGAAACATGATTTCTAATTAGAATTACCTAACTGAATTAATTATGTTCTTTTGGTGGAATTATTATATGATAGATAGAGATTTAAGTGTGTAATTGAGAGAAGGGACAATAGGGTCATTTCACTAGTTTTAAATTCAGCTCATTAAAACCACACCCACACTCCCACAAGACACACCAAAACCCACACAACACTCCCTCATTTTATTACAAACCAGAATTTTAAAGAGAGAAAGGAAACAAAAGAAGTATAGGGAGAGGGAGAAGAGAGTTCACGAGAGAGAGAAGAGGAGAGTTCTCAAAACTCCTCCATTGCATGTATCTCTTTTCTTTCCCACATAAATCACCATTTTCTCCTCTTTCCAAAGGCATATAAAACAGCACCAATGTTAGATTAGATCACTTTCATCTTCCTCCTCTTCCATTTCGAGTTCTAGCGGGTTTTTGGGAGAACTTTGGGCAAAATTCTGGGTTCTTTGCAAAGTCAGAACAAGTGAGGGTTGTTTGAACTAGTTTTGGGGAATACAGGAGCTAGAAGAGACAAGTCGAAGGTTTGGGGTTGCTGTGGGTCAGTTTCTTGAAGTTTGGAAAAGCTAGGATTTCGGTTTTTCGATTCGTCAAAGTCTCGAGTAGTTCGTCAACCGGGTGAGTGTCCTCACCACGTTATGTATTTTAAATGTTATGTGTATTCTGAATTGATAGCATGAATTGAATTTGGTTGCTGAGATTTGGATGAATTGATGGTGTTAATTGTGTATAATGTCGTTGTGCTGAATTTCAGTTTGGGACTGTTTTGATATAGGCTCAGTGTTTCTGTGATTGTGAATTTTCTGTGTGTCCAAAAATTGCAGGATTTGTTCTTCTGGAAACTAGACACAATTTTCTACAATTTAGGCACTGAGTTTAATAAATTTGGGTAAGTAGGATGGGAAAATTTCTGATTGCAAGTCGTATCAAAAATCTGGGACTGTTTTGGGTATAGGTTTGTTGTTTTGCTCGTAGCAACTTAGGTAGGACTCCGTTTGGAATGATTTCTGTTTCATTGGAAACTAGACTCGTTTTGCTTCAATTTGGACACTTGGTTTGCTTAATTTGGTTGAGAATTATATAAGAAAACTGAGTTACAAGTTGGGCAACAGTTGCTGTCATGTTCTGAACCCCTATGTTTTATGGGCTGAGTTCACGGAATCTAGATTACAATTAAACTAACTTAGAATCTTGGACATAAGATTTAAGATGAAAATGATTTGCAGTACCTAGGTCATATTGTCTTTAATCCTTTCAATATTTTAAACTCACTCTTAATTAGTTTTGTTAATTTTAACAACTACCTATGCTGAATATATAATTTAAAGAATGGTAATTTATACCAATGAAGCTATATACTTATAACAATGATAATCTATAAACATCCAATTTGTCTACTATCAATCTCTAACATAAAAATTTCTAAATCTAATGAGTTAAGACTTCCTTTACCTCAAATTGAGTGTACTTGTTCTGATATTGGAAGTTTATAGGAGAGTAGTTTGATAAGTGGTTGTAGTGCCCACTATAGCAGCTAAAATTGCTATTAAAAATGCTTTTAAAAAAACCTAGTTTATTAGGTCATTTTTATTTTAATTTAAATTTCTTTGTTTAATTTCTTTATTAGCCCTTTTGAAAAAAGAATAGCTTTAGGTATGATGGAAGACCCAAACCTGCTGAACAAGGCAATGGTCAAATTGTCAAGGCAATGTGTCATAAGACTTCATCATATAATCCATTCTCTCTAATTAATTTCAAATCTCATACCCTCCATCATATAATTCATAACTTCCAATTCAATGTGTCATAAAGCCTTTTCGAAATCTAGGTTCAACAGTGCCATCAACCTTTCAAATCTCTTTTTATAGTTTCTCCAATCAGCATTGGCATCACTTTTTTCTATTATTTTGGATATACAACCCGCCATACTATTGAGTCTGAACTCTTTCAATTTTCGATGCACCCTCTATTTTTGGTATTAAGGAGACACCTTCTTCAAAAAATAAAACTTGAATCCGTCGTATCCCAGCATTTTCCTTTACTCATATTACCACACTACATACCAAGTTTGCTTTATTGTAGGCATCAATTCTAATTCTTATGCTTGAAATTTAAATTAACTGAGCACTTCCTTTTTAATTCTTTTGTGACTTTTTAGCAACCTTCATCATTATTAGTGCTTTCTAATTATTGATTTTTACGATTGTTGGAGTTTGAAGAAAACGATTTCCTAATGTGGTTTTAAAAGTAGTGGGCTTGGATTATTGTTGATTTTGGGAGTGTTTTGGAAATGTTGAAAATAGTCTATGTGGTTTTTGATTTTGGAAAAATTTGATTGTGTTTGAAAAATAGGAATCTTGGTGAACAAAGGGTCTTGATAATTTTAATTAAAGGAGTGAGTGAAGAAGGAACTCAAGAAAATGAACCTTTTTATAATGTTGTTGTTTAGGCCAAAGACTATGTGTGTGGATGAGATTCGGAAATTTGTGGTTCTTACATAGTAAACCGCTTGTGTGTGAAGGTCCATAATTGGACTTCACAAGCCCCTGTGGGGGAGGTTATATTCAAGAATCATGTGCATTGCCATGCAATAATTACATAAGGGAATATGGAGTTGTTTAGTGGTTGTTGAACTGCTCAATGTTATTGATTTCATCGTGGGGCGTCAAGACTATTGGTTGGGACACAGATGAATGAGTGGAGAGAAGTATTTTTATTAGTGTTTTGAAAAGGAGTTTTGAAAGGAAATTTTTTACATGGATTGTACAAAGGCGGAAGGAATATTGTATATTAAAATCTTTTCAACATGTAGAGGTTAGAACTTCACCAATGACCTTCGAAAAAACAGGGTATTTCACTGAGCCTCTAGACTCGGCATTAGCTGAAAGGGAACTAGAGTTGAAAGACATACTTTTTTTGAACTTAATCCCTAAGTTCGGAATGCCTATGGAATCAGCAAAAGCATGTCTCTAGAAATCCAATTATGGATTCCACACCTATGAGAGTGATCATTCCCTAAGTGAATATGAAGGAATTGGGGGTGACAAACCATAATCCAAAAAACCTAAAGAGTAGGTCAAAGTTCAATGAGATGTCTCTAGTGGATATTACTAAAAGACCATGGGGATGACGATTCCAAGATGTTAAGTAACATACTTGGAATGGGAGGTCATGTCTCCTGAGTTCAAGGCCCAGATGGTTTATATGGATTGAGTCATAGCTCATATGGTTATTCGGGTTTACTCGGATTGAGTCATGACTCAAATTATTTATTCGGGTTTGGTTCTCCGCTGAAGCTGACGTTGTTCAGTCTTCTTATGGATTACGTTACTACAAGTGAAAAGAAAATAATAAGATTACGAGATGTTACGGGTGGATTTGGATTAAGTACTCTTCTGACTATTTCGTATGATTTGTATTAAATCCTTTCATTTTGTTGAACTCATTTTGTAAAACCTATCATCCTTAGTTGGTCTTTAGTGTTAGTTGTTCGGTTTATCTTAATCCAAATTTATCTAACTGCATCTCTGATAAGTAATATCTTTGGAGCGACAACGGGAGCGACAACGAGAGACTGACAATGGGATCGGCAACAAGAGTGCCAGCGGGAGTGCCAATGGAAGCGCAAACGGGCGTGCATATCTTACTGTAATTCTCATTTTCCTTTTTGTTCATTTTAACTCCATTATTAATATTATAATAAGATACGGGTTTTTTTTTAAACTGTTTCGAACACAACTATTTTAATAAATTTGAAAATATAGCAACTTATCAACTTTTTCCATTTTTTTAGTATATTTTCCGATTTTCTATGAATTTTCAATGAATTTATAATTTCATAGAAAATCATAACAAATACAGTATCACCCGTGTGTATGCATAGGTAAAGTAGTAGTATTTTTTTTGGTGGTGGGTAAAGTAGTAGTATATTTATATGCTCATAGTTTCAATATTTGCATTTTTATAAGTGAAATTCATTTTTCATTTTATCTTTTTATATTGATGCTTAGTTTAATGGCATTGAATAAATATTCTTTTATGTGATTTTGATTCGAAAAATTATATTCACTTTTTAATTTAAAATAGGCTTAAATATATGTTTTGCCCCTGCAAATATCACCATAATCCAGTTATACCCCTGTAAAAATAAAAACTTTAAAATTACCCTTGCAAATATAAATCGCTTACGGTTATGCCCCTCGGTTATCCCCCCTTCTATCATTTTTTGATAGAATTTGGAATACTCGAACGTTCGATTCTTTTTTCATTAGAGCGGACAGATACCGACCTTATAATAAAAATTCTATTCTAATATAATAAAAAAACCAAAAGCAAAAATCCATTTATTAATATTAATTTCGAATTCGATAGAAATATCGAATTTCTAATTACTTATTTATATATTTTAATTTAATTTCTTTTGATAATCCATCCAATTTTTTAGAATTCTAATGTAGAATTCTATTCTATACATTATTCTATACATTATATTAATTATATTCTTTTTTTCTTTTATTATATATTAATTAAATTATTATTATATTATATAAATATATTATATATTATATTATTTAATATAAATTACTTTGTCCTGTAATCTCATTATTCATTATAATAAGAATATTAAATTCTAATATTCTTTTGAATTTGAAATATAATCTACTACTATTAGTCATTATTTCAAAGATTGAAATAAAGATTTGTATTTGAAATAGTATTTTACATATCTATTATATTTAGATTCTATTTATATATATATTTCAATTAAATATATATATTTCAAATAGAAATAGAAGGTATTCTAGTTCTAGAATTCTTATTATATTAATTATTAATTATATTACTATATATAATAATATATATATATATATATATATATATATATATTATAGAAAAAATTGATTATTAAAAAATAGATCATAGAATAGAAGAGATATAAAAAATAAGAATTATGTGTTAGATGTAAATATTTTATTTCTTATTTATATATATTATTTATATATAATATATATATATTATATATATATTGTTATATATTATTAATATTTATTTATCTATTATATAGAATTTTTAGAGATGAAAACTATGTTATGAAGAGCTAATAAATAAACAATTAATAAGTAATATCCCAGTAGTTTATGAAAGAATTCATATGCATGCACAATTTTTGTTATGTGAGCCCGCTTAGCTCAGAGGTTAGAGCATCGCATTTGTAATGCGATGGTCATCGGTTCGACTCCGATAGCCGGCTTTTCTCTATTTATTTTGATTTTTTACATAATGGAGAATTTCTTTTTTTTATTTTCTATATACAATAGAATAAAATTCGGATAATGATAGAATCTCTCTAATTCTTCTTTGTAGTGCAATACTTTAGTAGATTTCGCTTCATTTATGATATTTGTCAGTTAGTTTAGTTTTAATTTTTCTTTATGAGATTTTCCATTTTAAAAAGGAGTGTTTATGTCACGTTACAGAGGACCTCGTTTCAAAAAAATACGCCGTCTGGGGGCTTTACCAGGACTTACTAGTAAAAGGCCTACAGCCGGAAGCGAACTTAGAAATCAATCGCGTTCCAGTAAAAAATCTCAATATCGTATTCGTTTAGAAGAAAAACAAAAATTGCGTTTTCATTATGGTCTTACAGAACGACAATTGCTTAAATACGTTCGTATCGCTGGAAAAGCGAAAGGGTCAACCGGTCAAGTTTTACTACAATTACTTCAAATGCGTTTGGATAACATACTTTTTCGATTGGGTATGGCTTCGACTATTCCTCAAGCCCGCCAATTAGTTAATCATAGACATGTTTTAGTTAATGGTCGTATAGTAGATATACCAAGTTATCGTTGCAAACCTCAAGATATTATTACAGCAAAGGATGAACAAAAATCTAGAACTCTGATTCAAAATTCTCTTGAATCAGCCCCCCGCGAGGAATTGCCAAACCATTTGACTCTTCACCCATTCCAATATAAAGGATTAGTCAATCAAATAATAGATAGTAAATGGGTTGGTTTGAAAATTAATGAATTGCTGGTTGTAGAATATTATTCTCGTCAGACTTAAACCTAATTAAAATAACAAGAATTTTTATCCGAGGATTTCCCCCCATTCTTGTATAGACGTGGGCATTGGAAAATTTTTATTCCTTGCCCACTTTTTCCACTATTTTCTGTATTACAGAAAGAAATTAGCATAGGAATATATAATCCATATCAAAGTTGGAATAAGGGTATCCATTGCTATTTCACAAATTGCCATCAGTAACATCGATGAATTGGGTAAAGGTGCGGAAAGAGAGGGATTCGAACCCTCGGTAAACAAAAAGACTACATAGCAGTTCCAATGCTACGCCTTCAACCACTCGGCCATCTCTCCTACATAATGATTATGCCCAGAAACCGAAGTGATTCATATTCCATTGGGGTCGGCGCACACAATATAAAAATAGAAAGAA